>CM076688.1:43490532-44025532 GCA_038501925.1 Xenopus petersii
TTATAGAGCCACACTCTAAACCCATATTTTTTTTTCTATTTATATACTAAAAAGTGATGTTGGCCACGTGATTTCAGCACAAAGCAACATAGTTTTAACATTTTTTTTTGAAGTGATGGTAATACTGGTTGGAATATGAGGAAGTGAAGCGCTCCATGTGGAATAAGTGAAGGGTTATCAATAGGGATGGGCGAATTTTTTCGCCTTGTTTCGACACGGAAATTATGCCCATAGACTTTTTGGTGAAACGGGTCAAATTCACTCATCCTTAGTTATCAAAACCAGTTTTGCTATTTAAAATGTACAGATTTGTACATATCCTGTGAGCATTCACTGTTATTGGGGCAGTTTGTGTTTTTTTTTATAAATATATCTGAATTATAGTATATATATGTTTTAATTTTGTTCATTGTTACTTGAGGGACTGTGTAGACTCATACCGACAATCTGTTTAAACTTTGTTTGAATGTCTGGTGGGTAGGCTTATTTTACCACAAGAATGGTCTGCCTATTGATTATATCTCATTTATTTAAGGGGTCTTCAGCACAACTCTTTGGAATGATTTAATACCAGCGTATCTGTTGCACTTTTCACTGTAATAAGTGGAATTAAGGGCATTGCACCTTATAATATTTTTCCCCTACCTCATCTAACCTGTTAATGCTAAGTTTGTCTGCTATACAGGAAGCAAGATTTCCAGATGTTGAGCAAGGGTATGTGAAAGGACTGATTCTCTCCAAACAGTGCTACGACTTAAATGTGTAAGTAGGGAACAAAGTAACCATAATTACAATTTATTCATATGTATATGAAACATGACAATGTAGGTTTGTTTATTGGTAGTTACAGCAATGTACTAGTAGTGTGTGTGTGTATGTATATATGTATATATGTATATATATAATATTATATATATATATATATATATATATATATATATATATATATATATATATATATATATATATATATTAACTTATACTGAATACTCATAATTTGACTGACTGCCTTTATTTGACTTTTTTAATTTTCTGCTTCACTTGTATCACTTTATGCCATTAAATGCTAGTCTGCTTGCTTTCCTGAATTCAGCTTATCTAAGAACTGTTTAATATGTTAAAATGATGTCTCTTTTAAAGGGGAACTATTGCAAAAATGAATTTAATATAAACTTCATTATACTAAAATAAGAATTTTTCTAAATACAATCAATTAAAAACTGTATAAATCAATTCAGACTGTTTCTGAAATAATCAAGTTTTTCGTCACCATCCCTCTCTCTGCATCTGCTCTTCATTCTTTCTTCTTGCAGCAGATATTCATTGACAGTTAGATCCAATATATCTTATGGGGGGGGGGGGCTTCCATTCCTAGCACATGTATTAGAGCTCACTCAAATAACTGATTCCAGTACAAACAAAATCTAAAAAAATAACTGCCTTTTGCACAAATCCTGCATGTAAAGAGACATGATGTCTGGTGATTTTAATAGCGTGAGCTCCAATACATCTTCTAGACAAAAGGAGCCCCCTCTATAAAATATATTAGATCTGTCAATGAATATCTGACACCTAACTCCTGCATGAAGAGAGAATGAAGAGAAACCAATTTCAAATGTAGTAATCAAACAGCTGTAGGGCAGTATAAAGTAAACTGCAAGTGTTATTTTATTAGCAGTGTGAGTAAACTACATGTTTTGGGCCGAGCCCTTTCTTGGCATGGCAAGGCATTATGGAATTTAAATACCTTCCATTCACCTCTTAAAGTGACAGTTTCAAGGGAATAGAATAAGATGTTACAAAATTCAAATAATATAACAAACAATATCAATCTGAAGTTAGTCCATTAAAGTTAATTCACGAATGTGTAGTCCATCCTTTATTGTGTGTCCTTGTAGTCCATATTAGGGAAATTGAATCATTGCCTATCCCTAATGCATACAGTTCAATATCAAAAGTACTGCCAAAGTTAGCCTACTTAGGGCTGCAAAAAAAAAATGTAGACAGAGTAAGCAATATTCTAAATTGCCAGCCGTTAGCCATAGCTCCTGTATCAACATATATAAAAAAAAAATGTACTTTACATGGCAGGCGTTCTGTGATCTTTTTCAGGACTAGCTGGCTCTGAATACCCTTAGGTTTGCTACAGTAGGGATATGCAATGATGCAATTTCCCTAATTTCCTGATATTGTTTGAAATATTATTTGAATTTTGTAATATCTCATATTCACTTGACACTGTCACTTTAAGAGGTGAATGGGGGAATTTCCTTGTATGAAGGTATTTAATCCCATAATACCCTGTACACTTGAGAAATGGCTCAGGCTGAAACATGTAGTGTACTCACACTGCTAATAAAATAACACTTGCAGTTTACTTAATACTGCCTTACAGCTGTTTGATTCCTACATTTGAAATTGATCCCTTTTGTGGTGGTGCACAGACACCTCAATCTACAGCCAAAATAAGTTGGAAGGAGCACGACTGAACCATAAACTCTCTTGGTCTCCTGAATGAAGACAAAAACGATGCTTAGAGAGGAATAGTGAAGCTAAACTTGATTATTTCAGAAATGGTATAGAATATTTAATTGATTGTATTTATAAAGTTTCTTATTTCAGTATGCAGAAGTTTATCTTAAAGGAATTGTTCGGTGTAAAAATAAAAACTATGTAAATAGATAGGCTGTGCAAAATAAAAAATGTTTCTAATATAGTTAGTTAGCCAAAAATGTAATGTATAAAGGCTGGAGTGATTCTATGTATAACATGTCAGTCAGGCTCTACTTCCTGCTTTTCAGCTCTCTTGGTTTACACTGACTGGTTACCCTGGCTACCAGGCAGTAACCAATCAGAGACTTGAGGGGGGGCCACATGGGCCATATCTGTTGCATTTGAATCTGAGCTGAATGCTGAGGATCAATTACAAACTCACTGAACAGAAATGTCCCATGTGGCCCCCCTTCAAGTCGCTGACTAACTCAGGAAGTTGGATTCTGGCTGTTTTATTAGAGATCTGTTCACTCCAGCCTTTATACATTACATTTTTGGCTAACTAACTATATTACAAACATTTTTTATTTTGCACAGTCTATCTATTTACACAGTTTTCATTTTCACACTGAACTATTCCTTTAAATTTTATCCCAGCAGACCATGCCTCTAGCTGCCTGTCGAGATTATCATACTAAAATAATGCTAAAGATGGTGGTGGATTATGAAGTTGTTTAGAGAGAAGACCACATTTGTAAGATGAAGTTTGTCTCCTCTACTTATCTGAGAGGGTGTTGCATGGAAGCCCTGAGAGCTGACTTTTGGCAGAGTATTTTCCTAAACAACAAGAAAGTAACCAACAATTTTGCTTAACTCTGTGCATCTCTGATGATATCTATATCATCAGAGGGAGGGAAAGCTGAAGTTTTGTTGTGGTCTCTGCAAAGTCAGAAATATATCTGATAAACCTTTGATGCTAGATGCTGTTCTTCTGTCGGAAGAGAAGTAAATAGTTTCTTTGAACTTTTGCCAGAATTGCGGCAAGAAAGGAATGGTAATGCTTTTAGGCAAATAATTAATTGATTTGGTCAAATTGATGGTACAGTCACTGCTGAGAAATACAGACACGTGTATCTATTGTGAAATATAAATACCCATCTGCAGTGAAAGAAGAACATGTATAGCACTCTGGTGGGCAGCTGTTCTTGTACAGGAAAGGTAGATGCTCTTGGAACAAAGGCCGATTGTTATTAGCAAGGGGTTAGAGCAGTGATCCCCAACCAGTAGCTCATGCGCAACATGTTGCTCTCCAACCCCTTGGATGTTGCTCCCAGAATTCCTGGCTTGAAAGCAGGTTTTAGTTGCATAAAAACAAAGTATAGTGCCAAACAGAACCTCAATGTAGGTTGACAATCCACTTTTACTTATTAATGTTGCTCACGGGTTCAAAAGGTTGGGGATCCCTGCGTTAGAGTAATACATCACAAGGACCCCTCATGCCAAACGTTCTGTCTGTTGCTTGAGTTTGCAATGTGGCAGAGCAAGTGAACAGAATACTGGCAGGGACTGGGAAAGACAATGTTGAGTTAAGGCAACTAGGCAAGGGCTTCCTGGGTCCATGCCATGTTACGGAGGCATCAGTAGCATAGGTTGTTTAAAGCATGGTTTAGAAATTTGTGTAAGAGGTAGGCTTTCGGATATGAAAGAATTGGCATAGTAGGGAAGAATTGGGGTAGAAAAGGTGGATGGGGGATATCGTGCTGTATATGGATAGAACCAAAAGTTATACACAATATTAAAATCTGGTACCAGAATTACAACTGTTTACTAATGGAAGAAGCTTGGCTGGTTAAATAAGAAAGCTGTAGTTGATGGCTCTGAATGAGGAGGACAATGGCATTGGTACTGCTGAAACATGGCTGAATGGCTTACATTGCTGAGCTGTATATTTAAAAGACTTTTCCTTGTTTTAGAGGGATAGCGGAAATCATAAATGAGATAGGGTTGGAAGGGTTTTGCTCAATGTTCATAATAGAGCAGGTAGAGTTACAAGATCAGCTCTTATACCTACCACTGTATGTTCAACACTTGTGGTGCACACTGTTATGTATAGGCATAACAGTTAAGCCCTGTCCAATATAATGGTGTCTGTTATGTGCTTTGTAACCTGTGCTTTTTTTCCAGCTTGAATGGCTGCCCCGTGGATACACAGCAGCCTTTTTATATAAATAGTAATCTTTCTGAAGCAAACACACAATTTAACCAGTGTATGCTAACAGTATATTATATGTTAATTACTTTAAAACATACACAATTTCATATACATTGTTACGTATTTTTCTTTCAGCATATGTAACACACTTCTGGAAGATCCTGACTACCCAAAGAGAGATGGTTTGACTGTTCTAAATAAGAGTAGCTGTTTACTTACCAGTCTTGAGGAACCCAAGGTACTTTAATTTATTTAAAGGTTTTAAGGGTTGAACTTTGTACTTCTTGTTCCCTCCCAATTTTGTTTTCTGTGCTTGTTTGCCGTACCACAAAGGTGAATGTTACACCTCGATCACAAAAACATATTTTTCAGTGTTGGCACTGGTAGTTAAAAAAAATAATTAAATTGTGTCAAATGCTACATGCAGGAAATGTTATACTGAGTTTGGTGCTGAGTTTGGTGCTGAGTTTGGCTTACCAGTCTAAAACTATGGCTGCCCTAAGGGCAGGAACAAACCAGTATCCAGAAATGTTCCAGGACCTTCTTATAATTCCTTACTTGGTCAACTGTCTTGTTGACTGAGGCTCTTTGCAACCCGAGGAGTGTAAAATCTTAACTTTTAACACAAAGAAGGGCACATACTTTGATAAGTTTTTATCTGTTACATAATTTAGTATTTGACACTACTTTAAACTAGAAGAAGCAGAATAACACATTTACAATTTTTAGAAATCTAAGGGCAATGACTCGCGTGGAGATTAGGGGAGAGTAGTCGCCTGACGACGAATCGTCTCACTTTGAGCGAGTGACTTCGAAATACGATTTGATCAGAGTGCCATCCTGAAGGCGATTTAGATTCTAGCTGGCGGGAAGGCAGTTCAGGGATAAAAAGAGGTGATTAAATCTCCCTGAATCTCCACGTGTGTTTCTGCCCTAAACCTTAGCTCTTCAATAATGATTAAAACGTTTTTTTTTTTGTTTTGTTTTTTTCAAATTCCCGTAAATAAATTATTTAGAAAAACGAATTTAGATAATAACAATTGCTCCTAATTAACATTGTGAATGGTGGCCTTTTAACAAAAGTTACTGAAAATGTCCTAAATGGATATGGTCCTCTGATGCTTTTTTTAATAAAACATAAAGCAGTTTGAGGATCTAAAGCTGAAAAACTATCTAAATGGAAAACCGCATTTCAACTGAAAATTTGGGTTTGTGTGTGAGATTCAGACAGATTGGGAATACAGATGTATTAATGTAGAAACTGCTGATTTAGCAACTAAAAGTAGAAACATTTTATGTATGGTTGGAAAAAACTAGAGTGCTGTGAAAAATGAGTGGTTGTTTTAGCAGTGGTATTTGTTGTATTTTATAATCCACAGTGGTATCTTGAATAGACTGAGATGAAAATGCATTTGTCACTGGGTATTTGTGTTTGTTGAGAAGGGCTTTTATTGAAGTTAAATGTATAGCGAATGAATGTTCTGTATTTGCAAATTGCTAGACATAAATATATTCTCTGTTCTGGAAATGAACCAGAATGTCAATAACATTTGAAGGAAAGGCTTAGTTCCTAACATTCTGAATTGGCAAATCTGGACTTTTCAATTTGTCCCAAACCCAATGAATTTCGAAGTACAACCCATAAATGGCCTGTGAATGGAGAGTTGGGAGTTGTTAAAGATATATTATTCTCTGATGCTGGGACTAGGCTAATTTGCAATTCACTGTTGTTGTTTATTTGAACACGGGCAGGTAATATTTGGTCAGAATAGTAACTTTCTGCTCACTGATTAGCTGTTATGATTTGAGTTCCCGTTTTCCCAACAGACTTAGTTTTACAAAAATGACCGTAAATAAAAACACTGTTTAGAATGAATACTTAACCAACAGAACATTTATATCATAATGAGTAACCTATTAAAGAATCTTATCATACTGTCATATATATCAGTAAATATTTCCCTTTTATATTTTTTAACTTTTATCACCACTTTATATCACTCAGTGATCATGTGACAGGAGATAATACAGCTCTAACTGTAACAGGAAGCAGTGTGGGAACTAAAGACAAAGCTCTGTCCATCCATTGACTGATGTAACTTTGCATGTATGTGTGCCCTTGGTTTGTGTGCGAGCACAGGGAACCTTACGAGCATGGGGACCTTAAAACTTAATGCCATTTTTTTAAGGGTTATTCAGTGGCACATACTATTAGGAAAGTGTATTTTTAAGAAAATTGTTTTAGATGAAGCAGCGTTTTATATATAAGCTGTTTTATTTGATATATTATTTTTTTTAGAGACCTGCATTTGACATCAAATCACAGTGCTAAAATATTCGTACATAATTTGCTAAAGACATTTGTGGTTTTTCACAAGAACATTTTCCTTCCTATTCTAATATTTGTTTTGTTTTTTGCCTTATAGATGACCAAGGTCGACTATTTCAATTTTTCACAACTCACTCCCCTAGATCAACGGTGCCTAATTCAAGCAGCAGACCTCCTTATGGCTGATTTTAAAATGCTCAGCAGTCAAGACATTAAGTGGGCTTTGCATGAACTTAAAGGACACTATGCCATAACAAGAAAGGTGCATAACTTGCTTCTTGACTCATAGTGAAACACAATGTCAGGCTTTAGACATAAAGACATGTAGCATTCATTTGTTTTATGTTCATTAGGGATCCCCAACCAGGCATAATTCAATCATGAATTGCAACTTTTTTTTATTTAATATGAACTCTGAATCATTTAGTTTTGTGTTTGAGACAGGCGGCTAGCTCTTAAAGGGGTGGTTCACCTTTAAGTAAACTTTTAGTATGTCCATCGGTAATTTATTTTTTATAGTTTTATAATTACCTTTTCTTTTGACTCTTTCCAGCTTTCAGATGGGCGTAGCTGACCCTATCTAAAAAGCAAATGCTCTGTAAGGCTATACACTTATTATTACTGCTACTTTTTACTACTCATACTCTTACTTCTAGTAAGGTCCTCTCCTATTCATATTCCAGTCTCTTATTCAAATGAATGCATGGTTGCTAGGGTAATTTGGACCCTAGCTACCAGATTGTTTATACCACCCCTTTAAAATGCAAATTGAAGAGCTGCTGAATACAAAGCTAAATAACTCAAAAACCTTAAATAATAAAAAATGAAAACCAATTGCAAATTGTCTCAGAGCATCACTCTCTACATCATACTAAAAGTTAACTCAAAGGTGAACAACCCCTTTAATACATTGTCTAAGCAAAAGGATGATACACCAATGTATTGTGGAAAGATCACCGGCACACAAGAGTTTGTTCAGCAGGGCAAGCCCTTGCAATTTTAATAATGCAGTGCAACGTTTCGGGGCACGCCCCTTTGTCAAGCAGAACCAAAACATTGCACTGCATTATTAAAATTGCAAGGGCTTGCCCTGCTGAACAAACTTCTGTGCGCCGGTGATCTTTCCACGTACCTTGGCTGGGTGGTTGCCGATTCCCCTACCGCCGAGCACCAGGAAGCTCTGCTCAGGTTTGTGAGGTGTGCGGTTTCTCCAAATTGGCTTGGAACACCAATGTATTGGACATACATGTCAATCAGTATTTGTCTCCAGCTCCTACATGAAATGGCACAGATTGCCGAGAGGGGCATACTGAAGTATATCTAAAAAGGGAACGATTGCGAAAATGTATTATAAGCTTCAGCATACTGAAATAAAAAAATTCCTAAACACAATAAATCAAATATTCTGAACCATTTCTGAAATAATCAAGTTCATCTTCACTATTCCTCACTCAGCATCTGTTTCTCTTCATGCAGGAGTTGGGTGTCAGATAATCATTGGCCGTTAGATCCAATATATCTTATAGGGGGTCCTTTTGCCTAGAAGATGTATTAGCTCACTCTATTAAAATCGCCAGACATGTCTCTCTACATGCAGAATTTGTACAAAAGGCAGTTATTTTGTTAGATTTTGTTTTTACTGGAATAAGTTCTTTGAATGAGCTCTAATACATCTGCTAGGAAAAGAAAGTCCCCCTATAAGATAAATTGGATCTAACTATCAATGAATATCTGCTGCATGAAGACAGAATGAAGAGCAGATGCTGAGAGAGGGATATTGAACATAAACTTGATTATTTCAGTAACAATGCAGGATATTTAATTGATTATATTTATAAAGTTTGTTATTTCAGTATGATGAAGATTACATAACATTTTCAATAGTTTCCCTTTAAGTATTTGCGAAACAGGATTTTATTTCCATAAAAATAAGCTCATATTTTTATTTTAGAAATATTTTTCTTTTAAAGTTTAAAGTTACTTGGCTGAATGAAGAATCAGTCAGAGTTGCATTTTAGGGCAACATTTTTCTCTGGCTGCATTTTGTACACGGCCGGGACAGTGTATCTGCTTGCATGCTCTCCCTTCTGTAGCCGCATAGACAAGCCTGATGTCGGCAGTCCAGATATCGGTGCAAAAACACAAATGTATGCCTTTTTGTGCTGATATACGCTTCACGCAGCTCCATACAGGCTGATGCCGGGCCTGTTAATGGAGCGACAGGAGTGAGAGCATTAAAGTGGATTTGATTTGTGTACAAAATACAGGTCAGAGATTAGCAGACAATCTGCTGTGCACTTTCCTTATGAGTCATTTACAAGTGCAAGTGTAGTGGGTAAAAAAATGTCTACTTTTGCTCAAAATTGCACTTTATACACTGCACTTGTGGTCGGAAATGACCCATATAATCTTCTCTTCCTCTTAACTGAACCCATTTATTTATGCAACTTTACAGCTCTGCAGAACTAAATACCACATTTTTTGGTTCACCACTGATGCAATTTGAAACATTTTTCTATTATTAAATATGCAAATTATGGTTGTTTCCATTTGAGTCAGTATCTGAAATAATTGGCATTTGGCCAAACCCAAAAATGATGGGTTCTGTGTCCTGTCCCCCCTTCTTAGTTCTAGCTATGACTGGCTGCCTCTGACTTCATAACCTAGAAGAAACATTTTTATATTTAACTGAAAGAGACACAGGCTTATGAGTAACAATCATTTCGCATAAACATACATTCAAAATAAAGAAAAAGTAGAAGGAAGGGTAGAATTTCACATGGGGGGGTGTTAGAATAGTGTACATAGGGGAGATGGGAGAAAAAGAAAAGTGAAGCTGAATTTACACAGTAAGTTTACCAAATAAGTAAATCTTTACACAATTAGGCCACCAACATAGTGGGCCGTATGCTGATAACCCCTTTGCTTACTGCTTCCCCCAGCTGGACTGCCAGCCTGGGCAACTAGCTTAGCAAAAGAAATCATTTGGGGTTGCCTAACAAAGTGACACCTCTTCATTGATTGTACCTTTCACTTTAAAGATGGGTTTAGTTTAAGACATTGATATATTTGAATCCTATAAAAAAGCCTTTTAGTGTTCCTTTATAAATATGAATCCTTATCTGAAGTATTTGCCCAGATAATATTTGATAGAATATTTGAATTCATCTCATATTCTATACATTTACAACTATCCCTCACTGTGACCCATCTAGTGGGATATTTATCTTATATAGGCTTACTTCATTTTGGGCAGTAATGTTTTAATGCCTCATTAAATATGCGAGTTATGTATTTTTTACTACAGAGTTTGTCTCTGCACGAATCCCATGTCTTAAGTGTCTGTCTGTTGTACAGGGTTGGCTTGATCGGAAGGGGAATCTGTTAGTTTTAGCCGGCCATGAAAGAGATTGTGCTAGTTTTAGCCTGCCACAGAAAAGAGTACACTTTTTATTTACACATAAAGCATTAGAAACATTGGCTGAACCCGTCCTGTTTTTTATGCCAAAATAAAATTCTGTTAAAGCTGAATGATTACATAGTAACTTGTGTTGACATAAGACACACTATTAAGTTCAAACTTGCCTAACTGGTAGTTGAACCAGAGATATTCAGAAAACCCATCTGATTCCTTTCCAATTTACCTCTGAGGAGGAGGAAAAAATTCCTTCCTTACCCCAAGATAGTAATTGGATCAATCTCTGGATCAGCTTAGTAACCTTGTATTGTCTTAAAAGCCACCCAACACTGTCTTGAAGCTATCTAATGTATCTGCCAACTCTCACTATAAAAAGTGAGAAAATATATTTTAAATATTGTAATGGAACTTCCCCTCTTCTAATGCAAAGGATCCCCTCGCATCTGCTGGAAGGACCTGCTGGTAAATAAAGCATCAAGTAAGATAAAACAGAAAAGCTCAGTACTTTGAAACATGAAAGACTAAAAACATTTGTTGAATAAGGATAATAATTTGTTTAAAATGCAGTAGGAAATTATATCTTACTAACAACATGTTTAGTTATGGGTTTTTTGTGATGTTTCACAAGTTACATAATTGAGTACACTATTTTTGTTTTCAGGCTTTTTCTGATGCTATAAAACATTGGCAAGAGTTGTCTCCAGACCCAAGTGGCAAGCGCAAAAAAAGGAAAGAGATGAACCAGTTTTCTTATATCGACTTCAAATTTGAGCAAGGTCCGAAAAATAAAAACCAAGAAACAAATTACAAGTTCTCTTGTATGAATGTATGAATATATGAATGAAAAAAAAAAAAAAAAAATATATATATATATATATATATATATATATATATATATATATATAGTATGATTACATAGCTTATAAAGAAGTGGCCGTGTGCAGATGCAAATGACACATACCTGTGGTGAACAAAAATGTTCCCAAAGTTAATTTATGACAAACATTGCTATGTAAAATTTCACAAGGACCAGCACTCATATGTGATGTAATATCAAAATGTAGCCACTTTTTTGGTCCACATTAGGGCTTTTAGCAAGTGTAAATTGATTACAGCAAACAAGTCCATATATACCTTTGTAAACCCCATGGGGAAAAAAATGCTTCCTGTGAAAGTTAATTAAATACATTGTTTTTAATCTGATATTTTATCATTTAAAAAAACCCGACAGAATACACATAGAATACCATTTTTTGTTTTATGTTAAAACCAACTTAGTATCAATTGTCCATTTAATCCTCTGGGAGCCACAGAATGTAATTCATATATTAAAAAAGGCCTCACATTGCAGTAAAGTTTTATCTGGATCACTTGCTCTTGCTTGGATTTATTGGCATATACTTAAATATAGCTGCACTATGCCTGGCATCTGCCCAATGCTTAGCAACTAATTGCTGCACTAACTTTTGTCTGGCTTTTTCTTACTTCACACTTCCAATCTAATTTACTTGCAAAATATTGATGATAATTGTTCACCACTGAGCACAGTAAGAATAGGCACATCTTGCATATTTCTCTTGTCTATGACCGTAAGTATTTGGCTGCAATAACGTCTACTTTTGCTACAAAAACTTAAGGCCTACAATTGCTCTGTAGGTTGTCTATGTCAATGCACTCACCTCCATTTGTCTTTCTGTACCATGTAGGAAATGTAACTATTGAGAAGCGAATGTTTTTTTTGGAGAACAAGAGGCGGCACTACAAAACATATGACAGAAATTCACTTCTCCCTGCTGTGCGAGAGGAACTAGAATTCTTTGAACAAAAGATGAAGGAGATGGCAGAGGTGGGTACATTGCCTGGCTTGGTTAAATTATTTGCATCCATCAAGTATTGCTGTCTTAAAATTGTAATGCCTATTTCATATTTTGGGGCATATTTATTAAAGAGTGAAACAAAGGTTACCACAGTTCCCCAGAGGTAATTTTTTTTACAGTACAGTTGTGTAGGATTTCTTTTAGCAGTATAGTCAGAAGAGTAAGCTCATATTAAAGGCCCTGTAAAACCCCCCCACAAAAAATGTAATCTCTAAACAGCCATTTTGAAATTTATGAAGTGATTCTATCATGATTTTTATGATATAGTTTTTATTACTAAATTATACCGTGAACATTGCAAGTAATTTATTCTACAATTAAAAATGCTATTCTTAAATCAATAAATGGGTTTAGTTGTACTATTGGTGTGTAGGCAGCCATCTCAGCTAATTTTGCCTTGTCGGGTTTCTTTCAGAAAGTGCCAGCACTTCACAATTGAACTGCTTTCAGATTAGCTGTTTCTCCTACTCATTGTAACTGAAGGAGTTGCGACTTGGGTTAGCCGGACTTGGATTTTTACTATTAAGTGTTGTTCTCATATCTACTACTAGGTGGGGCATGGAAGCATTTTTAGCAGTGTTGGTGAGATGTTATCTGGTTACCTTCCCATTGTTCTGTTGATGAGCTGCAGGTGGAGGTAAGGGAGGGGGTTATATAACTCCCAACATGCAGTGCATCAATAAAGAGTGACTGAAATCTGTTAGAGCACAAGTCACATAATTGGGGGCACATGGGAAAATATTCATATATTTTTTTTTTTTTTTTTGAGAAATGGATTTCAATGCAGTATCTGGCTGTAGCAGCCCCAATAACTGATGAATTTTGCACAAAAAAAACCTCTATCACATGATCTAATCAATTTAAACACCTGCTACTCTGGTTGTTCAAAGGATAGTAGTAAGGCTGCAGCATCCACCTAATTACTAAGGAGTCCTTCCCCCTCCTCTATCCCACTAGTCCCCCCTTTTGAGAATTCTCTTTTACTGTTGGCTATTGAGCATGCTCAGTTCCAAGCTAAGGCAGTGATTCTTAGCTCAGATTACTAAACCTGCTCACTCCAGTCTAGCCACCAGTGAATAGATGGAATTGCTGGTTCCCATAGAAACTCTGCTATAACTGTCTGTTCCTATTTTTTCTTCTAATTTTCTCTCCTGAGTTCATCTTAACCTGCCTGTGTAAGCCTGCATTCTTGATGCATTAACTTTATACTGAATAAGGGTGTTGTTTGCAGATATAAAATGGCCACCAGGTGAATGGTGCTATTTATTTTAGGAAAATGTGATATATACAGTAACAATTATGCCATTTGGGTGGGGGGAGATGTGCCCATGGTAGAAAATATAGGGTTTACATGTCCCTTAAGGCCATTGAGCATCATTAGGTGCCTCTACTCCTTTGGAGGTATCGCAGGACTTGGCTTAAGTATGTTATATAGAACCATGTTTCTTGTATTAATGCTAGCTCTGAGGTATTCTTTTAGAATGTGGATAATTAAAATCAAAGGATTGTGTATTTCCTACTTTATATTTGATGCTCTTGATAACAGTATTGATGACCATCTTAGACCCACCAGCACATCATCCGTAGGATCCTTCTATACCAGTTCCATTGTTTGGATACTTTTTCTCAGTCTCGATTTCTATTCTTGGGTGCTGCTAGCATCGAATTTGTTGCAGGGTTTAATCTAGATCCCAAATTGTTAACCTGTGCATCTTGTTAGTATTAGGGTTATCTTCATTATACTAAAATAGATTCCTGCTGCCTTTTTGAGCTTATATATATTGTTTTCAGGGATTCTGAATACCTAATCTACACTGGCTTCTCTTTATATACTGTGAGCAACACCCTCTTGTTTGAACATGGTCAGACTGACCTACTGGGATCAGTATCCCAGCAGGTCAGTCTGACCCTAGTCAAACAAGAGGGTGTGCTCAAAGTGTATTAAGAGAAGCCATTGTAGAATAGCTGGTGTGCTTATGGGTTTGGTGAGGTTCTCTGGTGGACCCGTCTGGCACTGATGGAAGGCTACTGCTCCATGTTTTTAAAGCCATAATTATTCTACTTTTATTATTCTCAGAGCTCGTTATTCTACCTTTGGTACCCCATAATTTAATATGAAAAATGAGAAAAGCAGGAAAAAATCTAATTTAAATCAGAAGAAAAATCTAATTTACAATGTTTTTTTGGCAGGAAGAATGGTAAAAGGAAACTAGCTGGTTTTAATACAGAAGGGTAAAAGGAAACCAGCTGGTTTTAAAACAGCAGCTTAATACTGTAAGAATATTATTATGTTTTACTTTGTAAAAGTATTGCTCCTTAGCTGGATGGCAGTATCTGATTGTTAGTGGGGCAGAGTAATAGAGCTAGGCAAAAGTCATCCCATTTTACATTGCATGTTGTACAATGTATGTATATGTAATGAAAATGTATGTGTAATACACATTTCGTCTTTTGGCAGCATGCTGATTTTCTTCTTGCCTTGCAAGTGAACGAGGAACAATATGAGCAGGTGAGACTCTACTAATTCATAGTTATTGTAGCTTTTTGTACTCTGGGAAAGCCTTCTGGCAACTTTATAAATAAAATATTAATTCAGTTGCTTACAAATAACGGACAAAATACACATTGGCATCATTAATTAAACTCGTTCAGTGCTAACTGGGTTTAATATTTTATTAGCATGTTGTGCCCTTAAAGCTCTGTTTCAGTGTTTACCAATAAAAACAACATACTGTTTTTATATAGCAACATAAGTGTCCTAAATTTGCCTTCATGCTTGTGTAATTGCACTAATGACTTTTATGTTAATAACCATAAGGCTTGCATTATACAGCATCTTATATCCTGTATGTCCTTAAAGGTGCAGTATACTCTTTGATCCATATCAGTTTAATAAATAAGGCTTCTGCTAATACTAATTTTTGTCTATGGTTTTAATTATGAAAAATGCTTTTTTGTTATTTCTTAAGATAAACAGGGAAATTTTAGTTACTGCTTGTTTGGTTCTTGCAAGATAGATACAATTAGATTACCAGTCCATAGATAATCCCCCTGTGTAATGGATTTCTGCCTATCGAAAAAGCCAATGTGAATAAAAGGGATTTTGTATATATACTCTGCTTTTTAATAGTAAGATAGTGTGAGAAAATAATGTTGTGCTACTTCTTCGTAATTCTGTACATAATATGGCAGAATTAGATTTTCAGCAAAAATTCTACTTTCCTTGTGTTGAAAATGTGGTGGTATTAGGTGTATCCTGTCTAAGTACTAAGATAAAGCATAATAAATATGGAATGCCTGATGCCTTATATACATCAGATTATAAAAGTATATGGCAAACACAGACCCCAAAATTAAAACCAGCCATGCATATGAATTTGCTAACACTTTTGTTGCTGCAAATAAAACATACAACCTATGTTTTATATGTCCTAAGAGTAAGTTGACTCAAAAACTCCCCAGTGGCAGTTTCAAAATAGCTTAATATGACTGTTAGCTCTAACCTGCAAGCTTTCCTAAAGTTATGATTCTTTGTGAAATTTCTAAAAATCACCAAAGCTTGCAAATGCATCATCTAATCCCCCACAGGTACTAAGAGGAAACAAACTAAATATGAATGTCAATGGTCTTCTGCACAGTGTGATGTGAGTTATCAAAGTATGTGCCATGTAGAGACCCCAAAATCAGCATTTTTATGGCTGAAACTTTGGATGCAGTCTGTGTTTTATTTGTCAAAGGGGCCATAAGAATACCCATATTTACATTACAGTATGCATTCTTGTGAATTCAAAATGGATGAATGCCTCTCCAAAATACCAAATTGCAAATCTAAGATAAAGTTTTCTTATTGTATTAAATTACCTTAGGTACACGGCTAAAAAATCCTAAATATGAATGCTAGGAGTCTTCTGAACCATGTGATGCCCAATGCATAGGATTACCAACGTATCTGGCATGTAAAAATCTAAAAATTGTCACTTAACATTTTTCAGATTGACACTTGACTATTGAATGACTGGCTGCTGCATAAAAACCAATGCAAAACAATGAAAAAAAAACAATTAAAGCAATAAAAAAACTTGGCACTGTGAGAATTAATGATATGTGGGCATAAATAAGCATTCACAGGTGTGCATAAATGAAAATGCAATACAAAGCTATAACACAATTATTGAAATAACAAAAGCTTATTGGCGTCACAGTGCTCATGCTAGCTACATTGAGCAAAAAATGTGGTTGTGGGTATATGTGCATATACACTTATTGAGTAGTTTGCTTATGTGTGAGGTATAAGTGCTCAAAAGTCCCTGATCTTTCTAGAAAGATATTTCTGTGTGTGAGTATAAAAAGTGTGTTTATGTAATACTTGCCTTGGGGCAGGCAAGCAAGCATGCATATATACATAAATATATGGTGACACTGCTAGAAGCCCACAGGATCAGAAGGATCTTTTGTGGCCTGTCTCACTAGTCTGCTGTTCACTTTGGGTGGGTAGCTTGTTCTTGGCAGATTTTGAACAAATTTAAGCACTCTAGGTATGTACAAGGACTAAATCAATAAAGTAGAAAAATATTTATTTAAAAACCATCTGTACAAAGCCTTAACAGTTTTTGTGCCCTAAGCACTGAATGATAGGCTAATTTGATGTTTTACTTTTTAAATAAAGGAATATGTGTTGTAGTGAACTTAAACAAGCCTTTGCTATATATGGTCGTGAGGCTTTTTGTGTGGCCCTCAATTTACAAGGCTTCAAACAAAATGATTAAAATTGGAACAAATGTGTCTCAAGCATTTAAATTGACTTATTGTAATATTGTGTACCAGATATTTAGGGTGAGAAGATGAGGCCTATAATATTTTTTGAATAACTTAGTAGTCATGGTCTAACCTTTAATCAAGATGACATTCAAAAACTGTATGCTATTGAACTTTAGATTCAAATATTTAACAAACTCATCAAGATTCCTGACCACCTCTTTAAATCAACAGTAAATCATCTATATATAATCCATAATAGTGTATGGAACATTTATCACCATTTATAGATGAACATATGCACCATCTCATATATGAATTTGCAAATGATGGGGCAAAGTCAAGGACAGTAACTGTTCTTCTTTTGAAGATAATCTTTATCACTATCCCCAAACAGAAAAAAAATGTGGGCGTGAAAATCAAATGGCTCTCAAGTCTTTAAAAGACTGATCATAAGTATTGTATTGTTCTAAATGAAAAGCAACAACCTTTATTTCAAGTTTATGCAGTATACAAGAAGAAAGGGCTTCCCCTTTAGCAGTGGAATGCATAAGGTTCACCACTTGGCCACTATCCCTAATACAGCTTGGAAGACGCAATATCAAAGGTTGAAGATAATCAGTTCTGGAAGAAGTTCCCCTAAAGCAGGGCTGTCCAATTGGCAGCCCCCCCTTATGTGGCCCTCCACATCAAAGTCTGCCTGCTGTGTCTGCTTACCATTTGTAAGATTTAAAAATTATCAATAAATAGATTAACTGGCCCCTGCATAGTTTAAAAAATTCATACTGTAATCCCCTAATTCACACTGTAATACCCTGTATTCACACATGTGATCCCCCTTGCATTGTTCACACTTGTGACACCTCTATTGTTCACACCCTAAAGCCCTGTACAGTTTCACACTGAAACTGCCCACATTGTTCACCTGTTCACACCTTATACAAAATGCTAATGGGGCACCAGCACTGTGTCACTGTATGTAGTACATATTAGACTGGTCCTGATTTTCTTGTCTCCTGCTCTGTTCTGTCTTCCCTATGCTCCCTGTGTGTGTCATACATCGCCTGCTCTTTGCACCCTGTGTGTGCCATACTCTGCCTGTCCTATGCTCCCTTTGTGTGCCATACTCTGCCTGACCTATGATCCCTATGGAACATAAGCCTGGTATTTGTTCTGGGGGTTTGTTAGCATTTCAAAATGAATGGATTTAAGAGTATGTCTTAATATGACTTTTTCTCTAAGTCATCTTGGGGGACACAGGGACAGTGGGGTATAGCTGGTACATCCAGGAGGGCTGGACACAACAGTAGGAAAAACCTTAGCCCCTCCTCTACTGGCTATAGCCCCAGCAGGCGGAGCTTAGGTCAGTTTTTGTTGAGTCCTCAGGAGGATAGGACGTTTAGAATTGTACTCTGTTTATTATTTTCATTTTGTCAGTTGCTTGACACCAGGGAATGCCCAGGCCCTCTACACTGAGCAGAGGTTACCCATAGGCATTCCCCAACGTGGGACCTGACTCCGTGGTCATTAATTTGCCATCCAGTCTCATATTAGTCTCCCCTTTTTTAGGTGGAAACTGACTGGCTGGAGGGCAGAGGAGAAAGCGCAGGACTCTGAGTATATCGTGTTGTCCTACTCTCCTCTATTTCTTTCTCTCTCTCTCTACATATTAGAGGAGAGGTCTGTCTCCTAGAGGGCAAGGGCGTTCAGCCAGCTGTGAACAGTGCTGGGGGAATCGGTTTTCACAGTTTCTAGACTGCAGCCTCCTTTCCTATTGAGACAGCAGCAGACACAGGAGACAACTGCGGGAGACGCTATAGCAGCCTGCCTTCGCTGCCAGTCCCCAGGGAAAGACTCCTCTGCTGGTTTTTACCACAGCACGGTTGATTGTTACATATATATATATATATATATATATATATATATATATATATATATATATATATATATATATATATATATATATATATATATATATATATATATATATATATATACATACATACATACATATATACATATACATATACATATACATATACATATACATATACATATACATATACATATACATATACATATACATATACATATACATATACATATACATATACATATATATATATATATATATATATATATATATATATATATATATAGCCTCCTTTCCTATTGAGACAGCAGCAGACACAGGAGACAACTGCGGGAGACGCTATAGCAGCCTGCCTTCGCTGCCAGTCCCCAGGGAAAGACTCCTCTGCTGGTTTTTACCACAGCACGGTTGATTGTTACATATATATATATATATATATATATATATATATATATATATATATACACAGTCCAAAAGTTCTTAACGCACACCGTAATGCATGGTAATGAGATAATACCTGGGTGCTATCTTAGTGGGCAAAATTATCCAAATATCGAAAAAACAAAGATGCACACCAGGATTTGTATACAAAAGATTAAAAATCCATATTTATTAGATTACATTAAAAGTTCGGCCAACGTTTCGGTCTGCTCCTAAGACCTTTATCAAGACCATATTCTTAATAAATCCACCATGTTTAAATAGCTAAAAACATGTCACTCACCCAATTGTGCACACCCCCGCAACCATGTGACTGTGAAAAATCCAGCACCAGAAAGGTGAAGCAAATCTGTGTGATTGCTGTAAAGTATAAAAAACTTTTGTTACTTAAAAGTTGATACACAGTAAAACAAAACATACAGACAAATCCATAAGGAAACTTTTTTAGAGCTTAATGGCAACTATGTAACATATAAGTCATATTTAGCGCTGATTTAGGAAGCATAGGAAAGAGCAATATTCATTCAATCCTGTAGGGGCAACAGTGTTAAGTTTGCGGATCCAAAAGGTTTCACGCTGCAATAACATTCTGGATCTATCACCACCTCGCTTCAGAGGTGGGATATGATCGATAGCTATAAACCTAAATGTGGGCAATCTATGTCCTTTTTCTAAAAAATGTTTCGCCACAGGTTTGGTAGTATGGCCATCCCTGAAAGCTGTACTGATGGCAGAACGGTGCCCATCCATCCGTAGCCGCAATGTTTGGTCTGTTTTTCCTACATAGGATAGCCCACAGGGGCATGTGATCAAGTATATCACGTGGGTAGTGGTACATGAAATGTGGTGTCTGATGTTTAATCGTTTGCCTGTTTGAGGATGAAAAAATGATGTACCCGGGCTCATATACCTACAGGATGTGCAATTTGGACATCTGAAGCAGCCGGGTTTCAGTGTACTTAGCCAACCCCCTGGTTTTCTTGAATAGCACATTATTGGATCGCTCTTAACCAATAAATCTCTTAGGTTTGTACCCCGTTTGTAGCTCAACATTGGGGGTCCTGTTACCACTTGTCTTAAAGATTTGTCAGCTTCAATGATATTCCACTGATCACTTAGGTAATTACTGGCCACATCAGCACATGTATTATAGGTGGTAGTGAAAGTAAGTCTAGATTCCTTTTGTGGTGGCACACCTTTATCAGCTACCCTTTGTCTAGCGATGGAAAGGGCCTGGTGTAGCAACCTATCCGGATAGCCTCGCTCACTAAAGCGGAGCCACATCTCCCCTAGTTGACGTTCAGCAACAAGGTTATCAGAGTTATTTCTCAATACCCTGCAGAATTGAGAAATCGGAAGGGATTTTTTCATTGAGGATGGATGGCAACTCTCATAGTGAAGGAGTGTATTTTTGTCCGTTGGTTTTCTAAAAAGAGTAAAATCCAATTTATTATTGTACAGTTTCAATTCAATATCCAAAAATTGGATTGTATTGGGATGTATTGTATAAGTGAATCTTACCGGACTGTCCAGTACATTAAGCTCATTAACCATCTCAATGAATTCATCATGGGATCCTCGCCAGATGATTAACATATCATCGATATAGCGTTTAAACAGAAACATCTTTTCAGCAAACCGTGGGATTATGTGGCATTGCTCATAATAGTGCATAAACAAATTAGCGTATGCAGGCGCCATGGCCGCCCCCATCGCTGTCCCAGATGTTTGTAAATAAAAATTATTTTCAAAACGGAAATAGTTTAGGGTTAGTGATAATTCTAATAATTCTAGTACAAAAGGAATTGGTGGACCAATGTATGCTGTCGACTCTGAAAGAGCATGTTCAATAGCAGCTAGACCTGCCGTATGGGGAATAATGGTATACAAGCTTACCACATCCATAGTTGCCAACAGATATGGCACATCCTGTGTAAAAGATACATTTTTAACACATTCCAAAAGATGGGGTGTATCACGTAAGTATGTGGGGGTGGCACGGACAACCGGTTGTAATAAACTATCCAAATAGATCCCTATTGGATGTAATAATGAGTCACGGCCAGAAACTATTGGGCGGCCAGGAGGCAAAGACAAGCTCTTATGTACCTTGGGTAACGTGTATAGCACTGGGCATTTAGGGAAATTTTGTTTCAGAAAATCCCCTAGAGTGTTATCTATTATGTTCACATCTATGGACTTATCAATCACAGCATCCACTTTAGCTTTAAACTTACTGACCGGATCACCGGTTAACTGTTTGTATACCACAGGGTCAGATAGCTGATTCATGATTTCAAGACGGTAGTCATTATAGTTCATAATGACTATGCCCCCACCCTTGTCCGCAGGCCGTATCACAATGTTAGTATCAGCCATTAGAGTCTTAATGGCCTCCCGTTCAGACCTAGTAATATTGTCATTCCGTACATTCTTGGTATCCCGTGTGCCATCAAACATTTCAATTCCTTGTTTATACAACTTAATAGTCGGATTAGTCAATGGATGTTCCGTTTAAAATTAGCAATAAGGACATCGGTTCTGAATGGGAACGCCTGAAGAAACGAGAAACAGATTTGGACTTACATGGCCTTTTCCTGTCTGACTACTACCGGTCTAAACGAATTCCTCGTGGGTTCCGCATACACAATATCCCGACAATCGGCAGGACAAACCCTGACTTCTGTAAGAAATGGATTGGGGTGTTAAACAGATGTTCGTTTGATTTGATGATCTTGGTTGTAGAGGAAGTGTCTGGTGAGCTGACCAAGGTGCGCAAATCATTAGCTGCGTTTGAAACTGAACACGCCAACCTGTTGAAGAGCGCGACGGACTGTGAGCTGGTGACCCGGATCGGGGAAAAGGTGGAGGCCTACAAACAGGATCTCCTGCGATTCAAACGTGAGAAGCTTCGCCGAGTAAATGAGGATTACGCGACACATCGCGTGTACAGATGGCTCAGTGGAGAACGTCAGCCGCCACAATACTACACACGCCAGAGGAGAACACCGCGCTGGAAGCTAAACAAACCGGTTGGGTCGGTAGATGTCAGCTCCGGTGATTCGGAGGGTGATGAGAGCACGCCGCCAACAGCTTCACAAGCGGGCCCAGTACGGGCCGATTGCACCGCACGCCCGGTTGCTCCAATTTTTTTAGACAACCCAACTCAGATGACGGATCGTCCACCAACAGGTCGCGGTCGCACAAGAAGTGCCGCACGCGGAGGGGCAACAAGAGGAAGAGGTCGGCACAGGGATTAGAATTGCCGATCTTTAATTTATCCCAACACTCGCTGACAGCATCGGAGCTACACCTTCTCCAAAGAGGTTTGTCATTTGTCCCCTCTTGTCATTTTGATCATTTCAATTGGGAAATTGATTGTTTCAAATTTTGCCGCACACTATCTCTTAAAGAGCACTTTAAAGACACAGCAAGTAATTTCATTCCGACTACATCCTTGAGATTGAAAAGCCAATTTACCCCTCCATTGACTAATCCGACTATTAAGTTGTATAAACAAGGAATTGAAATGTTTGATGGCACACGGGATACCAAGAATGTACGGAATGACAATATTACTAGGTCTGAACGGGAGGCCATTAAGACTCTAATGGCTGATACTAACATTGTGATACGGCCTGCGGACAAGGGTGGGGGCATAGTCATTATGAACTATAATGACTACCGTCTTGAAATCATGAATCAGCTATCTGACCCTGTGGTATACAAACAGTTAACCGGTGATCCGGTCAGTAAGTTTAAAGCTAAAGTGGATGCTGTGATTGATAAGTCCATAGATGTGAACATAATAGATAACACTCTAGGGGATTTTCTGAAACAAAATTTCCCTAAATGCCCAGTGCTATACACGTTACCCAAGGTACATAAGAGCTTGTCTTTGCCTCCTGGCCGCCCAATAGTTTCTGGCCGTGACTCATTATTACATCCAATAGGGATCTATTTGGATAGTTTATTACAACCGGTTGTCCGTGCCACCCCCACATACTTACGTGATACACCCCATCTTTTGGAATGTGTTAAAAATGTATCTTTTACACAGGATGTGCCATATCTGTTGGCAACTATGGATGTGGTAAGCTTGTATACCATTATTCCCCATACGGCAGGTCTAGCTGCTATTGAACATGCTCTTTCAGAGTCGACAGCATACATTGGTCCACCAATTCCTTTTGTACTAGAATTATTAGAATTATCACTAACCCTAAACTATTTCCGTTTTGAAAATAATTTTTATTTACAAACATCTGGGACAGCGATGGGGGCGGCCATGGCGCCTGCATACGCTAATTTGTTTATGCACTATTATGAGCAATGCCACATAATCCCACGGTTTGCTGAAAAGATGTTTCTGTTTAAACGCTATATCGATGATATGTTAATCATCTGGCGAGGATCCCATGATGAATTCATTGAGATGGTTAATGAGCTTAATGTACTGGACAGTCCGGTAAGATTCACTTATACAATACATCCCAATACAATCCAATTTTTGGATATTGAATTGAAACTGTACAATAATAAATTGGATTTTACTCTTTTTAGAAAACCAACGGACAAAAATACACTCCTTCACTATGAGAGTTGCCATCCATCCTCAATGAAAAAATCCCTTCCGATTTCTCAATTCTGCAGGGTATTGAGAAATAACTCTGATAACCTTGTTGCTGAACGTCAACTAGGGGAGATGTGGCTCCGCTTTAGTGAGCGAGGCTATCCGGATAGGTTGCTACACCAGGCCCTTTCCATCGCTAGACAAAGGGTAGCTGATAAAGGTGTGCCACCACAAAAGGAATCTAGACTTACTTTCACTACCACCTATAATACATGTGCTGATGTGGCCAGTAATTACCTAAGTGATCAGTGGAATATCATTGAAGCTGACAAATCTTTAAGACAAGTGGTAACAGGACCCCCAATGTTGAGCTACAAACGGGGTACAAACCTAAGAGATTTATTGGTTAAGAGCGATCCAATAATGTGCTATTCAAGAAAACCAGGGGGTTGGCTAAGTACACTGAAACCCGGCTGCTTCAGATGTCCAAATTGCACATCCTGTAGGTATATGAGCCCGGGTACATCATTTTTTCATCCTCAAACAGGCAAACGATTAAACATCAGACACCACATTTCATGTACCACTACCCACGTGATATACTTGATCACATGCCCCTGTGGGCTATCCTATGTAGGAAAAACAGACCAAACATTGCGGCTACGGATGGATGGGCACCGTTCTGCCATCAGTACAGCTTTCAGGGATGGCCATACTACCAAACCTGTGGCGAAACATTTTTTAGAAAAAGGACATAGATTGCCCACATTTAGGTTTATAGCTATCGATCATATCCCACCTCTGAAGCGAGGTGGTGATAGATCCAGAATGTTATTGCAGCGTGAAACCTTTTGGATCCGCAAACTTAACACTGTTGCCCCTACAGGATTGAATGAATATTGCTCTTTCCTATGCTTCCTAAATCAGCGCTAAATATGACTTATATGTTACATAGTTGCCATTAAGCTCTAAAAAAGTTTCCTTATGGATTTGTCTGTATGTTTTGTTTTACTGTGTATCAACTTTTAAGTAACAAAAGTTTTTTATACTTTACAGCAATCACACAGATTTGCTTCACCTTTCTGGTGCTGGATTTTTCACAGTCACATGGTTGCGGGGGTGTGCACAATTGGGTGAGTGACATGTTTTTAGCTATTTAAACATGGTGGATTTATTAAGAATATGGTCTTGATAAAGGTCTTAGGAGCAGACCGAAACGTTGGCCGAACTTTTAATGTAATCTAATAAATATGGATTTTTAATCTTTTGTATACAAATCCTGGTGTGCATCTTTGTTTTTTCGATATTTTTATATATATATATATACATACATACATACATACATACATACATACATACATACATACATACATACATACATACATACATACATACATACATATATACATATATATATATATATATATATATATATATATATATATATATATATATATATCATATAATACTCTGTAGTGTCTCTGCTACTAAAATGTCTGAGGGACCCCATGACAGGCCTTTTTCTAGGGGGGCACCTTCTGCCCAAGTCAGATATTTAGCTTGTGCCACGTGCTGCAAACGTTTGCCCCCTGGGCATATAAAGAACCTTTATGTGCTAAGTGTAAACCACCTGTGGTTGGTCCTGAATCTCCAGAACCTGCTCCTCCCCAAGTAAACCAGGGGGGCCAAGGGGAAACAGCATCGCCACCTAGAAGCTCTCCACTTCCAAGGCCATCTCATATACAACCTTCCACTCCAGAGTGGGCATCACAGTTAGCTTCTGGGATACCTAAGTTAGCACAGTCTCTGGACAAATTGCTTTCCCGTCTAGACAAGCCAAAGGGGAGAGTTTCAAAGCATAGAGCTCCTTCTCCATCCGAAGAAGAGAGTGATTCTCCTTCCAGATGTTTTTCGGCATTCCTACCTGATTCCGGAGATGAATTTGGGCGATCAGAGGGCGAAATCTTATCAGATTCAGGAAGGGAGGATGAGGATTCGCACAGAAATTCCTCAGTCTGTGGATGCACTCATTACCTCTGTACTTGAAACCCTTCATTTTCAGGACCCAGGGGCATCATCTGACACAGCAAAGAGCCTGTTTAAACGTCATAGTAAGACTTCACCTGTTTTTCCTGCCCATGCTCAACTTGATCAGATCATACAGCAGGAATGGGATACTCCAGGTAGACGTTTTCAGACAAATAGAAAATTTTAAAGACTCTATCCGTTTCCCAAGGAGCTTACAGAAAGTTGGTCAATGCCACCTTCAGTGGATCCGCCGGTATCCCGGCTCTCTAAGAACACCGCACTTCCTGTCCCGGATGCTTCATCTTTCAGGGATTCGATGGATAAGAAGCTTGAGAGTCTTCTACGCTCTGTGTTCTCAGCTTCAGGCACTTTGATACGCCCTGTCCTAGCCATGGCATGGGTCAGCAGAGCAGTCCAGTCCTGGTCAGACTCCCTAATTACTGGCATTGATTCCCAAATTAAGGAAGCAAATGACTACATTTGTGAGGCTTCACTAGATGCTCTTCAAGTCATCAGCAGATCATCGGCACTCTCTGTGGCAGCCCGCAGATCACTTTGGATGAAGCTCTGGTCAGCAGACCTTTCCTCAAAGAAGTCTCTAACCTCCATTCCCTTTAAGGGCAAACTTCTGTTCGGTCCTGACCTGGACAAAATTATCAGCCAAGCAACAGGGGGCAAGAGCACCCTACTACCACAGCCTAAGGCTCGGCCCTCCTTCCGCAGGGGAAAATCTTTTCGTGGCTCCCAAGCACACGAGATCTTCTCCACCTCGATCTTCTTTTGCAAACAGAGGACGTTTTAGCGGTAAACAGAGATCCTCCTGGCAAAATAAGAAACACATCCCTAAGGCTGGGGACAAGACTGCCTCAGCATGACTGCATCTGCACTTCGGCAGTCACAGGTCCGATAGGGGGCAGGCTCTGCAAATTTTCCAAAGCATGGACCACACTCATACAAGACTCATGGATTCACGAGGTAATAACCCAGGGCTACCATCTAGAATTTGCCTCAAGCCCTCCCCATCGTTTCTTCATGTCCAGACTGCCACAGAACTCAGACAAGAAAACAGCCTTCCTGGGCGCAATATCAGCCTTTTCGAAGGCGCAGGTCATCATTCCCGTACCGGTCACAGAACTTTTCAAGGGCTACTATTCGAACCTCTTTGTAGTGCCCAAGAAGGACGGATCGGTAAGACCCATTTTAGATCTCAAGGAATTAAACAAATTTCTTCGTCATCGAAGATTCAAGATGGAGTTTCTCAGATCTGTCATTGCGGCGATGTCCCCGGGACAATTCCTGATTTCTCTAGACATAAAGGATGCCTACCTTCATGTTCCCATTTTCCCACCGCATCAGAAATATTTGAGATTTGCTTTCCAAAATTGCCACTATCAGTTCACAAGCCTTCCCTTTGGGCTAATGTCCGCTCTGAGGGTCTTCACAAAGATCATGGCGGCAGCAACTGCAGTGATTCGCAATGCCGGAGTTTCCATCACACCCTATCTGGACGACCTGCTAATCAAAGCACCCTCCTCCTCGGAAGCTCAAAGATCTCTCCAAACATCCATGGACAAGCTCCAGGAACTAGGCTGGGTCCTGAATCTAGAAAAGTCTTCCCTAACACCCAGCCAATCCATGGTCTTCCTCGGCATGCAATTCAATACACAAACACACAGAATTTATCTACCTCAAGAAACGGTCTGTCATCTCCAAGCCTTAGTAAAGTCACTTCTCCAGAGGCCTCAACACTCAGTCAAGTTCTGCATGAGGGTGTTAGGGGTCATGGTATCCACCATAGAAGCAGTACCTTTCGCCCAATTCCATCTACGGGAGCTCCAGTGGAATATTCTGAGGTTTTGGAAGAGGAAATCCCTCCTTCAAGAGATTCGACTTTCCAGCGAGACAAGAGCGTCTCTCCTCTGGTGGTTGGACCACACTCATCTGTCCCTTGGCAGACCTATGGGAGAACCGACATGGCGCATACTCACGACGGACACGAGTCTATTCGGATGGGGAGCAGTCCTCGAGGGCCACTCTGCTCAGGGTCAGTGGAACTCACGGGAAGTGAGACTACAGATCAACCTGCTTGAGATTCGTGCAATCTAGCCCTAATCCATTGGCAACAAATTCTACAAGGTCAGGCCGTAAAGATACAGTCTGACAACGCCACAGCGGTGGCCTATATCAACCACCAGGGGGCACAAGAAGCAGAGGTGCACTAGAAGAAGTCAATCTCATTTTCAAGTGGGCCGAGGCTCATCAGACCCATCTGTCAGCCATTTACATCCCAGGACTGCTAAACTGGGAAGCGGACTATCTAAGCAGACAATCCCTAGACCCAGGGGAGTGGTCATTGAAGGACGAGATCTTCCAGGAGATAATACAGATGTGGGGCATCCCAGAGGTGGATCTAATGGCGACCAGGCACAACCGAAAGGTCCCAGCGTTCATAGCTCGATACAGAGATCCACTAGCCATAACAGCAGATGCTCTGACAGCCAAGTGGCAGTTCCATCTGGCTTATGCATTTCCTCCCCTACCTCTCGTACCCAGGACTCTCAGGAAACTTCAGCGAGAGCAGACCACTCTCATCCTCATAGCTCCAAGGTGGCCGAGACGCTCCTGGTACACAGACCTTCTCAACATGTCCGTGGCAGAGCCTTGGACCCTACCTCAAGTCCCGGATCTTCTAATGCAAGGTCCGATCCGCCACCCAAACCCAACCAATCTAAATTTGACGGCGTGGCTCCTGAAACCAGGATTCTGACCCAGAAGGGTTGTTCCAAGGCAGTAGCTCACACCATGTGCGCGGCCAGAAAGCCTGTCTCTGCAAAGACCTACCATAGAGTCTGGTCTACCTACCATCAATGGTGTGTACGTCACAAGATGCAGTTCAAACGGTTCTCTATTCCGAACATACTGGAGTTCCTGCAAGAGGGTCTTTCCATGGGTCTATCCCTTGGCTCTCTTAAATCACAAGTCTCCGCCTTATCTGTCCTTTTTCAAGAACGGATTGCTCTTTTGCCTGACATCAAGACTTTTATGCAGGGAGTATCACATTTGGCTCCTCCAGTTTGTGCACCAGCTCCTCTATGGGATCTCACCCTAGTCTTACGGGCCCTTCAAGACCCTCCTTTCGAGCCATTAGGATCCGTACCGCTTCTCTGGCTTACCTGGAAAACTGTCTTCCTTCTGGCCATTGCCTCTTCGAGACGTGTTTCAGAGCCACCTTTCCTCGTTTTTCACCATGATAGAGCAGTCCTACGCACCATTCCATCTTTTTTGCCTAAGGTAGTATCTGATTTTCACCTAAACCGGGAGATTACAATACCGACCTTCTGCCCTTCACCTTCCAATCCTAAGGAGAAGGCTCTACATACACTGGATCCTGTTAGAGCTCTAAAGTTTTACCTACACAGAGTCCAGGATTTTCGCAAAGTGGATTCCTTACTTGTCATTCCTTCAGGCCCCCACCAAGGAGGGGCAGCCACAAAATCATCCATTTCATGCTGGATCAAGCAAGTGATTCATCGAGTCTCACTAGACTCACAGCCCACTCTACTAGGGGAATGAGTACGTCCTGGGCGTTCAGGAACCAAGCATCAGCAGAGCAGCTGTGCAAGGCAGCTATGTGGACCTCTGTCCACTCCTTTTCAAAGTTTTACCATTTCGATACCTTCCACCTAGGCCTCACTCTCCCACCCGGAGATTTAAGGGGACAGCTTTGGTACGTCCCCACTGTCCCTGTGTCCCCCAAGATGACCTAGAGAAAAGGAGATTTTGTGTACTCACCGTTAAATCTTTTTCTCTTTGGTCACTTGGGGGACACAGGGCTTCCCTCCCTAGACTGAGGCCCTCATTTTTTCCGTCAGACATGTTATGTTTAATTCTAAGTTGTACGATTAATAACATTTTTCCTGTTGACTTTGGAACAAACTGACCTAAGCTCCGCCTGCTGGGGGTATAGCCAGTAGAGGAGGGGCTAAGGTTTTTCCTACTGTTGTGTCCTGCCCTCCTGGATGTACCAGCTATACCCCACTGTCCCTCTGTCCCCCAAGTGACCAAAGAGAAAAAGATTTAACGGTGAGTACACAAAATCTCCTTTTTTTCACACGTGAGTGGCATCCCTGCCAGGCCAAGTTAGTTTGGCACCCTAGGCAAGAGCTTCAATCAGTGCCCCCTGTCCTGTCCTTACAATGTTGGCTTTTAAATAAAGAAAGCAAGAAAATGTACAACACTTTTTCATTTATATTATTGCCCCCTGTACCAGCAAACCCAGCAGCCATCCATCATACTGCCCCCCATACCTGTGCCAGTAGCCATCCATTATACTGCCCCCCAATACCTGTACCAACAAGCCCAGCAGCCATGCATCATACAGCCCTCCAGCAGCCATCATATTGCCCCCAATCTTTACTTGTGCCAGCAGCCAAAAATAAATCAGATCACATCATATTGCCCCCAAGTATTTATGTACCTGTGCCAGCGCCCAGCAGCAACAGCAAACATATGGGCCCCAAATCTGTACCTGGCTGTGCCAGCAGGAAGCTTCACACATTCACAGTAATAGAAAGAATGTCTTGAGTTCAGTGCAACTGTGCAAGGCCGAGAGCAGCGAGAGCCTCACCAAGCAGCCCCCCCAGCTCTCTGCCTCTCTCTGTCACCCAACCGCATCAGCAATGTCATTGATGCATATACGCACGTTGCTCTGCACTGCCGCACCGCATAGAAGGCGCTATTACTATGCTGGCAAGAGGGAGAAGGTGAAGGAGGGGGATTCCACCCGACTGAGGGACCATGATTACTGAAACAAATTATTAAATAAACTAAAACCCCATTAAAAGTGCTTCCCTCAATGATGGCGTCCTAGTCAGCCGCCTACTCTGCCTACCCCTAGTTCTGGCCCTGATCCCTGCAGTGAGCACCAACCATCTGTTTTTTTTTTTTTTGGTGTGCTATTAATGTGGACATGGTCTTGCGGTAACATGGGTGTGGTTTATAGTGGGTGTGGTCTAAAAACAGGGAGGGCTAACACTGGCTTCCATTATCGGCCCTCCACCATGCAGATTAGAAAAATTTCGGTCCTCTGTATCATATAAATTGGACAGCACTGCCCTAAGGGATTAATGGGTGCAACAATAAGTTTCACCTTTAGTAGGTGATGGTGACTTGTGAGGGGTGTGCTACCTTGAGGAATTCACCCAGCAAATCTGATGACAAAAGTCACCAGACTTAATCGACAAGTAATACCTCAGTATGTTGTTAAAATATATTCTGACCACTTTATGTAAAAGGTTTATCCTGCATTATCAGTATTGCAATATGTTATCTGTATTTGTAATGTTAGCAGTGTCTTTTGTCTTCATACTGCATCCTTGTGCAGCTTTACATCTGTTCAGCGCTGCCTGTTTTCATCGTATGCTAATATGACATTCTGCCAGCAAGGAAATCTTCCAACGTCTGCAGATTATCTATGAAGTGATGCATATAGGTTATTATGTGGCAACTGGTAATCACTTAATTATGGTGTAGATACCATATTTAGAATAAAGAAGCGACAGTCTCTTCCCAACCTTTCAATGGTAATCATCCAGTACCTTATATTGACTTTTGTGAGGTATGATAAATATATGGGAAAGGTGGTATTACTGGCACTGTAAGATTATTCATTGCCTTTCAAGTGAAAGATTTTTATGATACAAAGGGATGGCATTATTTAAAGAGACAAGATCACTTTCAACTTACTTTTGATATAAATTAATCATACCATACTGGAGATGCTTTGGATAAAATTGGATTTGACTTGAAACCTTCTATCAAAATCCAGATCAACCTCAGCTTTACCTGGCTGATTATCATTCTTCTTTTGTAGAGATTTGAGAAGGGAAATAGAGCAAGTATCTTCAAAACTATGACTCAGAATAGCAGGACTAATAGAGGTGTCTGACACCTGCAATGCTAGAGTAACCATCACAAAAATAATTTTTTTTACATTTCCTAGATGAGCAGAAAGATAAACAGTCTCAATTAATTGTCTGTCAAAGTCCTTGATAACGTTTGTTCCTTTTCCTCATCAAAGTTTATTTTTGGAGTGTCGGCGCGTATTTTCTGTTCTCCTTGTAGAGGGTGATACCCAATACCTGCTTTTCACTGGATCCCTGATGTTGTTTTGGTGTGAAATATTCTGGTTTTCATTCTTAATACTAGGCTACACAGGGATATGAACTCTGACGTTGATGTACCATGCTACTATTCAATTTCCCTTTTTCTACTTTACTGACTTTGGCCTTGTGGGTTCCTAAAGTGCCAACTCTTGCTGTTTACTATATGAATTCTGCTCCCCCAGCTGATAGTCTGGCGCTTGAGAACCTGGACCACATTTTTTTTACTTCATGATTTATGTTTCATTATGCCAGTATGCCACTGTAGATTTACAGCTATACAATACTCATTTCTATTTCTTTATTATTGATTTAACTGTACTCCAAGGGATATTGAGATTTTTTTGTATCCATCCACTCAAGTTTCAAACACTCTTTCATGGATTTGCTTGGGGTGTTCTTTTGCCTATTGTATAGGATATGCCACAATACTGACTCATCAAGAGGTGGACCTTCCAGATGTGCATGTATACTAAAGTTATTTAAAATCCCTAGACTAGCCATAGGTAACTTCCATATAACTAATTTCTAAAGAAGTAAGGACACTGTTTAAAATATACATTAAAAAGATAATAGGATGATTTGCAAATCATTTAACCCCTATATAATATTTACAACACTATTATTGTTGTATGATGATATGCTCATTTTGAATTTGATGGCGACAACACTTTTCAAAAAAGCTGGGACCAGGGCAAGGAAACAGAAAACCCAATAGTTATACAATGCTGAAGAGCATCTCATTTCTTCATCTACAGTACATACTATCCATAAAAGATTCAGAGAATCCCAATAAATCTCTACTCAAGGGGCAAAGCTAAAAATTAGAGTATTGCCTAGCAAAAATAACATTCGTGCAAGAAGCACATTGTGGAATAAGTACCTTTTAATGTAAGAAGTTTATACGCAACTAGCTGCAGGCACCACAACTGCACTCCTCATGTCTTTTTCAGGGAATGCCTGAAAAAGACACTGCCAAATTTAAAAGATTCCAGTTGCTAAACTGACTTACTTGCAGTCCAGAACTGTCAACCGTTGAAAACATTTGGCATATTCTAAAACAAAAACCAAACAAATAATACACCAAAGGAGTCCTTGAGTTGTTGAGCAGTTGAAAGTTGATATGAAGCAAGAATTGGACAAGATTTCACTTTTAAAGCTACAACAATTGGTCTCCTCAGGTCCCCATCATTTATAGATTGTTGTTAAAAGAAGAGTGATGCAACACAGTGGGAAACATGCCCCTCTTGCAACTTTAGTTTTGTTGTTGGAATCAAATTCAGAAAACAATAACATTTCTTCGTTTCAACATTTGATATTTTGTCTTTACAATGAAATATAGGGTTAAAATGATTTGCAAATCATTCTATTATCTTTTTATATTGTATGCAGTTTCCCAACTTTTTTTGGAAAAGGGGTTGTATATAATTGCCTGTATCTGTTAAAGAAGATGAAAAACCTTTCAAGACGGAATATAACAGATATTGGCTTATGCTTTGTCTGGTCATTTATTCCTGACACATTAGGATGCCTAGGCAACACAGAGGACAAGTGGTTTTGGACCTTCATCAATACATGAAAGAAAACCTAGTTCAAATATTACCGTTAGCCCCTCTTAATAAGCTTTTTTTCCAAGGACTTGCTGTACTTTCTGTGTGGGATTCACTATTCATTTCAAATACGGATTCCTATCACATAATTGAAAGCTTTACTGTCAACTTTCCCTCATAGGACCATATCCCCACCCTTGTCAGGAGATTTTAATACAGGTATCGAACCTGTTATCCAGAATACTCGGGACCTGGGGTGTTCCGAATAAGGGATCTTTCTGTAATTTGGATCTTCACACACGTCTACTAGAAAATAAAACCAAATAGGCTGCTTTTGCTTTCAATAAGGATTAATTATATCATAGTTTGGATCAAGTACAAGGTACTGTTTTATTATTAAGGAAATACTTTTAAAAATTTTGGATAAAATGGAGCCTATGGGAGACTGCCTTTTCGTAATTCAGAGCTTTCTGGATTATGGGTTTCCAGATAACAGGTCCCATTCCATTGATTTGTGAGTAAATCTTTTTTCACCAAACTGACAAAAGTAAGATTCTCGGTGTGAGTGAGAATGTGGTGGAAATAAACACCGTTATTCCTTAATCCTGAGAAGGCATATGCAGACTCGTTTTCCTCTTGTTCCAATCCTAATGAGCAGTCAAGTGCTTCATCAGACATGGAATATTGCTAATCGGCGAAGTGTATCTCATTAACTAGAAAGGCTCAACCCAGTACAGGGTCTTTTTCAGTTTAAGCCTCCAAGCAAATAAATGCATATATATAAGAAAACAAACATTTCTATAGCAATAAAACCACAAATTAAACCCTGATTTATCATCAACCTTCTCTTACAGTAGGTCAATTTGTTTCTGTCCATCATTTTTCACTTCCATTTCTTTCCTATACTTCCTTTTACATTTCTTAGTAAAAATATATAATTGTCCTCATCTTCCTCTTGAACCTTGTGTCTGTTATTTCCCTTCTTGTTCAGAATCCTTCCTGATTGAAGCTCATGGAGTCTAGAGGACAACAAAGCTCTACCAAGCAACCTTTTCCATATCAGTAGCCCTCGGCATGGTGAGCTAAACAGCAATATTATTTTTGCTCGAAATATTTTGTGAATGCTATACTTCTGCGTTGAACTTTTGGGAGTTTGAAACTCAACGTGTCTGCCATTTTTTCGTCCCACTACAGCTGTGCGTGGGGGACAGGTATTTGAGGGTCAGCAATGACGCTTATGCCATGTGACTAGTACTCACTTTCTCACTCTCACTTCAAGAACCGAGACACTAATGTAGCATGCAAAACAAATGGTTGCAAACTATCGCTCGTGCTCCTCGTCCAGGGCCAGTGGGAGGGCTATATCGTAGGACGTTTTCTTATAGCAAGCTTGTGGGAGGCATTAAGTGGAAAGTTGTATCTTTTTCCCATTTTTTAATTTAAACGTTAATCATTTCAATTGAGACCTGGAGGCATTTGATTGAGTCATCTTAGTCTTTGGATAGCTTTCCAAACCCACTATTTCCAATTTAATCATTTATTCTTGTTCAATCATTTTTGAAATGTTTCAGTATCCATAAATCACTCCTATGTGTCTCATCTACTGAACAGAAGAACTTCCAAAATATTGGATTCTCGATTGGAGTTTTTCTTTTTTTTTTTTTTTTCTTTTCTTTACCAGTGGCATACTGTGCAGTTGCAAGGTCCCCCTGTATAAATGTTTTTCTTGTCATTCCTATGCACTGCTGATAAGCCCTCCTACACTGTGCTTCCATAGCCCCCATCTAAGCTAGGAGGGTGGTTGCGTGTACAGACAGGAGTGGGATGGGGAACAGCACACTCCTCAGCTGATTCCTCTGTCCTTCAGGCTTTTGCCCAAAATTGTGGGGCCTTCTGTAACTGTTTACACCAGCGAACCTACTTTCTGCAGCACTTTGTCTCTGGAGTGAAGTGTCGGCTTTAAAACAGCATCTTCATTAGTGTATTTTTTTGCCCTAAAAAAGCCAGTGTAACTATTGTAAAAACGAATTGTAGCATGAAACGATTCTTTCATATCACAATATTACAGGTATAGTAATCTGTTATCCAGAGTGTTTGGGACATAGTTTTCTGGATAATGTATCTTTCTTTAATCTGGATTTCCATGCCTCAAATCTGCTAAAAATCATTTAAACATCAAATTAACCCAATAGTATTGCTTTGCCTCCAAAAAGTATTAATTATATATTTTACCGTATCTATATATTATCTTTATGCTCTTATCAATATATATTATATTTTATTATATAGTTGGGAAGATGTAAAAGTTAGTGTTATTTTTACAGGAAAAAGTAAGTCACTTTTAAAATTAAAATGCAGTTTAGGGTAGATGGTCTCCCTGTAAATGAGAGCTTTCTGGATAATTGGTTTCAGAATAATGGATCAAATACCTGTATTGGATTTTTAGCCATTTAATTTCAGTTTTGTATCCCTGTTTTATTTGTACTGTATAATTTAATATTGAGATAATGGAAAGTGTGATTTTGGCCATTGATCTCTCTCTGCAAGAATATTGGTTTTGTTTAGCTGTTTTTGGATTCAAGGGATGGTTCTGCATTGCTCTTGATTGCTTTTTTTTTGTCCATAAAAGTGTGTGCAATATTTGTATTTAGGGTTTGACATGGTAAATCAATCCATACTGGGCATCAGACTATTCAGAAGACTTCTGTAATTTATACTTTTGGGAAATTTTATCTTAGTACCTAATAACATGTAAATTGCAAATTTTAAGGTGACTTAAAAAAACTGTCCTCAAAACTGAGAAATGTTAACTTTGGTGTTTCTTGTTTTAGAGTAAAAAGACATATTTGTCAATTTTATATTTTGCAGAATGTGTGCTTTCCAAACATAATTCATGTGTTTTTTTGTGAGGAGTGTAACTTCGGGGGTCCAGGCCCAAATGGCATCCACCACACGTGAAAACTAGCGTCAGTTGTGACCCCCCCCCAGACACTCCAATTTGTTTTTGCAGCAGTTGAAATTGCAGCCATGACAATTTGTTTGCATTATTTTAATTTTGTAGAGTCTTTTATCATCCTATATATGTTGAGTGTAAAACTGACATTCATACTGATGATGTTTTATATTGGTATATAACAGCATGTGAAAGATGCGGTAAATTGCAAGCTCTGAGGGCAATTTTTCAGTTTTATGGTTTGGGGTTGAAAGACTTCCTAGTACACGAATATATAGTTTTGTGGCACAAATTTATTGTTGCAATTTCTAGCCTTGAAAGCTAAACTATTTTGGAGAGGTGCTGTGAGAATTTGTTTGTTTTTCTGTGTCTTTTCACAGAAGTAGTATTACACAAAAATTAGGGGAGATGTAGAAAGCCTATAAAAATAAATCCAAGGTTAAACAAAGTTCCCCTCAGGAAATGCTCCTAAAGAGGGAGTGCCTAAAGTTGAAACAAAAACAGCTGGCAGTGTGAAAGTGTGTAGTGTCAAATTTGGATGGCACTTAAAAAGGTTAAATAAAATGTAAAGGCTGTGAATAGTTAACCAAACAAAGAGCTCCAACATGTATAGACTAGGGATGCACCGAATCCAGGATTCGGTTCGGGATTCGGGCAGGATTCGGCCTTTTTCAGCAGGATTCGGCCGAATCCTTCTGCCTGGCCGAACCGAATCCTAATCCTAATTTGCATATGCAAATTAGGGGCCGGGAGGGAAATTGTGTGACTTTTTGTCAGAAAACAAGGAAGTAAAAAATGTTTTCCCCTTCCCACCCCTAATTTGCATATGGAAATTAGGGCTCGGATTCGGTTCGGTATTCGGCCGAATCCTTCGTGAAGGATTCGGGGGTTCGGCCGAATCCAAAAAAGTGGATTCGGTGCATCCCTAGTATAGACAGAAAAACAAGACACAATGAAAAGGGTTAGAAGTATTGAGAGTTAAAATCTATTTTCAACCCCAACAAATAGATGTTCTAGTAGAATAGATGTTCAAGTAGAATGTTCTGGCTTTACAGTTAGTCTTTCTGTAATTTGCATCACCATACTTGTCTGCTTAAAATCATTTAAACACTAAATAAACCCAATGGGACTGGTATTCCTCCAATAAGGATAATTATATCTTCGTTAGGATCAAGTACAAAGTACTGTTTTATTACTACTGAGAAGTAGATTATTGTTTTTTTTTTTTTTTTTTTAAATGTGAAATATTTCATTATAATGGAGTCTATGGGAGATGGTCTTCTCGTAATTTGGAGCTTTCTTGATAATTGGTGAAATCCTTTATCATTCTTTTGGCTATACATATGCCTCAGGTTAATAATATAGTATATTTTGCAACTTGCCTCTGTTTATGAAACCAAAATACACAGTAACATAGTAAGTTCGGTTGAAAAAAAAAAAGACACATGTCCATTAAGTTCAACTTTTTTAAGTCTATTTAAAACCTGCCTAATATATATAAATTTGGCTCAGGGAACAGATTTGAACTGAGCAAGACTGGCAGCAGAAGTGGCTCAGGGAGAGAGATCTAGGCAGAGACATTACTGAATTGTCCCGGGGGCCACCCTACTTTTCTGTTTTTATGCACCACCTATTCCAGATCTGGAGCCAGGGCCGTTTTAATGCCTTGGTGGGCCCTGGGCAAAGAGTCAACTAGCGGGCCACTATACCCCTGGTGTGTCAATTTTAAGCCACACCCCCAAATACCACACCTGTTTAACAAAACATTACTATGTTTCATCTGTCCCCTGTGTCTCATCTGTCCCCCGTAATTTCCCACAATGACAAATCTGCACCCCCAGTATTTTCTCCAGTGATACATCTGTCTGTCAGTATTTATGACACACCTGTTCCCTTATTTTCCCAATGTTTTCCCCAATGACACATCTGCCCCCCAGTATTTTCCCTAATGACATATCTGCACCCCTTATTTAGCCCAATGACCCATCTGCCCACCAGTATAAATATAGCCAAGTCACCAGATTGCTTAGCTAGCCAAATCACACTTTGCTTTTTGCCAGGTGTCATTTATACCGAATGTAATGCTGTTCTAGAATCTGATAACGCCAGCCAATGTCAAATGTGACTTCTTATATTGTGTATTTAATAAAGAATTATTTACATACATTGTCTCCACAGGATGGCCAGATGATTGAGTGTCGCTGTTGTTATGGTTCGTTCGCCTTTGAAGAGTTGACCCAATGTGCAGATGGCCATCTGTTCTGCAAGGAGTGCCTTATCAAATATGCACAGGAGGCGGCCTTTGGCTCTGGGCGGGTGAGAAACTTATCAAGCAGTTTTATAAATTCACTTAAAATGTTTCCATGGAATGTTTTCACTATAATAAAACTTTTAGTTTATTTGGGACAGTTTTTCACCTGATTGTAAGTTTTGACAAAATAGAACAAAACTTTCAACAGGCTGACATTCTACAAATTCACCCAGTACCCTGGGGCTGACCAGTGCATGCATAACCAATAGTCCCTAAATTGTAAAGCATGAGCCCGGTATTATAACAGAATTTACAGGTAGTATTATCATGTGTAAGATGCAGATGGATTTTCTTTTCAGTATCTTTGTTAAAGATTCCTTATTTTTACAAAGAGAATTTTGGAGATGGAGCGGGAGGATGGCTAGTAGGGATGGGCGAATTTTTTCGCCTCGTTTTGCCGAAAAAATGATGCCCATGGCAGTGTGCCCATGGCAGTGTGCGTCCAAAAAAAAGACGCGCGTCAAAAAAATTTCACCGCGCGACAAAATTTTTTTGTCGCCCATAGACTTTAATGGGCGTCTGCGACAATTCGCCAGCGGCGAAATTTAGGCGAAACGAAACGGGTCAAATTCGCCCATACCTAATGGCTAGCTCTTGGATACTTTCCACAACATTTGATGTTTTGAAAATGGCATGTCTGGAGCACATATTCCTTTATTAACGTCAAATTTGCACCTGGGCAGTAACCCATTAGAACCTAACAAATAATAATTTACTTGCAGCTGACTGAACAAAGCTAATAACTAGTTGGTTGCCATTAGTTACTGCCCTGGTGAAAATTTGCCCAGCTTTATAAATGAGCCACACTGTTTCTCCAAGTACTTTAGATATCAGTCACTATTAAGAGTATGGATATACATTGGTACCAATGACCGAGGAAGTCCCGGGTATAGTTGTGTATGCCATGCTGTTACAGGGACACTGCAGAAGCTTAGGGAGAATAATAATTATTATGGAGAAGAGGAATAAATGTATTCAGAAAAATGTGCTGCTGCAGGGTTTTTTGTTTGTTTTTTTTCTAGAATGAGTTGCACCTCAAATATGATGCCAATGTTTTTAATAGAGGGAGGAAGTAGAGCGAAAACTAGGTAATTGTAGGTCTGACCTGAACATAGGCATTGCATATGCCAAGTGAAGTTTTCGTTTGTGTTGTCTGAATAAGATGATGTTACAGGTATAGTACTGTTTGGCAGTAAATAGTGATGATAATACCATAGTGATAGTGTAAATGAAAAAGAGAAATATGGCTGTCAATGTCTTGATGTACTTTACTGCACTGAATGGTGAACTCACATCTGTGTCACAACAGTAGGACATAATAAGATGCCCCAGAATATAATGTTGATAGCTCACCAAGTAGTAGATGTGGTTCAGGTGCACCAGCCCCAGACCCCCAGCTTTAGGGAGCGGCAAACCATAACATTTCGAAAAAAGCAGGGCTGTCTGGCACTCAAACAAATCCACAGGACCAAAATATTTTCGTTAAAAAATAAATCTTTATTAGTCAAAGTTAAAATAGTATACTTGCATCTCCAACGACCCTACGCGTTTTGTACCCACAAGGGCACTTAATCATGGGCTATGATGTCACCCACAGGAAATGAGCATTTATACAAGAAGCAACCAAAAGAATTATTGAAAAAAAGCATAACAGTCCTTAAAGAGACAGCATAGCATATATGTCTAGAAAGAACTAAATAAACATTTACAAAATGTACAAAATATAAAATGAATTTGCACAATAAATATGTTTTAAATGAACAAAGCATGGACATGAATGATAGCAACAAGAATGCACAATGTATATAGAAGCAGTAAAAATACACAATATTTGTAACAGGTTACAACTAGAATGCACAATGTATATAGGATGTATAAACATATTTATTAAGAATAATAGCATGAAACATCAAATTCGGAATTCATGCCAAAAGTTATCCTGGTTTTAAGATTGAAAATCCAAAAAACTTCTCTTTTGGAAAGTATTTTGGACAGATCGCCACCACGATTGTTAAGGTTAACCCTTTCAATGCCCTGTACGCTAAAGCAGCCAAGTTTCCCAGAATTACATAAATGAAAGTGTTAACAGACATTAGTCTCCTTATGTATATTAATATCAGGTGTTCTCGGATTCTTTCCTTCAGTTTACATGAGGTTTGTCCTTCATATTGGCTTTTACATTTCAAACATTTCAAACGTGATCAAATATACCATATTTTTGGTGTTACAATTGATATACTGTCTATTTTTTATGGGTTCTGCCATCAATTGAGGCCACCAAGATGTCGCTTTTTTTCATATAGGGGCAAATCTATTCTGACCCATTTGAAATCCTGACACCAAACCATATTATTCATAGTGCAAAGTAACTATCTTTCATATAGCCTGGCAAATGTAGGACAAGAGGTTGGAGATAATAGTCAATAAGTTTGGAAAGGGACTCATCTAATGATCCTATACCTGCCACTATGGGCCTACCCTTAGGGGGCCTATCTGACTTGTGGACTTTTGGTAGATGATTAAAGATGGTAACAACAGAATTCTCAACCTTCAGAAATTCACTAGTTTGTGCACTTAAAACACCCAAATAACAGAACTTGTTCACTAAATCAGAGTATGGACTGAAAGTTTCTAACAGGGTTTGTATTCAATGTGTCAGTGTCAGCCAATTGTCTTGCCGACTCAGACATGTACACGGATTGATCCATGACTACAATTAGGCCCCCTTTATCAGCTCCCCTGATAACTATGGATTCATCCCTTTTAAAGGGAATAGTATTAAATAACTGTAGGTTCTTGAACCTGTTTCGTAGGTTGATAGTTGAATTTCTAAGGTGTGTAGGATAAAAATTAGACTTAGTGCGAAACTTATAGCCCTCAGTCTGTCAGGCTCTTTGGAGACAATGTAGGAAGAGCAGTTAGAACTGCTGTTTAGTGTACAGCTCACTGAACCCGTAGGGATGATTCAAGTGCAAGTTGAAGCGAAGTCGTAGTCTTAGAACGGGCAAATGGTCGATAGGCAGGACAGACAAGACGTAGTGAGGGACAGGCCGAGGTCAAAAGGCAGGCAGAAGATTATCGAAATGGTGAACAGGCAGAAGTCAGTAGGTAAGCAGATGACAAGCGAAATCCAAAGTCAGGCCGAGGTCGGTAACGGGAGAAGCAAATCCAAAAAGCAAGCAGGAACAAACAGGAACGAGCCCAAGCAAGGAAATAACCAAGCACCGTTTGTTTTTGCTGAAGACTATTTAAAGGGACTGATTTGGCGCCAAACGTGACGCCGCAGCGTGATTGACGCAGAGCGTCAATTAGCGCGCTCGCGTCCGTCGCGACGCGCTCGCGTCCGAATAAACGGGCCCGCGCAAAGACGTGGACGCCAGACGCCGAAGATGCCCAGAAACCTGCGCACCCCTGCGCCTGCGCCCCACGTCGGACAGAGCACTGGATGTACTTGGCACAGGTACCTTACATTGCCCCCCCCTGAGGGATGGCCTCAGGACGTCTTCAGCAGGCTTTTTCCGGATGCTTTCTGTGGAATGCTGAAACCAATCTTGGTGCATGAATATTCTCCACTGGTTCCCAGGAATTCTCTTCATTAGGAAATCCCTTCCACTTGATCAAATACTGTAACTTCTTACCCCGAAACCTTGAGTCCAAAACTCTTTCGACCTCAAATTCAACTCCATCCTGACAAGAGATCGCTGGAGGAGGAAGAGGAATACGCCCAGGAAACGTATTAGGCACAAATTTCTTGAGTAGTGCGGCATGGAAGACAGGATACACTTTCAAAGACTCCGGTAAATCTAATTCAAAAGAAACAGGATTAATTACCCTTTTGATGGAGAAGGGTCCCAAGAACCTTGGAGCCAACTTCTTGGAGGGATTTGAAAGACGAAGATTCAGTGTAGCAAGCCAAACCTTATCATTGACCTTAAACTCAGGATCTTTTCCCCGTCTACGATCTGAAAAAATCTTAAAGTTTTGTTGAGCCTTACTTATGTGTGTCTTTAGGATCCCGGAGTTCTGGTTGAGAAATTCAAGGCGATCCTGTAGAGAAGGAAGAGTCACTTCCGGCAAGACATCAGGGAACATAATAGGATGGAACCCTATATTAGAGAAAAAAGGAGTTTGGCCCGTGGAAGAATGTAAAGAATTGTTGTAACAAAATTCTGCACAAGGAAGAAGAGAAGACCAATTATCTTGCAGATGAGAAGAAAAAGTGCGGATATACTGTTCAAGAGTCTGATTGGTCCTCTCTGTTTGCCCATTGGTTTGCGGATGGTAAGCAGAAGATCGGGATAAAGAAATATTAAGGGCCTTACATAAAGCAGTCCAGAATTTTGAAGTAAACTGTGAACCCCGATCCGAAATGATTTCTTGAGGTAAACCATGCAGTCTCACAATTTCTTTAATAAAGACATCTGCAGTAGCTGCCGCAGAAGGTAACCGAGGGAGTGGAATAAAGTGAGCCATCTTGGTGAGACGATCCACGACCACAAAAACAGTGTTATAATTGTTGGAAGGAGGAAGCTCTACAATAAAGTCCATTGAAATAGAACTCCACGGCCTCTCAGGAACTGGCAGAGGGCGAAGTAAACCAACAGGTTTGTTGTGGGACGGTTTAGATCTGGCACAGGAGTCACAAGAACGAACAAAAGATATACATTCTTTTACTAAAGAAGGCCACCAAAAGAAACGTCTTGCTAGATCCAGAGTCTTCCGAATTCCAGAATGTCCGGCCAAAGGATGGTCATGAACAAGTTTAAGAGCCTCAACACGAAGTTTAGGAGGAACCACCAATCTATTATTTCGAAAAAGCAGATTACCTTCAAGAAGCAAATTGTTAACCCCAGGATAATCCAACACCGACTGAGGAGCATTTCTCAAATTCTCCATAAAAGAAGATTGTAACAATAAAAAATGTCCTGGCTGAAGAATAGTATCAGGAAGCGTAGTATCCTTTTCCACTGGAAAAATTCTAGATAAAGCATCTGCCTTTATATTCTTAGAACCAGGTTTATAAGTAACATGGAATTGGAAGCGAGAAAAGAAAAGTGCCCATCTCGCTTGACGAGGATTCAGTCTTTTTGCCGTACGTAAGTACTCCAAGTTCTTGTGATCGGTGAAAACAATAATTGGATGAGAAGCCCCTTCAAGAAGGTGTCGCCATTCTTCTAATGCCCCTTTGATGGCTAAGAGTTCACGGTCCCCAACATCATAATTTCTTTCAGTAGGGCTTAGTTTTTTAGAAAAGAATGCCACTGGATGAAGAACATCTTTAGGACCAGCTCGCTGAGAGAGGATTGCTCCGATGGCCACTTCTGAAGCATCAACTTCTAGGGTAAAAGGTTTAGAGACATCCGAATGAACAAGAATAGGAGCTGAGAAAAACAATTTTTTCAAATAATCAAAAGCTTGTTGAGCACCCGAAGACCAAGAAAATTTAATCTTGTTGCTTGTGAGATCCGTGAGGGGTTTAATAATAGCAGAAAAGTTTTTAATGAATCTCCTATAAAAGTTGGCGAACCCCACAAAACGTTGCACTCCTTTTCGATCCACAGGAGAAGGCCAATTGATAACCACTTCCACTTTTTTGATGTCCATCTTAAAACCTTGATCGGAAACTACGAAACCCAGAAATTCAATACTAGCCTTCTCAAAGTCACATTTGGAAGCTTTGGCATATAATTGATGATGTCTGAGCCTTAAAAGAACTTCTCTCACATGACTTCGATGTTCCTCTAATGAATTGGAAAAAATCAAAATATCATCCAGATAGACGATGACGAATTGGTCCAGAAGATCATGAAAAATATCATTAACAAAATGTTGAAACATAGCCGGGGCGTTGCACAAACCAAAAGGCATTACAGTATACTCAAAATGTCCATAACGAGAACGAAATGCAGTCTTCCACTCATCTCCTTCTCGAATACGAATTAAATTGTAAGCCCCTCGGAGATCGAATTTTGAAAAAATTTTGGCATGACGAAGTCTTTGAAAAAGATCAGGAATAAGAGGCAACGGATAGCGATTCTTAACTGTAACCTTGTTAAGCTCTCGAAAATCAATGCAGGGTCTTAAAGAGTGGTCCTTCTTTTCAACGAAAAAGATACCTGCTCCAGCCGGAGACGTTGAATGACGAATAAAACCTTTAGCGAGATTTTCGTCAATATAATCTTTCAATGTAGCCAGCTCAGGTTCAGATAAAGGGTAAATCCTTCCGAACGGAATAGCTGCCCCAGGGAGGAGATCAATAGGACAATCATAACTCCTATGAGGAGGAAGAGTATCCGCTGCTTTCTTACTGAATACGTCTGAAAAATCATGATAAACTTGAGGAACGAACTGAAGAATCTCGTCATCTGAAGTATTCAAAGCCAAGACTGGTGTGGACGGAAGACAATTTTTTCGACAATAATTAGAATTAAAAAGGATTGTCCCAGACTGCCAATCAACACTAGGGTTATGACTTTTTAACCACGGAATTCCAAGAATAACAGGAAAAAGCAGATTTTCCATGACATCAAACTTTAATAACTCATAATGCCCCTGAACAGAAAAAGTCAAAATATGTGGGGTTTCCAAGGATACAGGTCCAGAAGAAATGAAATTGCCATCCGCCATCTTAACTGGAATGGGCTGAATCTTTGGGACCAAAGGAAGTTGATGAAGACTTGCGAATGCCTGATTGATGAAGCACCCACAAGCTCCTGAGTCCACAACCGCATCTACTTCAATTCTTTTTTGGTTCCACTGAAACGACAGATGAAGAAGAATATAAGACTGAAGAGGTGGAATGCATGGTAAAATAGGAGAATGAAGAAGACGATTTTTACCATTGGGTCGTGTGGGACAATCTTTAAGTAGATGTCCAGCAAGGCCACAGTAAAGACCTCCATATCTCCACTTTCACATTGTAAATCTTCCAAAGTCAATATTAAAAAACATCTCCAAAATTTAAATTTGTATTATTTGGGGTGACAAATCTGTCTGATGTTAAAGACCTTGTTTCTGCTATCATAGTGGCATCCTCATTATCATTGTTAAAAAATTTTTTATGAGAACGTTATGGACGAATCTATTCACAACTATTATTGTTTTGAATAGATAAAACCTTTTAGTAGAGCAGAATGAAAGTCCTTTTCCCAGTAGGTCAAAATCCATCTGGGTCAAGATCCATTTGTTTCTCATTTCTCACACCTGTGGTGAAGAGGAGCACCTGCACCAAACAAAATGAAGCCTGAGTTTTACATTTGTAGCATAGATCATACACAACTTGAACGTATGTTCAGGAAAGCCAAGTTATGCATCTAAGTCAAGGCCTTAGCTATCTTGCAGTCTTTCATTTCTGCACAGGCTTGTACATTGAATAGGAAGTCTGGCTGGCCAGTAATGACAATAATTGGCTTATAGGTAAAGTTTTCAAAGCAATTATTGCATAATTGATGATAGAGAGAAAACACAACACACCAATAAATCAGGTTGTACTTTGCTTAACTGATGCATACATTGCTGAACCCCACAGAATGCCAAGTTCTGGGCAAGCAGGGTCAAAGAAAAATCAAGCTTTGGCTCAATACAGCACATCCACAAACAGGTAGCTATATGAAGAAAAACATCAAAGATAACAAGGGCGACACTTAAAGAAGAACCCACAAGTGGGGCTTTTCTACCTGCTCTCTAGTGGGGGAGGGGATTGTATTTACAGAGCTATAAAGACAGACTTTAAAAGAAGTAATCTGAAAACGAACACCTGTATATTTTTGTAAGCAGTTCTCATGAGCTGCACAGTTTCATGGCTACTTTTAGCTTCCCTTGCATCCCTAGCTTGACATAACCAAAACAGGAAGGAAAAAAAGAAGAAAACCTTTATCTAAAGTTATGGGGTTGTTTAACAATAAGTTTATACCATAATCTCACACTAACATTTCATTAACCATTGTGTTCTGTGTACTGTTCAGTTTTATTATGCTACCATTGTACCATTTCAGTAACATTTCTAGCTTGGATAGATTTTTCTGCATAGGGGCTGCTGCAATGAATGTTTGTATACTGGGCCTGTTTATTTTCTAGTGTCCATCGCATCCCTTAAATATCTTATATTGTATCCGGGCCCAGTTGACAAGCAGGTATCTGATAGCCTTACCCTGCTTTCTCATTTCTGATTTGTTCATTGACTTTATTTGTATCGATAACGATTGATCAGCTTCTGAGTTTGGCCCCTGTCGCTACATATACAGTATATTCAGAAAGAAACAAACCAAGGCATTGAAATGAGAAGCCAGTTATTGAATCCACCCTCCAACTTTTATTTTAGTTGCTTGTTTCCTCTGTAGTATAGTTCTTACTTCTCAGCTCATATTGTAATAAATCAATATTTGCTATAAGTAACTGCAGGAGGTGTGTGGCCATCACTTAATATGGTAAGAATGTGTGTCGTCCTCAACCCTTTTTTCAGATGCTTAATGTGGCTTTACCGTTTTGATCAAAAATCCTTACTCATAATTGAAAGACTTGGGGAGAATTAGCTTTTTATGACTGGCCCTTCAAAAAAGAACCAAACAACTTTTAGAAATTCTTTCTAATGTAGAATTATCTCAGGTGTTTACTTTCAGGTCCTAGTCAGCAGGATTTATTTTCAAATAAGCTGTGTTAAAGGAAGAGTAACATCCAAAAATCTGTGTTTAAAGTAATACAAATATAATGCAGTGTTGCCCTGCACTAGTAAAAGTGCTGTGTTTGCTTTAGAAACACTACTATTGTTTATATAAATAAACTGCTGTGTAGCAATGGGGGCAGCCATTCAAAGGAGAAAAGGCTCAGATTACACAGCAGATAGATTATAAGAACATAATGGTGTTATCTGTTATCCACTATTTAACCTGTGCCATATAGCCTTTTTTCAGTTTCCACCATTGCTCCACAGCAGCTTGTTTATATGAACTATAGTAGAGTTTCTGAAGCAAAAAGATCAGTTTTACCAGTGCAGGGCAACACTACATTATATTTTTATTACTTTAAAGCAATTTCATTTTTTGGTGTTACTGTTCCTTTAACTATGTCCCAGCTAATGGCTAAACTCTACAAACGACTTTGAGGGATGGTGTCGGATTGAGAAAATGCATCTGTTTGATGTAGTTGTATGTGTTAAAATATAATGGGACTGATGTAAAAATCGAATGCGTTAATGACATGTAAAATTTTCCATCTGATACGACATGCCTGTCTGAAGGGAATGCAACAAGCTGCATCTTCATCCAACAAGATAGAAACAGATGGTGTCAGAAAGATTTGTTTTCTCATTGAAATACATTGACTGTTGGATGTAAACACATGAACAAAAGACTCCATCTGACTTTATCTGATCCGACTTTACATTACAGCTGTGGTGGATCAGGCTTGGTAACATCCTACAAATTCTTGTGCTGTTACATGTTGTTACATGGCGAGATCAGATGAAATCTGACCCACAGTTTTACCTATAGACTCGCCGGTGCACCAAAATGCAGGCCCACAGGTTTAGCACCACGCTTGCTTGGAGATTGAGGACAGTGAAGTAATACTGAGTAAGCCATCCTTCCTCCCAAAATGGGGACAGTTTAAATGTACTGATATATGGATTTTAATAAATATATATACATATTATAGATTATGGTGAAATAATTCACATTTTCCATTTTCCCCAAAGCCCAAATTGATGTGCATGGAAGGGGCTTGCACCTGTGAGTTTCCAACAAGTGAAGTGGAGAAAGTTCTTCCAGAGAATATTCTTCAGAAATATTATGAAAGAAAAGCTGAGGAAGACATCTCTGCAGCATGTGCAGACCAGTTGGTTCGGTAAGCCCTGCATCTCTGCACTATTTGCTCCTTGCTATTTGTAATGTAATTTATTAATTAGTGTCAAAGGGAAACTGTGGCTGAAATGTTTACTATGAATATATAGGACCTTTTATCCAAAATGCTTGGGACCTGGGGTTTTCCAAATAATGGATATTTCCGTAATTTGGATCAACTAGCATTTAGGCAGGTTATTTACAAGATATTGACACCAGAAATTAAACCATTTTTACATCTATCACAGTATTGGCTTTGTTTGCTTCTCATAATTTTGCCATAAAGTATTTGCCCAATGCTTTTATATTACCCATCTGACTCTCCGTGCTCATCTATGAGGGTGCTGCCATATTTGTGCAGCAGGAGTCCGTTCATATTAGAAACTTTACCTGACAGGCTGGGATGGGACAGTCAGGTTGGCATAACAGTCAGGTTTAGAAACTTCAACTAACAATTACTTACAAAAACAAACCTTTCCGCAAAAAATGATCAACATGACCTATAGGTAACTTTTAATGTACATTTGTTTTTTAAAAAGTAGTTTTTTAGTATTGGTATCACTTTAAGGTTGAACTTGATGGACGTGTCTTTTTTTCAACCTAACTTACTATGTTAAATAAACCCAACATTGGTTTTGCTTCCAATAGCGATTTTTTTATCATTTAAAAAAACATTCAGCTAGAGTCCTGCAAAGGGTTGGGTACCCGAAGGTTACCTGCGGTACCCTGCGGGTTGCGGGTAGAAGTTTCCGGGTGTGGGTATAGACACGGGTCGGCAGTTCTGCGGGTTCACGGGTCGTGCCGCGGGTCTTCACAATAGAGATATTTACTCATTTTTTTCTGGTCACGTCTACTTCCGATGACGTCATTTCCAGTTTACAATGACAGCACTTCCTGTTTCTGAAATTGTTTTCCTATTTTACTCCTTTTTTTTTCCTGAGTCTTGATAACGCCCCTTTAAATATTAGTGGGGTCATGCGGGGGGTAGGGTTGGGGTTGAGTGCGCCAGGCGAGATTTGAAGGAGGCTGAAGATTTGGGGTAGGTTTGGCAGCTACTGCCAGATACCACAGGTTCCCCCACAGCCATGCTCCAGTTATGACAAAAGTTGGTCAATGATCCACATCTGCAATTCCTGTCTTTTTGGGCCCCCTTTTGCCATAGAGCCCCTAACTGCAGTACCCCTGATGCCCTGTATGGTACAAAAGCCAAGCAGCAATGACATCTTGTATTGTAATGAATATATTTTGTTTGTAGGTGTCCATCTTGCAGTTTCCCTGCACTTCTTGATAAAGATGTGGACCGATTTAGCTGCCCAAACCCTCACTGCAGGAAAGTAAGTACTTGATTTATAAACAATTGGTTCAAGAAGAGCACTTGAAAGGAAAATGCTATGAAAAAGTATTTATTCACTAACTACCATACACAACATGTTTCGGGCCATTCGTGCCCTTTCTCAGGTGTCTTGTACTTGATTTATATTATAATACTTCTGGCAAGACAAAATTTTTTTTTTTAAAGAGCAGTAACACCCCTTAAAAAATGAATTTAAAAATGAATAAAAGGTTAAGCTTTGGTAGTTTAGCCTAGCATGTGTGGTTGCAGGGCTATAAAGTGTAGGGTTGTAAGCTGTCCTCTATACAATGATAGAACATAGAAGCTGGGGGCCAAAAGTCATTCACTGTTCCCTACACACCTATAAGACCAAAATGTTTCCTTCAAAAATAAGGCCATTGCTGGCAACTGTCATTTAAGGTTCCTGACTCGTATAACTCGTATAAACTTTTTTGTGTTACTGACCCTTTTAAATTTGAAATAATTTTTTTATTATTCGAATACAATTTGGGTTTTTTATATTTAAATTTAATGATCTTCTGTAATAATAAATAAAATGTTCAATAAAGAAACATGTAAACCACAACCTTGCATGTCCCACATATCATATTTTAGAGTTCAGTCAAGATTATTTTCATAGTATTTAGTGTCCCATAAATGTGAAATATTTTTAAGATCTAGCTGTACTGTGATATGTTCATAGCCATTTAATGAAAATAATGCAGTGTTGAGTGTTAGATTTGTTAATTAACGGGTCTTACATTTCTCATAAGTGTATGACCTACTAAAAAAAAAATCTATGTGATTGGCAGCCTCTTCCACGATTACTATACCTCCTAGATGAAAACTTTTTTAAGGTTTCGTGGGGGTTTCATATTTACCCACTGACTCCAACCAGATCTGAAAAGCACAAGCATATGGAAAAAGTAAAGCTAAATCTATATTTTCCAACCATTTTGCCCCCTAGGAAACATGTAAGAAATGTCAGAAGTTGTGGAAGGAACATGTAAACCTGACCTGTGAAGAGCTGGCAGAGAGTGATGATGTGAACTACAGAACCTTCATGTGAGTGTCCTTTGTTACCCAATTCATTTCTGGGAAGGAAAAGCCTTAGACAAGCTGATTTCAAGCTGGCCATACTCAGGCTGATAAAAGCTGCTGACACAGCCCCTCCACACCACGTTGGCAGCTTATTGCCTTATGTATAGGGCCCTCTAGAGATCCTGTCTGACAGATATGTGTAAGAAAATCTGACAGATATGTATCTGGCATGTTTGAAAATCCTGTTGTGTGTGCACACCACATGATCACATTGATGCAGTCCTCATCAACAGGCATGTGTTTGAGCTGATATTTAGCTCAAGCTTATGGGTTAACAAATCACACACAGATCTCGTCTTATATGGCCACCTTAAATTAGGGATGTATTTATCTGTACATGTTTTGTCTTCATGACTGCTTAATGGGTATTTTAATCTTTTTTAAAGGTACTCTCATACACCTAAAACATAAAATATATGTTTTTCCTGTCCTCTGGCTTATATGGGTTTTTAGTAGCGGATCTGTTTTGTCTATCAGAACTTGCTGATCTGGCTGAACTCTCTCACTCGTCCCCGTTAGGCTCTTCTGTTTGCCGGCCAGTTGGGAGTAGGGCCCAGCAGTAACTTGGGCTTTTGTTCCGTGGTTCACATGGTCTCTTTGTGGTGGGCTATCTTGCAGACGTAAAGCCAAGCCAAGCTTTCATTTTCATGTCTAGTAGAAATGTGTGTGAGAACTTTAGAAAGCAAAGTTGCTACCATTTCCCAGAACTCTTGAACATAATGGTGTTATCTGTTATCCACTATTTAACCTGTGCCCAGAGCAGGGCAACATTACATGATATTTTCATTACTTGAAAACACTTACATTTTTTGTTGTTACTGTTCCTTTAAGCATGACGAGGAGGGACACGGCACCACCTATAGCTCACAGCTAGTTATGCCACTGCTCATGGGGTTGTGGATTTAATGATTTGTTGCTTTTTTTTTAATCTTGTAGTGAAGAAAAAATGACTGCAGCCTGTGTTCGGAAATGCCACGTGTGTGCCACAGAACTCATCAAAGCAGAAGGATGCAACAGATTATCATGCCGCTGTGGGGCTCAGATATGTTACCTGTGCCGAGCTCCTATCAATGGCTATGACCACTTCTGTCAGCACCCACATTCTCCTGGTGCACCATGCCGGGAGTGTACCCGTTGCTCTCTATGGACAGATCCATCGGTGAGTTTTCTGTGTCTGGTTTGTGACAAATTTAGTTAGTGTCAGTGTGTGTGTGTACAAGAATAACTTTTTTTATGCAGTTTTAAAATTTAGGTGTGTCAATCTGGACAGGTAATTTCACAGAATGTAAGGAAATACCAAAAGGGAATTCCACTCTTTTTGCTAGGTAATTAGTTTTATCACCAGGCTGCAACTAGGGGTGGACAGTTTAGGCCAGTGATCCCCAACCAGTAGCTCGTGAGCAACATGTTGCTCACCAACCCCGCTTATGTTGCTCCCAGTGACCTCAAAGCAGGAGCTTATTTTTGAAATTCAGGCTTTGAGGCAAGTTTTGGTTGTATAAAAACAGAGCCTCAATGTAGGTTGTCAATCCACATAGGGGCTACCAAATGGCCAATCACAGTCCTTATTTGGCACCCCAGGAACATTTTTCATGCTATTGTTGCTCCCCAACTCTTTTTACTTCTGAATGTTGCTCACGGGTTCAAAAAGTTGGGGATCCCTGGTTTAGGCTATGGCCATGGATGTAACTGGAGTGAGGTGCAGTACCGTGGGGAGGGGGATTTGCTTAGTTCTTTATGTAGCACCAGGAATGGGGGGCACTGTTGGTGAGCAGCTGCTAACTAAGTGGTGGTGAGAATTGCTCAGTATAGAGTTCTCAGGTCAAATTCTGTCTTAATTGACATAAGATACAATAAAACCTATTTTTCCTATCTTCTTTAACTTCCCCAGAAAATTGTGTCTGGGTATGACATGTGGATCATTTTTAAAATATCAAAATTTACATTCCCTTTAATTCCCTCCTCTGTGGAAGCAGTGGAGTTGGCCAATAACCTCTTCGCTGATGCTGATGCATGTTTCACCTTTGTCAAAGGCTGTAAAAAGAGTGCTGCAGGTGATATAAGGCTTGCATGTGAGTTTGTGTTAAGCGATGTTAAAAAAATAAATAAAAGGCATTTGGTGGTTAACTGTGCATGCTGGGAGTCTTTGGTGCAAGGTTGGAATAAGTGAAAGAAACAAATTGATTGCTGTGTTTCTTTGAGCTACGTAAATTATATATTTGTAAACTACTTTTTGTCTCTTTGCTGTCTGTGTGCTAAGGTTACATTGGGAGTTTGCTCAATTGAGTCCACAGAAGAGGGGGCTACAAACAACTTCTGCATAACTTACTGTAACTTACTTATTTTGGCTTCATTTCCTACTAGTCTTGTCTAATAACACCTGCAGAATGCAAAAAGTTTTTTATTTTTTTTTTTTTTTTCCCCCTTCCTGCTACCAAAACAGAGTGGTTAAATTCTCATTCTTTGGTTTTTAACCTCTAAGTCTGTAAAGCAAGTGCTGCATGTGAGCTACACTTAAACATATATGTGTATGTATTTAAAGTGATGAGGGCTTTATGTAATAGCAGTAGATTTTTAAATAATTCACTTGCTTTACTAATTACATGAATTTGGTGAAAATGATAGATTAGTAGAGATCCCCAGAAAGTTCTGCTATCTAAAATCTAAACCCTGGGGAAAGCACTTAGATGGAGAAGGCAGGAAAGCTATGGCGGTGGTATTTATTCTTATCATTCCTATTCCTCAGAAGGAGAACTGATTAGCCCAAAAAAACTAAAAGAAGAATCCACATTGACTGTAGTTGATGTACGTTTTTTGAAAAGCTTTATTAAAAGGCAACTAATGAAACAGCCAGTGCCCCTGAGTGTCAAACTGCCTCTAGACTGTAAGGGAACAGTACGATTGCCACAAACCAACACAATTCCAGTGAAATAAAAGCCAAACATAACTATTGTGACTACTGTATCTGATAGCCACTGTATAAAAGTAAAAGTAAGATTTTTTTTTTTAGTGATCCACGTTTAATTAACCAGGCAAAACTAACTGTTACACAGGTATGGGAACTGTTATCCAGGAAACTCCAGGTCTGAGCATTCTGGATAAGCGGTCCTTCTCTTATTTGTATCTCCATACCTTAAGTAAACTTAAAGTTAATTTAAAGATAATTTAAACATTAAATAAACCCTACAGCATTGTTTTGCTTCCAAGAAGGATTGATTTATACAGTAAATATAAAAGGATATAATATAGTACAGGTATTGGATCCGTTATCTGGAAACCAATTACTGATAGGCCATCTCCCATAGACTCCATTTTATCCAAATAATCCAATTTTGAAAAATGATTAACTTTTTCTCTGTAATAATAAAACCATAGCTTGTACTTGTTTCAAACTAAGATATAATTAATCCTTATTGGAAGCAAAACCAGCCTATTGGGTTTATTTCATGTTTATATGATTTTATAGTAGACTTTAAGATGCAAATTACGGATTGGTTATCTGGAAAAACTCAGGGCCAGAGAATTCTGTATAACAGGTCCCATACCTGTACTTAGTTGGAACCAAGAACAAGGTACTGTTTGATTTTTACAGAGAAAAGGGAAATGCATTTAATCATTTGATAAAGGATCCCATACCTGTACTAAAACATTAATATAGGATTCATTAAGGAATTGAAGTATTAAATGCTCTGCTACAAAGCCATCATGTTTACACATTGCTTTTTAAAGACGTTTTATCATTCCCATCAGTCCCTGCTGCAGTGGATCCAGCACCTTGAAGAAACTGAATCTCCTGCAAAATAAACAAACTGATTGCAGATGGCGTTCAATTTGTTCTCAGGCCTTCAATACTCCAAACCAGTATTGCTGTAACTGAGCTACAATGCTAATTATTTTTATTTCATTATACTTGAGAAGCTTAAGTTAAGGTGACCATATTAACTGAGACTGATAATTAAATTCAGTATACAATCCCCCTGACTTACCCCTTTGTTGTTTCCCTCAATAAATAACCAAAGCCTGTTCATCTCATGTCTTATTCAGTGATCTCCTGTAGCCTTTCATAGTTTTAAATCGTATGTGCCTCTTTTTAACCATTTGTAATATGTTGAGTTAGTATTTTCCCTCAGTCTTGAGCAGACTGGTGAAAGGGGAGCAGTTTGATCATTTTTGCTTTTTACACACCTTCTATTAAAGTGATCCCCAACCTGTAGCTTGACCGCAACATGCTGATGACAACCCCTCGGTTGTTGCTCCCAGTGGCCTCAAAGCAGGTGCTTATTTTTGAATTCCAGGCTTGGAGGCAAGTTTTGATTGTATAAAAACCAAGTGTACTGATATAAGGAGCCTCCTGTAGTCTGCCAGTCAACATAGGGGGTATCAAATAGCCAATCACAGCCCTTATTTGGCACCCCCCTTTTTCATGCTTTTGTTGCTCCCCAACTCTTTTTACATTTGAATGTGGCTCACGGGTATAAAAAGTTGGGGACCCCTGTTCTACCGATTTTACACACAACACCCCAGATACCATCTTGTTAGCTATGAGTGCGTGTGGACAGTGTTAGAATCCCTGTTAATTCATTGCTAAACCTGAAAAATACCTTTCTGAAGCCCTATACATAGATATCAATATCAACCTAAAACAAAGTTCTACCTAAACAAAATTTTAAATTGCTTGATCAACTACTGCTGATTATTCTTAGCTAGAAAAGGACACTGTAGAAAAGAGAAAAAAGTACAATGTCCTCTGATATCAGTAGGGAAAACTCTTGTACAGCGTGATCTATGCAGTATTCATGTATCCTTGTCTGTTATGCATGTTTCAGATTTAAATTCATACTGACCATACTGATATGTTTTGTATTTATTCTCCTCCTTCAGCAAGACGATGAGAGATTAATCCAGGAGATCCAAAGAGAAGCAGAGAATGAACAAAAGAACCGAAAAGGAGGTAAGTGGTTCCACCCTCAGTACTTGGCATCTATAACGTCACAGAAATTAAAAACATTATTATTATTATCAGATATGGTTGGAGTGCACGTCCCACTGTTTATATAAGGGATATTGTGAAAAATGGGGTGGTGTGACTTCTGGTCTAAAACCAAATTACACAAAGAGGGAAACAGTCCCATTAGACAGACCATAATAATCAAATTCTCTATTTTATAATTCCCATACTTGGAGTAACCAGATTCTCAATTTGCCCTGTTAAATGAAAAAAAATATTGTGATTAAAACTAGGCAAAAAGTATGTTGATCATAAGTCTTATTCAATTCTACAAGGTTAGACTGTTCCTTTTAGAGACATCAATTTTCCCCTGGTGTATTAGCTAGCATTTACAAATGTTGATCCTTCTCTCCAGTTTTCTGCCCAGTTCTCAATTTCATCCAATCTCTCTACATAATGGCAACATATTTCATGGAACCTTGTCGTTTTATACCCTTTAATATTGGCATCAAATAGACATTACATACAGTGCCAACTTCAAGGTCAATAATAATTAAAAAGCATTACAGTTTGCAACCCTCTCTGTTCCACCTTTGTTGTGATTGTTTTGTTAGCAAGTGTGGGGGTTTGGGGATTACCCTGTGTGCTGGTAGTCTAATGCTCTACCTTGCATGGACCAGTCATGGATTCGTTTCTGTTTCCGTGTTTTTTTTTTTAGGCAGAAAGTATGATCAGCATAAGCCATATTGTTTGAACTCCTGTTCAATGAATAGAGACTATCATTTTAATCACATTATTATCTAAAATGGGTTGCTGTCCTGGAGTATTACACTTGAGCAAAAGGAGTCCAGTGCTGGGACAAGGCTGTTCTGCTCTTGGGTGGAATGTTGTAGCTGATTTGTACAGTCAATGTGGCTAATATCCCACAAAGCATTTTCTCTGCCAGCCATCTTTAGTCAGTGACGTGCATTGCCTTTGCCTTTCACTACACACAAGTGGTGGATTTTCAGGTTGAAACTGCAAAATAAGTATATTGAGTAGCAAAAAACTAAATGTTTATAGTAATTAGCAGGAAGTTGATCTGTTATTACTGTTTAGGATTAGTCAACAACAAAATGTATTTGAGAAGCTTATTTAACTGTACCTGAAAATTCTTGCTTTTAACATCTTCACGTCCCTTTTTTTTTTTTTTGTTCCTCGACAGAGAAAGCCGTCAAAAGAATAGGACCTCCTATTCAGAAGACTCCTTCCAAGTCTGCAAGAATAGAGCCAATGCCAAGAGAACGACCCTTAAATCAGCCTCCAATACCTCCATTTTTAATGCACCCAGCTTATCCTCTGGCCCCTATCCAGCCATTGTATAATAACTTCCCATTGAATTTAAGAGCCCAACATGCCCCATATGTGCCTCCACTAGCCAACATTCGGCTGAATTATAACGTTCCCCCTCTTGACCTGGATATTGAGCCAAACTTGCCTATGCATTTTGGACCACAGCCACGCCGCGAGTAGTGCCCTGAAAAAAAAAACCCTGCAGAGGAGCCAATTCATTAGAAGAATGTCTTCCTAACAGGATCTTAACACAGCACTAGGTACTCACAGCCTATAAACAGTTGCAAATGGTATTGGATGATTTGTTGGTTCTGCTTGTGATGGTCTATGAAAGGGCCTGATGGAAATTGAATCAGGATTCCAAAATCTAAGTGCTTAATAAAACCCAAAGTCTGAGTTCTTATTATTGATTTTCACTAACACATCTGGTACTGTGGCCAAATAACTTCATTTGTGTCTGTTCTGGGAAGGGCACGTTGATCCATAAGTCCTGGTCTGTGCCTAGATGTTTATAGACAAACGTTTGTCTTGCTCTAATGTTTTTTCTAGGCAGCAAAGGTTTCCTCCTGGCACACCTCCCATGTAGCTCTAACTCGTGCAGCCTCTTTCTAATGGTAGACTCTCACACTTTGACATTAGTAGTAATGGGAGCTAACTGTAGGACTGTAATGGAAGAATGGGGTTCATCCCAAGAGACTTCTTTAGGATCAACTTCCCTGGAAAACGTCTCCACTTGTACTAGGGATGCACTGAATCCAGGATTCGGTTGAATCTTTGTGCCTGGCCAATCCAAAGTCGAATTTCCATATTTAAGTTGGGTAGCGGGAAGGGAAATCATATGACTTTGTCACAAAACAAGGAAGTAAAAAATGGTTTTCCACTTTTTCCTTTCCTGCCCCTAATTTGCATGTGCAAGTTTGGTATTTGGCCGAATCTTTCACAAAAGGATTCAGCCAAATCCCAAATACGGGATTCGATGTAACCCTAACTTGTACATGATCTTCTGGACAGTGGAATGATTGATGTCAGAAAGCCTCAGAGAGCTCTTGCAATCTAGGCATGGTGATACCGCACAATTAAACAAACAAACAAACAATATGTCTGAGCTCTAAATAAGAACAGTCCTTCCAAGATTGTTTCTATCAATGTTCTAAGCATTTGCATCTGATCTGGTGCACCTCATTCTAAGTGTAGACTGGTGATTAATATAGGGGCATGCTTTCTGTTTTCAAATGCAAAATTTATTTTTTTATATTCATTTTAATTACACAATGTGCTATGAAAATGTAAATTGTGCATGCAATTTATATCACATATATCATTATTGTTCAAATGAAGATCAAATTGCCAGGGTGTGTGTGTGTATACATACATACCCCCATACTATTTCATAGCTTTCAATAAACGTAATATGGCCAATACTAATCTAATTTGAGATGCAGTTTGGAATCTGGAGCAATGCAAATGCATTTTCTGCAGTGATGAATTTCACGTTTGTCAGATGAGCCTGGGATTGGCAGAGAACCATGAGAAAACTTCCTCCCAGAATGTAATATATAAACTGCAGGGAAGTCCACTCCAGTGAAAGCAAAACATAACCACATTCCTTACAATTCCCTTCTTCCTACTTTGTGTCAACAATTTGGGGATTTTACATCATCACGGTCATTTAGTCAAAAGTCTTCGAATAACGCAGCAAAGGGAATAACACCATTGAGTTTTAGATACAGGAAAGGCAAGAGTCTGGATAATATTTTTTGTATTATCAGTCTATTGATTCTGTGCCAATAGCAATAACCTTGCTTTGAAAAAAGCCATCCAGCCCTTTCTTGAAGCTATCTAATGTATCTGCCAGTATAACCAGAAAGGGAATTTCCCAGCTCTTACTGTAAAACATATTTTTTGCAACATGAGGTGAAAGCTCCTTTGTTGGAATTTGAATGGATGCTCTATAGTGGGCTGGAAGGACTTCCTGGTGAATAAAGCATTTGTATGTTTATTGTAATGCCCCTCCCCAATAAATGTCTACATTATTTATCTTCTCTCTTCTTAAACTTCTCCAGTGTAAACAACCCCAATTTTACCAGCTCTTCTTCAGAACAGAAAATTTGAAACCAATAACTTCACTTTATGTGCAAGATGATGATTTAACGCACTTAGTAGAGAGGGGGGAGGGTCATCCTCTCCTCCCAAGAATCTATATGCCTATATACAGCTAAATACCTTTGTGATTCTGGGTACCCCAAGGTACTTCCCCCCCCCCCATGGCCAACTTTTCTCTTCTTCTAAAGGCACAAAAAGGCTTTATACAGAACTCGCCTCCAGTCCCACCATTGTCTGAGCAACTTCGTTTCTTGGCACTAGCTATGGGGTTATACAATCATTAGATAGAAATGTGAGCACCTTAAACCATTTAGCATTTGCTTAGTTGCTTTCCACTCAATGAATATTTAGGCGGAGAGAAGTGAATGGTGATTTCAGTGCATCCTCTTCTCTGAGCCTCATTAATATTCATTAACCCTTTGGTGCCACATTATTTGTTGCCTCTGTATATAACCAGCTAGCCTTTAAGTACTATTGCTAATCCTTCGGTTACATTGAGTAGGTGAAACAATAGTTTATCTGAAAGCAGTTCCATTGTGAAGTGCTGGCTGTTTCCTAAGCACAGGATCAAGCACAATGACCTGAAAAAGGGTTTCCTTCTCCTTTAAGGAATCACATGCAAGATATTGTTCTTTTAATATGATCAGTAATCAAAATGGTTTCATAAAGGAAAGGTCATAGACATGGTCTACCTGGATTTTTTTTTTTTTAATCAAGGATTTTATACTGTGCTACAAACTATGGTCTTGGTGGGCCACTTTTTGCAAGAACATTTGTCAGTGATACATTGTCTGGTGGGACAGGGATCTGTTCTGGACTGAAGTCCTCACCGTCAACTTTAATTTTGTGAAAAGACAGATTGCCCAGAGGGGGATACTGAAAAGTAACAATAAATCTATTATTGAAACGGTATAGGTGTGAGATGAAGCTTTTATACTAAAGCTGGACTTAAATCAGAAATCCTTTTTCCCCCCTGAGAAGAAACATTTTTTTTCATGTACTGGACAAAACATTTTATACTCTTGTCCTGTCTTTGATGCTTTGAATCCTTCCTCTCAATATGGTTGGGGAAATTTAAGGAGATTTTGGTAGTTTACTTCTTTTGTTAAAACCAAAGATAGCCTCCAATGTAGACTCTGTTGTTACTGAAATGAAGCGATAGTCTCCTTTTCAACAAAGGCATTTCCAGCAGTGGGAACAAACTGGCAGCTATTTTAGCAATAGTGATGTCACCCCCCCTACGTTATCATAAGCTAGTGCTCTGTTGATCCTGGCCAATACTTGCTAGAAATCCCTCAACACTGTGCAGGCTACATTTTCCTTGAGTGCTCTGACAGCTCACATGTATGTGCCGAGTTAGCTCAAATATCAAAAATCCAAATATGATCAGGAACATTAATATGGCCTTTCTAAAGGCCCTCATACAGGGGCCGGTAAAAGCTGCAGCCGAACCGATTCGGCAGCTTATTGGCCTGTGTGTGGGGCCATCCGACGAGCACCCCCCCCCCCCATCAATATCTGGGCAGGGTTAAAAATCCTGTCTGAACGCGGTCCCACGATCCGTCCGCCGCTCATTTGGAGACATCACCAGACAAGTGGATCTCCCTGTGTATGGCCACCTTAAGGGCTGAAAATGTAAAGAAGATGGCATTTTTAAAGCAACTGTAGTGGTTCACTGTAGTGTGAAATGTGCAGAGGTTTGGAAAAGCGAGGTCCTGGCTTTCATTTCACTGTAAGTCCACCAATTGACTCCAAGTAGGTTCTAGGAGGTCCCCCATAGGCTAAAGCAGCAATTTGGCAGGTTTTAGATGGCAAATGGTTGAAGCTGAATTTTTAAAGAGGCAGTACATGATAAATTTCAAAACATTTTTTTTCACATTCGAATCAAATATGGACTATTCCCTAGTCAAAATACACAAAAAAAACTTTGAAATTAAAATGTTTTAATTCAAATTTTTACTTCAACCCTTGATAAATCTGCCCCTGTCAACCCCTCAAGTTCTTTAGCAGCGGATTTCTTGTCGGTTTCTACTACACATTTGCATTGGTAAGCACAGAGTTACCAGTGTTGTATTTAGGTATGGTTTCTTTCAGATACAGAAACGTAGTCGTGTGTTCCTCCTTGTTTATTCACAAATGAATAGTATACAAGAAAAAAAAATGATATAGCTCTGAGCTCTTTCAATAGGGAAACAAAAATGATAAATGCACCTTGATGTTTTGATCGTTGAGGGAAAATGCATACACACCAGTACAGTCCATTTACTGGAACAAATGGGTTTATTTCTCTACACTGCTATGTTCTCAAAATGGCACTTAAGACAATAGAATCAGCATGTGGCAGCTTGACAAATCAAATCACAGGAGTGTGAAACCAGCAAGTAAGGCTTTAGTCACAACTGAAGTTCAGGTCAGTCGCATGGCAGCAATAGCCCAGACTGACATACAAATATTAAACTTTAAATACGTGGAACTTATCTGTTGGTGATTTTTATGACATTTGGAGTGATTTTAAATGTAGAGCATTGTCATTTAGCACCACAAAGTATATTACATTTACTGCTGAGAGAGAGGCTGAGATGAGGTTCATTGGTAGACAAAGTAAATAAAGACGTTAATACTGTTTGGATTACTGTTAAGATTCTACCTTTCCAATTACATAAACCTTTCTACAGGGAGGAATACGGCCCTATAAAACACTAGGCATAAATGGTTAAATGTGCAAGTTTTGCATTTTTTTAAAAAAAGCAAACTTTTTTTTTTTCAAAGTAGCTAGTACTTGGCAAAATATGATCGCTGTCACTTAAAGTGCCTCCTAAGAGATGCCATTTTCTCTCTTTTTCCCCTCACCAAGACTTAAAGACTAATATAGTTCTTGAAGCTAGCAAGGGTGGGGTCATCCCAGGAATCCTACCATAGTTAAAAAATACCTTGTTAATAAGCAGTTCTATTTATAGATGTAAACAAATATTAAAAACGACGTGGGCCAATTTAGCCGCATCTGCATGTCTTTGTAGATCGGTTTTTAAAAACTTACTATAGAACATTAGAGGGTACTAAGATTGTGGCAACAAACAATGCCCTGCACCACAGAAGTGCTTTAGGTGAATATTTGGTCATAAACTGCAGATAGTGACTAAAAGAAAGAAAGAACGGTTACTCCAAGCAAGACAAGATTTGTATTATATTGCCCTGGTAAGAGCAAACAGGCACAAGGGACACATTTGAATACAAGGTCAGACATGGCTAGTGATTCAGCCTCAGATTATGCTTAGTATTCCCAGAGTGTGGTAGAGTCGATGTTCTCGGCATTTGCTTTCAGAACACCAGCGTGGTCACCTTTGAGATAAAGGCCATTGACTTTGATTGCCACTTTGTTGTAGTCGCAGAATTCAAAGAAGAAATCAACCTGAGTGGAACTACTGCTGGTAACAGACGTATCACTTCCCACAGTCCAGTATTTCCCAGTGGCATCTAAAACACACACAAAAAAAAAAAAAAGGACATTACAGTACATCGCTATTTTAGTAGAGAAGAAACAGAAGCCATTATTAAAAAGGCAACAGCAGAAACGTATTGACATGCAACCAGTCTATACATTGTATCAGATAATTGCCACACACAACACTTCACTGGGATTCAATTGATCAATGACCAGGCCCTGTGTCCGTTGCATATCAGATGAACTGGTCTTTGGAAACGGATATGAACAAAAAACTGAAGGAGCATAAGGGATTTTTTATGCGTACAGCAACAGTCCCCAACTTTTTTTTGGTTTTTAAGCATCAGCCACATTAAAATGTAAAATGAGTTGGGGAGCAACACAAGCATAAAAAAGTTCTAGGGAGTGCCAAATAAAGAATCAGATTGGCTATTTGGTAGTCCCAACAGGAGGCTCTGTTTGGCAGTACATCTGGTTTTTATACAACCAAAACTTGCCTGCAGGCCTGGAATTCAAAATAAGCACCTGCTTTGGGGCAACTGGGAGCAACAGCCAAGGGGTTGATGAGCAATATGTTGTGCACAAGCCACTGGTTGGTAGGGATGTAGCGAACTGTTCTGCTGCGAACTAGTTCGCGCGAACTTCGACCGTTCGCGTCCGCCGAATGTTCGTGAACATTTGGGAACGTTTGCATTTTGAGTTCGCGTTCGATTCGAATACAAATCGTTCGACCATTCGAATTCCTTCGACCGCTAAAAATCGAACGATTTCCATTCGTTCGAACGATTGTAAGCATTCGATCGAATGATTTCCATTCAATCGAACGATTTTTAAAACGTTCGATCGAATTATTTTTCATTTGTTCGAATGCTTAAAACGTTCGATCGTTCGATTCGAATGAAAATCCTTCGATCGAATGAAAATCCTTCGATCGAATGATTAAAATCCTTCGATCGTTCGAATCGAACGATTTTAGCGGGTGTTCGAAGTTCGCAAACTGTCCGCGAACGTTCGCATTTTTTGCCGGTGTTCGCGAACACCAAATCGGCAGTTCGCTACATCCCTACTGGTTGGGGATCACTGCCATCCAGTCATCACTGAGCTTCACAAGAATCAAATAGGCCTTATGGATACCTTTAAATGACAACAGCTAAAGAGGATTATTGACATGAAGTCTGAATGGTTTCTTGGTGTGAGTTTCTTCAGGGTACTCTAGTTGCCTCTCACTCCAAAAAAAAAAAAAAAAAAAAACATCCAAGCACCTGCTGTTCTGTTAAGCCATTGGTACCTCACCAGAACTCAAGTAAAGCAGAAAAAAGTGGCCTGGCTAAAGCTCAACTAAGGCCTCTTAGCACTCTAAAGTTAATGTGAACAAAGTCCCGGGATCTGATGGACTATACCTTAAACATTTAGCTTAAGTCATATAGGGCGGTCCTTAAAACTTCAGTTGGTAGATGGAAACGTACACGGAACAGGAATGGTTGTCATGTAATTTTATGTAAGCAGTTACTGTTCTAAATGTATTCCGTAATTTAAAAAAAAAAAAATAATAATAATATTAAAGACTGATCTTAGGAGACATCATGCTGTGTAAAAAGTGGGGTGAAACATTACCAGTGACGTGGCCCAGAGCAACCAATCCGCAATTAGATTTCAATAGTTTGAAAACAAAAGTAAATATTTGATTAGTTGCTATAAACTTCACTTTTCGTTCCACTTTTAACACAGAATGATATAGACCCTTTAGTGTCAGGACCTGCCTGACTTCTTTTCTCTGCAAATAACTCTGGCTTTTCATTGCTTTAACCTGCAGGCTTTTTGGGTTTAGCATTAGTGGGCTTTTTAAGCCTGCCACGTCCTCTTCACATGTGCTGAATTATTAAACTTCCTTCTGTGGTCTAACCTTACTGTAAGTTTTTTTTTCCACCCTGCCTTCATACATTTCTACAAATTTACTGGTTTTGACTGCTGGCCTGTTCTATTAACTTCTATCCACTTAACCCCATCAGTGCACCGTTTCCTTCCTGCCAGTTAAATGCCTGTGATCTCACCTGACATTTATGTGCTAAATTTTGCCTTCCTGAGTCTTTGTTGCCAAAAAGAACTAAAACTGTACCAGAAAACATTAAATGGCCAATAGTGACCATAAGAATGTCTCAAGTGTTCTAGTACTTGTCGCAATCACATTCATTACAGACTAGTTTCAGGATGGAAAAAAAACACATAAATGTGACAACTTTTTCAGGTCAATTTAAAAACTGTAGCAGTATAGGGCAGCGCTGGGTATTATAGGTATCATGGACACATCCCACTTGTGTTGTCACTTAGAGGTGACTAAGCACAGAGACCAGCCTTTCTCATTGATGTATTTATTTTTATGTTAATGCTGTACTTTCTATAATACATAGATTTTTTTCACACTTTTAGGCATCATACATGCATTTTTCTTTACTCCGTTGTATGAAGCTCTCAAAGCCCAAAAGTGTATTGATTGAAATATGCTGGCAGTACTATTGCGCAAGTGAATACCACTATAATTAAAACCATTATTTCAACATTATCTATTTCTAACAGTAGCCGAGACCGTCTTCTCATTTACTGTACATTACTGTACTCCAATTACTGTACGTTACTGTACTCCAATTTGCCTGTCCCTTCACAATGCTTTAAAGGTTTGACCCAGAGGACTCATTTTCCACTACATACATACTTTATACAAGGTTTCAAATAATGCTTTGTATAAAGACAGACCAGACTCCCTTTCTATATTCCCAGCCTTTCTGAAAGATGCATTTTCTGCCCCCAATAATGTTACTCGTCCAGTGATGGTTTAATGTCAATGGCTCTGGATGTGAATTATGTCAGACCACTTTAATTTTCTGTCTACTGATTGGTATACAGCACCTTCAAGTAAGTATTTAGAAGATGTAACTTTGGCAAATCTAGCCTTCAGTCTGGATAGATCTCCATCAGCTTTCTTCTTGATACTGCAATTCAGACCCCCCATTCCTCTTTGCCGAGCTGCTCCAAAGCTGTCAGTCTGCAAGTGATTTTCAAGTGGAGCCACAAATTCTGATTATAGTGAGATCTGGACTCTAGCTTGGGAATTTCAACGCATTTAGTTTGTTGCTCTTAATCGCATTGTCGCCATAAGTCAAATATAGCAAAGTCTGAGACAATTTTGGTCTTGTCTTCAGTCTCCTACAACCCTTCTGGCAAACTGTAGGTCGAGATGCTACACAAGTCTCTGTTAACAGTGGCTTTGTTTTTGCTTTTCTCCCATAATGTTGTGAATGGTGAAGCACCCAGACTAAATTGGTTTCTAATTCTTCAGAGCCATCATAGGTCTGATTGTGGTCACCCTCATTAGTCTTGCATGGTTGCTTACTTGCAATTCCCTTTGGATTATGGTTAAATCAAGGGATATTGACACTTGTGTTTTCAAATCACATTTTCAGGAACTTACTTGGAGTGTTCTTTTGTCTTCAGGTGTAGGTCATGCCACAATACTGACTCAGCAAAAGTTGGACCTTCCAAATATACGTGTATTTTTACTACAGGTCACTCAAAACCCATTAACTACACTTCAGTTATATCCATTTAACTTACTTTGGAAAATAATTTGTTGTACCAGATTATTTAGTTATATCATAATAAAGTGGGTGTATTCTAACGCAGTCAGTTATTGTGTTTTTAATGTGATTAAATTCAAAGTGTTTGCACTTTAAAAAATCCATTTCTGTTGATCAGTGTAAAAACAAAAACACAAAATGACTATTTCAAAGTACTATGACAAATTGAAAACTTGCAAAGCGGTGAATACCATATAAATGATTGCATTACTAAGTATCTACGGATTTACGCCTAATTTCTGGCTTGTGTGACATACCTGGAAATTAACCCTACACACACTCCAAAAGAAGGGAAAATTAAAAGATCGCCCCAGTGAAAGCAAAAAAGTTTACATTCAAAGACACTTGGATCAATTAAAGACCGTTGGTGGAAAAAGGGATTTGAAATCTTCCAGAATTTAGCAGTTATCTGCTGCGTATATACTCACCTACGCCAATCTTAATTTTAGACATGTTGCAAATAGTACTTACCTTTGAGGCTGTAAGCACCATTAATGAATTCCAGTTCAAAAACATCATAAATGGAGCGGTTGCTATCAAGGGTCCCAGTCATTTTACGGCAGCCAATGAAACCATGTTCACCCCTCAAAACGATCAGGGGACGGTTAATAAGCTTCATTAAAAAGAGCTCCGTCTCTCCTGCAAAGCAAATCAAAACAATTCCAAACATGTTTTACTTAAATGTACCCCAAATGTAACATGGATCAATCAGCAGAAGACCTCCTACCTATATATTTAATGAATACTTTACACCTTTGCTTAAAAAAAACACCAAACAAAATAGAATAAATAGAAGTTGTTGAAAAAGCATTTTGCCTATTTTCATTAAAAAAAATCCATATATTATGGATTTTCTTACATTTTAACATACTAATTAGAAATGTTTTTCACTGAAACGTTCCACCCATTCTTATATTATAAACAAGGCAACTTTTTCTGAGGTCCTTATCCGTCTTTGAACAAACAAATTCCTACCTTCCCTAAACAGCCTTTCAGCTACTCATTATCAGAGGGCTTCTCAGTTTATCAGTAATTAGTTTATTGTTCATAAGAGGACAGTGTCAATACAATATTCAAAAAAAAGAGGTTTGAACAAGACTAATTGGACTAAAATATCTTTTTGCCATTTCTACTGAAAACCCCTCTGTATAAAAAAAATCCATTCTTCGTTATGGGGTGACTTGTTTTACAGGGCATCACAGCAGACTGGAAATTTGTTGTAAGCAGCTCATGCAAAAAAAAAAAGTCAGATGAAAAAACAAAAAAGGGATTATTAAAAAATAGGGGGATAAATTAAGTTTGTCCCTTTTAAGAAGACAGTAGCTGCCGACTAACTTTTTCAAAAATTGCAACATTTTTCTGCCTAAATGTAATGTGTCCTACCTGGTGTATCTACAGAAGCAGACAGTTGCCCATTCTTCTTGGCTGTGACATATTTTCCATTGACTCCTTTAAGGGTGATTCTACGGTCACACCAGTCGATTTCAAAATAACAGCTGCTATTCCTGTTGGGACAACAAAAGGAAAATGGGACTGAGGAAGACGGCACATTATTTCAGAGGAAAGCCATCAGGAATAAAAAGGGTGATAAAGGCAGCCGAAGGCATTTTCATTATTTTTGGTGCACTATAGACAATGTTTGTGTAGGTTAATAACCTTCTTGTTCCTTGCATCAGTTTGATGAATCTATAGTATCAAAGCAAAGTGTCTTGCAGTTTAGCGTCTGTTGACCCAGTATATTTGGTGTTAAAAGATTAAACATCCACTACATATCTGTGACTTATGAGTGAAGGATCCCCATTAATTAAACAGATTTATATACTCGGCTCAGACTCTCCTAATAAAGGCAGCTATCCCTACAGATAACTAACCGTGCAATAAATTCCAGTAAAACTATGCAATCTAAAACTACCAACAAATGTGCCCAGATTAATCACTACAGGGTCACTGACCTCTGGTCAATCTCTAGATATATGCAGTGTGCCTGCATACGCATGGGTACTTCAGCTCAGAAGTCTCATTTGTGCTAGATGTATACGAGGCAAGTTGGAGTAGATGTCAAGATGGGTAGTAAGCATATAGAAATTCAATTCAAACCATGCATCTTGTCATTTTGTCTATCAATATAAATTACAAAAATCTAATGTTTGTTATTTGACTTAAACAAGGAAACTGAAGCTACTCGGTTAGGTCCATGTGAAGTAAATTGTTATATTCCCTATGCACAGATACCTCCCCTATATGATAAGACTTCTGCTTTTCTGTGCCCTGCTAATGTAATGATTTACCCCGCAAGGACCAAACAGAGTAGCTTCAATCCCCCTGGTTAGGTCACTTTAAAAAGCAAAGGGGAAGAAAAAAAAAATTCTATTCATTGCATTCATGTTGAACAAGGGCTATGCAGCTCCTTTAAAAATAGCATATACTAAAATGTAAATTATTAAAATGATCATTCACAATATTCCCAATCATCCCCAAGGGCTCTTACACAAAGTCTTTTGAATGGAGTTTACAAAACACAACCAGCATTCATTTGACTTGTATTTTTAAACACAAGCATACATCTGTGATACGATTACACAGCAGAGGCTTTTGATTCAAGTTTGCAGTCTGATTTAAATTAAAAGAATCTACTCTGGAGACTCAACATAAAGTTGTTACTTATCAGTCTTTTTTCAGTCAATGGTTAACTTGTCTTTTCTAACATGATCCATCTAAATTGGTTGTGCAGCTGTTACTGCTAATCCCTATAGTGGTTTTTCAGCATGCATGTCTCTATTAAAGACTGAACTTGCATTAATGCAAAAAACACAGCATTAACTTGCTGAATACAGCTTATCGTTATATTCATAATTGTCCAATTTTACAGTCTATGATTTCATACGAGATCTGCAAAACTATGTCCAAATGCGAGTAACATGACATGAGCACAGCGATTACAATATTTAGGGTATGTACCCAAGCATATTGTATAAGGATTGTTGCAGTCGTTTTCAATGTCTTCTCAAATTTCACAGCTGGCCTCAATCAGTAATCCCGAATATTGCAGGAAAGCTGCTGCTGAAATCCACAATGTGAAGTCACTAGGGTTACATACAAACAGCCTTGTTCTACATTTTGTTTTTATTGCCAAGTCCTATACCAAACTTCTTTTCTATATATGTGACTTTCATGCACACATGCATTTCCCCCACTATACAGAGTGTGTGCCACATACACCGTAAAATAAGTGTAAAAACATTGATTTTTTTACCTAAAATGCATCACCTAATTCTCCGTTATAGCCATTGATCCCTGTATTTTGCACTTGTAAAACTCTGAGCAGGCTAAACAGGCACATTGCTGCTGCTGCTGTCATATATTCAGAATTTAAACTATGCAAGCACATACACTAAAGTGGACTAAGTAAGAAATTCCTGACGTAGAGGGACAGAGGTACTTGTGGATAATAAAATTGGCTTTGGCAAATATTGCCCTTACCACAAATGTCAGCAAGGTAATGTCCTTTATTGAATGAGGTATAGATTCGGGGGGGGGGGGGGGGTTAAGGGTTATGCCAATTTACAAAGCCCTGCATATTTATTAAGGTAGAGAGAACAGATAATAGATCTGACACGTGTATTGAAAAGAACAGTAAAATATCCCTTTAAGGAGAGCTAATCAATACAATCCAGTGCACACAGGCCTACCAGCAGAGTGGCTTAGCATGCGTTTAGTGGCTGAACTTGAAGCAGCAATACCTCAGTGCAGTGTCAGTGATAGCCACACATTTGTAACTTACTGATGACTTGTTCTTGTGCTTGCCTGGGGAGCCGGAATTGAGCCCCATATGCAGCTATTTATGAGCCCCATATGCAGCTTCTAAGATGTAGTTAAAAAAAATAAAATGTCATTTTATAAAACATCCACTAAATAAAGTGGACCAAAATGGTTTTAACATACTTACAGTGTAGAAGCAGATGCCTGAATCCCTCCATTGCTGGAAAGGGTCCAATACTTTCCAGTGTGAGTCCGGAAAGCACACATCTTTGTATCTTTGTTGATTTCCAGTTGAAAGGTTTCCTGGTCACTCTCCTCATCCTGATTTGCTGAAAGATCAATACCTAAAATTAAGCAGACAAGGGTCATTCAAGATACTAAAAAAGGTGTTTCTCCATCATTCATCTGTATTTTCAGATACAAGTATGGGACCTGTTTCCAGATCAGGGATCTTTCTGTAATTTGGATCTCCATGCCTTAAGTCTACTAAAAAATAATGTAAACATTAAATAAACCCACCAAGAATAGTATCTTAGTTGGGATCAAGTACAAAGTACAGTTTAGCATTACAGAGAAAAAAAAAAAGAAATTAAACAAATTAAAAAGTTTTTATAATGTCGTCTATGGGAGATTCCGTAATTCTGAGCTTTCTGGATAACAGGTTCCCGCATAATGGATCCCATACCTGTAGTAGATTTAGCAGTTTCTTTCTATAAATCTCAGGCTCAGTCTTATGAAAGGGTGTTTAAACCCCTAAGCAATTAACAGGTTTTTTTTTTATTGGTTTGAGATATTAGTAGTTTTAGACATTAAGACGGCAAACAGCAGGTTCAGTTTAAAGTGATACGGACACTAAATTTTCTTTACAGAATATTACTCTACATCAAAAGTTATCTATAGGTCACGTTGATCATTTTTCACTGATAGTTCTGCTTTTGTAATTGTCACTTGAAGTTCCTAAACCTGACTGTTTTGCCAAACTGACTGTCAGTTATAGTTTGTTATAATGCAAACAGACTCCTGCTGCACAAATATGGCAGCCCCCTCATAGAGGAACAGGGTACCGTATATACTCGCGTATAAGCAGAGTTTTTCAGCACCCAAAATGTGCTGAAAAACACGACCTCGGCTTATACGCGGGTCATACCTTAGCAACAGTAGCTGGCCGCAGATACGCTCCTTCCGCGGCCCCAACACACCTCCCTCTCCCATAGCGCAGGACTGTCTGTGTGATCGCCGCCCGGAGCAGGTCCAGAACACAGGATCACACAGACAGTCCTGCGCTATGGGATCACACAGACCTGCTCCGATCACACAGACCTGCTCCGATCACACAGACCTGCTCCGGGCGGCGATCACACAGACAGTCCTGCGCTATGGGAGAGGGAGGTGTGTTAGGGCCGCGGAAGGAGCGTACGGTACCTTTTTTCTGCTTTCCTAGGTGCAGCACCTCATTGACACATTCACATCTTGAAATCTGACATGGGGCCCCTAGGCTTATACACGAGTCAATACATTTTTCCAGTTTTCTTAGGTAAATTAGGCTTATACACGGGTCGGCTTATACACGAGTATATACGGTAGTAAGAAAGGTAAAGTAAAAGCATCAGGCAAATACCTTTATGGTCTTCTTCCTGTTTTGGCGCATGCGCAGGAGCATTTACCGGTACGGATCAACTGCGCATGCGCCGAATGTCACAAAGTGAAATCGGAAAACGTTGTGACATTTGGCACATGCGCAGTAGATCAGTACCAGTAAATGCTCCTACTGCGCATGCACCAAAAACACTGATGAAAGCATGGAGAAGACCGCTTGGGAGAAGATGGCGCCTGTGAGCTCTGTGGACAGGACCTGCGCAGAGGGGTGAGTAACAAGTTAGGGGCATTTGCCTGGCGGGACAGGTAGGCCAGGTGGGAAGAGGGATGGGGGAGCAACACAGGGGAGGGGGGAGGGTTTTGCGCCCAGGGCAATTTTACCAATATTTACTGAAATTGTATATTAATTAGGGCATCCTGGGGCCCTATACCTACTGGGCCCCCTGCAGCCATAGGGTCTGTTTCCTCTGTAGTTATGCTCCTGGGTGTCACAGACCAGGTCTGCATTTATTTAACCAAGGGTTAGGGACGATAGGTTAAGTCAAAAAGCCTGGTTATTAGTCTATAAAACGTCTATTTGCCAGAATCCAGTCAAAATCAAAAATAAATCTAAAATTGCAGATGTGGTCAGAAAGTGTACATAATTTGGGGTTATATGCCCTTAAAACAGTGATCAAGTGTTACATGCCATGACTGTCCAACGGATACTACAATCCATTGAGTTCAGGGATCTAGGCGCCAATATTAAGGAAAGGTCTTCCAACGTCTCTTTTCAGAAATGTTCCCCATGTCACATGCAAGTTTGGGAAGACAGCAGGAGTTTAGGAAGCTAAAATTTGTGACTAAAGTCTTATGTGAAGGAAGGAAGGGTTTGTGTATGTATAGCATAAATTAAAGCCATGCTCTAAAGAAAGAACAATGGATGGCACTGGGAAGGGTGTGGAAGACATTTGGGTAGAAATTTCAACTGGGCAAAATGTTACAAAGAAAATTATCATTGGTGTATGCTGTAAACTAGTGATGTGCAGGCAGGCCAGATACCCACGGGTTTACCTCGGGTTGAGCCCTTTATCCTGCCCGCCACCTTGCACTGCCGGTCAGCCAGCTTCTTTTTGTTACATCAACAGGCGGGCGGGCCTATAAAGGAACCCAGAACTAGCGGATTCACAGAAGGCGGTTAGGGTCGGGTAAAACAAGGCCCGCACATCACTACTATGAACCATCTCATATAAGAGACTAGAATGAAACCCAGCTACTTTTACAAACGGAAGCGGCTTCAAAACTAGGTCAAGTTATGATTATGGGTGACTCAAATTATCCAGACATTGACTGGGGTAATGGGGTCGCCAAGACAGAAAAAGCTAGTAGTTTTGTAAATATGCTGAACAACAACTTATTCCAGCTCATTCAAGAACCTACTAGATATAACTCTTTTGGTCCTTGTAATAACATACTGAACTCATCCCTAGCATTTGTGTGGGTGGGCATTTAGGGAATAGTGATCATAACATGGCTCCTTTGAGATTCTATTGCAGAGGCAATTCTTTAAGGGAGTAACTAAAACACAAAATTTTAGATGTGCAAACTTTGTCAGAGAATGCAGAGACGTGCAACTAAACTGGTTAGTGGGTTGGAAGACAAATTATGAGGGTAGACTGTCAAGGTTGGGGTTGTTTTCTCTGGAAAAATGTGCTTGCGAGGGGACATGATTACACTTTACAAGTACATTAGAGGACATTATAGAAAAATAGCAGGGGACCTTTTTACCCATAAAGACATTCACTGTACCAGAGGCCACCCCTTTAGACTAGAGGAAAAGCACTTTCATTTGAAGCAACATAGGGGGTTCTTCACAGTCAGGACAGTGAGGTTGTGGAATGCACTGCCGGGTGATGTTGTGATGGCTGATTCAGTTAATGTCTTTAAAGGGGAAGGAAACCTAGTTGGCGCAAACCCCCCCCCCTCCCTCCTCCCCCCCTGGCCTACCCATCCCGCTGGGCAAATGCCCCTAACTTTTTACTTACCCTTCTGCGCAGGTCCAGTCCAGGGAGTTCACAGACATCTTCCACGAGATCTTCTTCCTGCTTTGAACGGCGTTTTGGCGCATGCGTAGTAGGAGCATTTCGCCGGTATGGATCTACTGCGCATGCGCCAAAAGTCACGATGTACTTTTGGCGCATGCGCAGTAGATCGTACCGGCAAAATGCTCCTACTGCGCATGCGCCAGTCAAGGCAGGAAGAAGATCGCTTCTGTGAACTCCCTGGACTGGACCTGCGCAGAAGGGCAAGTAACAAGTTAGGGGCATTTGCCCAGCGGGACGGGTAGGCCAGGGGGGAGGCGTGAGGATGGGCAACACACGGGAGGGGAGGAGGGTTTTTGCGCCAACTAGGTTTCCTTCCCCTTTAAGAATGGCTTGGATGATTTCTTGGACAGACATAATATCCAAAGCTATTATGATACTAATTACAATTAGTATAGATATTGGTCAGTTAGTGAGGGTATGGAGGGATCGGTGTGAGTATATGAATGTGTGTGCATATATGTATGCTGGGTTTCATTTGGATGGGATGAACTTTATGGACTGTTTTTCTCAACCTGAATTAAAGGAGAATTCAACTCATAGTTTAAAAAAAAACCTCCCCCTCCCCCCACCATGGGTGGGTAGACCCCCCCCTGCCTCCCCGCGCCCCCAAGGCAAATGCCCCTAATTTGTTACTCACCCCTCCGTGCAGATTCCTGCCTCAGAGTTCACGGCAGCCATCTTCTTTCCTCTACTGGCTTTTTCTGAAGTTTCGGCGCATGCGCATTTTAGGGTTCCGAACAACTGCACATGCGGCAAAAGTCTCAAATTCTTCGAAAATATTTGTGACTTTCGTCGACTGCACAGTGGTTTGGGCTGGGAATTACCTCCAACGGCACATGCACCGAAAATGCCATCAATGCATGAAGACTACCGGAGAAGAAGAAGGCTGCCGTTTTTTTTAAACTACAGGTTGGCAAGGGTTTTTTTTTAAACTAAAGGTTGAATTTTCCTTTAACTATGTAACTATGCTACTAATCACTCAGACGCAATCTCATTGGCAAAGGGAAGGAAGACATAACTGAAGCTGTGAGTAGACATTTTTGAAGATAAACTGAATGCACATCAGTCTAAAATACCAAAAAAACAAAACAGAAAAGGCACATGAAAATTCTCAGCAGGGTTGGACTAGACCACTGAAGTACCAGGAGAAATCACAGGGAGCTTGGGGGCAGCTAAGGCTGCACAACAGATGGGGGGGCTGGGCCCTTCATATTAGACCCTCATTTGTGAGCCCTCCCACTGCCTCTAAACAGCTTTCTTGAAATTACCTCACTGGAGTTCTGGTTGGCAAAAAAAGGTTTTTCTTACATACACTCACTTTATTTGCCTCATTTTGTTCAACTTTTAGGCACGTTTATGCTCAGTGTTTAAAAAACAATGCATAGAAAAAACGAATTGCTAGTCTTGTTTTGGCTGCAAAAATACTTGTTGTACAATGAGAATAATATCCTTAACACTAAACAAACCATGCAATTGGCAGAGCACATCACTACATATTTCTCAGTGTCCTTAAAAATTGTTTTTCCCTGTAAAAGGAAAGACCGATTATAAAATCTCCCTTACACGGAATGAGTGCAATGTGTTATAAATCTGGTGGTAAATCAGTGAAAGGGTTAAACACTCTGTATTCCTAAATTAGTCTAATTGCTTTTTTGTTGTCAATTGTTTGCATCTTGTGCACCTGAGGCACCAGTTTTTTTTTTGCTTGTTTCTTGTGCACTGGAGGCCCCTGCAGTGTTTTAAACTGAAAGGAATATTTTATATTTACTGCTCAGTGCCCAGCCCTGGGTGCCATTAGTTTTAATATGGGTCAGAGAAAAAAAAAACCTTTAAAAATTGTGTCTTTCCTCCTTTGCAACATTTATTGGAGGAAATGCACAGAGGATACATTAGGCACTCCACTAACCATGCTGGTTAAATATACATCATTAAGACAGATGAAAACAATGATCACCACTAGGGATTATTTTGCATCATTATCTTCTCCGATGAGGACATTTAGGGATACACTAGTGTAAACCAGCTGAGCTTCAACAAAACATTGCATACAGTTCCACACAGCAAATATGAATTTAAAGATTGGTGGTACATTTATTTTCTTCCGTCCCTGTGGGAGCGCAAGGAGAACAAACAACTGTATGACATACCAAAATGTCTGGGCATATGCAAGTCCCATTGTATTATTTTCCTATGTTCATTTCCGTAAGGTCTGCTCACAATAAAATACCAGGAGGAAAATATAAACAGTGCTATTCTTCATACAAAGCCTCTGTATATATTATATAGTTATAGATTTGTGTTTTCCTTGTGGATTTGTGTAAAACTTGTATATATTTAAATTTTTATTTTGCTTTATATACGCAAAGCTACCTTGGTATTGCCTGTTCCTAAACAGCCATAAACCATCCGACATAGCCCTTAGGCGCACACACACACACACTCAAGCACAGTCAACAAAACCATATGACATAGCCCTAAGACAACAACCAGCAACATGTGTCACATAAAACATCACTAAAAACAAGACAAAGATCTTAGCCTCTTTAGTTGGTAAAAGTTCATTACATGCAGGAAGCTTGTGGAATTTGTCACAGTAAAAACAGACCAACAATTGTGTTCCATGATGTTACATCACTATCCACATGCACAGCTATTATAGATGCAATAAGAAATAATGCAACACTCTCAACCTGACAAAGTTGGACATGTGACACCTACTTCTAGCACAAACATTTTATACAGGTATGGGACCAGTTATCCAAAATACTTGGGACCTAGGGGTTTCCAGTTAAATATTTCTGTAATTTGGACCTCCGTGCATGGTCTACTAAAATTATTTTAACATTAATAAATCCCATAGGATTGTTTTGCCTGCAATAAGGATTATTTTATTTGGAATGAAGTACAAGGTACTGTTTTATTATTAATACAAAGAAAAGGGAAATAAATCAAATTATTTGAATATAATGGCAGATATAAAATGGTGATTAAATCAGCAGCTTATTGCTCAGTGTATGGGGCCCTCAGACAGGCTTCCTTGATTGATGTTGTTCGGCCGGGCTTACAAATCCAGTCGGATAAGAGGACTGCATGAGTTAGTTGAAGCAGCCCTTGATCCAACTGCCTGTTGGAGTCTAGGTGAGGTAGTATTCCTTTAATTCAAATCTTTCTGGATAATAGGTTTCCATAACCGTATAGGCAAAAACAATTTGAGAAAGTTTGGGAACCCCTCTCAGCCTGCAAAATGATTTACTATTTTCAAAAAAAAAAAAAAAAAAGAGAGAGAGAACAGTGGTATGTTATTTCCCAGGAACAACCGAGTACTGGGGTGTTTTCTGAACAAGGATTTTTAGTGACGCAGTATTTAATTGTATGAAATTAAAGCAAATGTAGAAAAAACTGGCTGTGCAAAATTTGGGGAAGGCTACAAAAATCTGAGGCTTAAACCGTCAGTTTCAAATGGAAGGAACGTAATCAGGAAATGGAAGGCCACAGGCACAGTTGCTGTAAAACCCAGGTCTGACAGGCCAAGAAAAATACAGTGGCAAATGCAGAGGATTGTGAGAATGGTTACAGACAACCCAAAGATCATTTCCAAAGACCTGCAAGAACATCTTGCTGCAGATGGTGTATCTGTACATTGTTCTACAATTTAGCGCAATTTGCACAAAGAACATCTGTATGGCAGGGTGATGAGAAAGAAGCCCTTTCTGCACTCACGCAACAAACAGAGGCACTTGTTTTATGCAAAAGCTCATTTAGACAAGCCACAGTCATTTTGGAACAAAGTGCTTTAGACTGATGAGAGAAAAATTTTGTTATTTGGTCATAACAAAAAGTGCTTTGCATGGCAAAAGAAGAACACTGCAATCCAAGAAAAATACCTGCTACCTACTGTCAGGGACTGGGGCCCTTGTTAAAGTGGAAGGTCCGATTAATTCAACCCAATATTAACAAATTCAGGATAATGTTCAAGCATCAGTCACTAAGTTGAAGTTACGCAGGGGTTGAATATTTCAACAAGACACTGACCCTAAACACACCTCGAAATCTACAAAGGCATTCATGCAGAGGGATTTAGGAATGGCCCCACAGTACCCCACCTTGAATATCATTGAAAATCTATGGGATGATTTGAAGCAGGCTGTCCATGCTCTGCAGCCATCAAATTTAACTGAACTGGAGAGATTTTGTATGGACGAATGGTCAAAAATACAGCCATTCAGAATCCAGACACTCATCAAAGACTATAGGAGGCGTCTAGAGGCTGTTACATTTGCAAAAAGAGGCTAAGTATTGATGTAATATCTCTGTTGGGGTGCCCAAATTTAAGCACCTGTCTAACTTTGTTATGATGCATATTGCATATTTACTGTTAATCCAATAAACTTTATGTCACTGCTGAAATACTACTGTTTTCATAAGAAGTGTTATATATTATATATTAAAAGGAAGTTACTACTTTGAAAGCTCAGCCAATGATAAACAAAACTCCAAAGAATTAAGAGGAGTTGCCAAAATGTTTCAATTGACTGTAGCTTTGTTGTAAGTTCTTTCTTTTACAGGTCTGAATGCATGCAAGGGAATGGCACAGTTTCATTGGTACAGATTTGTATAGGAAACATGGGTCAGTCCCAGCTTTCACTGTATGTAGACTCAGAGGACAAAATCAGGGACACAAAGGAAAATGGCATTAAAGAAGGGGCAGTCAAGAAACTGAATATTTGCTGTTTGATGTCCATGACCCTCCTAAAGATAAATTTGAGATAAATTTTAGCATAACGTAGAGTGTGAGATTCTGTGAATTTGCAATTGGTTTTAATTTTTTATTATTTAAAGGTTAGAGTTATTTAGCATCCCTTCAAATATGCATTTTAAGCAATCTGGTTGCTAGGATGCCAATTCCCCTAGCAACCATGCATTGATTTGAATAAGAGACAAATATGAATAGTAGAGGGCTAAATAGAAAGAGGAGGAATACCAAGTAGCAATAATACATTTGTAGTTTTACAGAACATTTGCTTTGTAGAAGGGGTCAGTGACGCCCATTTGAAAGCTGCAAAGAGCCAGACGAAAAAGGCAAATAACTATAAAAAATAATGAAAACCAGTTGAAAAGTCTAATATATGTATCAGCAGGTGCGTGGTGACTGACACTTCTTGTAGTACACCACTAAAAATATGTCTCTGTATCCATTAAATGTACCAACAAAAATGAGGCGGGTCGCAAACAGAAAAATGCCCAAACCGCATAACCATGAGCTAGGACATAACATAATAATTTGCCTTAAAGTTGAACCACCCCTATAAACGGAACTACTGTGAAAACATTTTCATACTGAAGTAAATCCAATTAATTAAGAATTCTGTATTGCCTGCAATTTTGAAAGTTAATGTGTAAATGCATGTAGAGCATTTGATTTCCTGGTTCATTAAAGGAGACATCCTAGTACACCTACCAGAAAACAAATATGCACTTGAAATTTCCTTTATTTCTTCAGTTTGCAATGTCAAAATGTCCCTGGTGCAGATCAAAGTTTCTGGTTATTATATTCATATTGGGCATGAGCAGATAAAAAAACCGTAAACAAACAAAACCTTAATACCATCAGAAGCAAGCTGCTAAACATTCCCTTTGTCTTGCATGAAGGTCTAAAGGAAATATTAAGTCAAAATAAAATCCTGTCCAACATGAAACAGGACACAGGGTCTCTCATACATTAAAGAAGCCTTCCGTTGCTAGGCAGGATGTGGACAGCTGCACAAACTTTATGATGCAAAGTATTTAGAAGAGCTATTCAATGACTAAGCAAACAGTTTTGCGCTGCAGCTGCCCCCACAGTCTCAGGCACATAACTAAAAATGTGGAAGAGAACTGGCTGGTAAGTAATATCATTCTTTAATGCAGATGTGTTTTGTGATGCTTTAAAAAGCTTGCATGTGATCAGGGAGAGAGGCAGTCCAGGCAGCAGAGCGGGCCAGGGCAAGGGATATGGTCTGGGCCTACCAGGTTTTTTTCTGGTGTCCTAGACAGTGGGAACACACAGAACCTGGGGGATTTCCAGATAAGGAATCTTTGGATCACCAAAATAATCATGTTTAAAGAAAAATTAAGATTTTTTAAAAAAAAAATAAAACCTTCGTACTTATTTACATGATCTCCCCATGCTTTTTAGAAGCTCCACTCACATCACAAACTTTGTTAGATTTCACCATTAGAGGACACCATTTTGAAAAGCCTCTGTCACCTCTCCCTTCATCTGCCCTTGGCCCAATTGCAGCATCTATACATATGTGATGTACTGAATGGAGTGCAACACACACATCAAGATTTACACATAGAGCCAGCAGCACGGGAAGATTTCTTTACAAACGTAGTAGCCCCGCTGACCCCAATGGGTTTTCTTTCACATAACTAAAAACTTTAATACCCTTTTATCATCTTATGGTCCTCAAACACTGGCAGATATAAACTGGCGACAGATTAAATCGACAGCTTATTGCCCAGTGTACAGGCTTCTCCAACTGACAAGGGTTAGTTGATGTGGTTGCTCAATCCAACCGCCCCTTATGATCCAATCGTTGGACACTAGGGCCTACGATCGGATCAGCCCAATGTCACCCAGCTCAAGTTTGACATATTGGGGAGAGATCCGCTCATTTGGTGACCTCGCCAAACTAGCAGATCTCATATGTATGGCCAACTGAAGTCTTTTTTTTTTTTTTTTTACTTGCTCTGTATCAATTTCCCTTCTCCAAGGATTTGATTAACTTAAGCAGACCATACACTGTCCCATTTAAGCTTCCAAGACTGCAACTTATCTGTCTGTCAATGGGTCTTCCCCAAAAGATATCTGGCTATTAAAGAGGGTTGTTCACCATCCAAACACTTCAGTTGGAGTTGTTTTCAGATTGTTCCGCGGAAATAAGACTCAATTTGCCTTTTTATTTTTTATTTAATTTTTGTATTTATTTTTTTTTTTTTTTTACAGTTTTTCCGAAATCTAAATTTAAAGTTTAATGTCCCTGTCTCTGGTGTTTCAATCTGGCAGCACAGTAATTCAGACTCTCTAACTGTTACAATTTTGCAACATTTAGATGACACATTTCTCAGCAGCATCTCTGGAGTATTAGCAACTATTGTATCAATTCTAACAGCTGCCTGTAATGAAATTCAGAGATTCTGCTCAGCGGGGACAAAGATCAGCAACGTATCAATTTAGATCAGATTAGAGTCAGCGACCCCCCCAGAGTTCAGTCGACCTAAATGTAAAGGTTGACCTGTTTTACCAATATTTATTGAAATTGTATATAAACTAGGGTCTCATGGTGGTGCTTATACCTTCCGAGGCCCCTGCAGCTGTGGTGGTGAAGGGAAATTGTGTGTCTCTCTGCGTGTGTGTGTGTACCAAATTGAGAATATACCATAGACAGCACTTTCTATATACCTTCCTTTAACCAGTTTCCTATCCACGTACAAACAAATTTACCAAGACCAACAAGAAGTTTGTTTAGGAAGCAGTTGTTTATGGGGCACTGTATGAAATACTTTGGCAAAATCCAAATAGATCACATCTAGTGCAGCCCCATTGCCCAACGTCCTACTTATTTTAACATAAAAAGCAATTAATACATTTGACACGTTCTTCATAACTCCGTGCCAATAACTACGTCATTAAGAACATGATCTGAAAGGTCATTTAAGATTTCGAATAACTTGCCCAGCACGTCACATATGGGACTGTAATTGGTAGGCTGGGAGTAATCCCTTTCCAGATTTTGGAGCGGCCATTGTTTTTTTGCAAATCAATAAGTACCATTAACGGTGAGCAAGTTTGAGAATAATTAAAGTTTTAGCAAGGCCTCTTTTTTTAAGTGCTTAGAGGTAAATTCCCTCAGGCCCTGGTGTCTTGTTTACATTAACATTATCTAAGCATTTAAGTACCAGATCCTGTATTGGCTACTGACTCGATTGAGCTGAGCCATCTGTGACCCTACAAAGTGGGTCTTGAAACTCGTACTTAAGAGAAGAACAGATTTAGCAAATTTCTTCATTTTGTATCCCGATCGTTTTTTAAGCAATTTATTGTAGTATGAATATTCATTACAAGAAGCTTTCTGGCCCCTCTGTACTTTTTAAATGCACTTATCAATGGGGGTTTAGTTCCCATTTAAAGGGGGTTTAGTTCCCCTTTAAGGAAAAGGGCACACTGTGCATCAGGGCCGCCATCAGGGGGGGACAGGGGGGACAAGCGTACCGGGCCGGGCATGAAGGGGGGCCCGGCAGCGCTGCATTTTTTGAAGATCCGGACCCCCCTTACGAGCGCCCGAGCCGTACGTCTTGCCTCTGTGCTGCCGAATGCGGAAGTGCCGAAAAGCCGAAGCCGATGCGCCGAAAAGACCCGAAGTCACGGAAAAAGCCGAAGTCACGAAGCGCCGAAAAGACCCGAAGTCACGAAAACAGCCGAAGCCGAAGTCCTGAAGCAGCGCAAAGACCCGAAGTCACGAAAACAGCCGAAGTCCTGAAGCGCCGAAAAGACCCGAAGTCACGAAAGGAGGTGAAGTTGAAGTACTGAAGCCGTGAGTTCAATTCTACTGAACACCAGTTTGTGTATTTTTTTAATCTCCTGGCCACCAATGTATTATTTTAATATTCTATAGGCCCCTGCAACCAATCTTTTTTTTTTAAACATGTTTTTTTGGGGCCCCAATTTTTTTTTTAACTCGTAAGGGGCCCCTGACGCCAATGTTTTTTTTTTTTTCAAAAAAAATTTTTTTTTTTTAATTTTTTTTGGGGCCCCAATTTGTTTTTAACTTGTAAGGGGGCCCCTGCCGCCAATGTTTTTTTTTTTTTTACATTTTTTTTTGGGGCCCCAATTTGTTTTTAACTTATAAGGGGGCCCCTGACGCCAATGTTTTTTTTTTTTTCAAAAAAAATTTTTTTTTTTTAATTTTTTTTTGGGGCCCCAATTTGTTTTTAACTTATAAGGGGGCCCCTGCCACCAATGTTTGTTTATTTTTTAGTTTTTTTAGTTTTTTTTACATCAATAGCTTTTTACAACTTGTGTGGGGGGGGTTACTTTTTTAGCGCTGATGTCTGTGTGGTCTTTTAACTGCGATGTGGAGTGGGTGGGAAATGGGGTGGAGCTTGGTCATCAGTGTGGGCGGGGCCCAGGGGGCCCCAAAAATTTTTTTTTTTTTCACGGGGCCCCGTGATTTCTAATGGCGGCCCTGCTGTGCATGGTCCACTTATCAGCCTACATTTTTAGGCAGGTGAAGAGATGTGGATCTACTCCAATTCTATCCTACGTGTAGCTGCACTTTTAGGCACAGCATCAGCCCAAAAATGCATGACTTGGGGTTTTTCAGATTCTCCATATAACTGCACTCAGGCTCATGCTACGAGTACAGCTATAGGAGCGGGTCTCCACATATCCATTTCCTTTTTGCTCTGTAATAAATACACCATACTTTTCACTTGATCCCAACCAACATATAAATCCTATTTGGAAGCAAATCAGTCATATTAGGTTTAATTACGTTTTTTAAATGGAAACCCCAGCTCCCATACTTATGCCTCGCATTTGATGGTGACAGAGCTGCATAAAGCCATATTGCTGGCAAAATGCTACTTGGTAATGCAAAATATTTTTTTTTAAATCTCCAGGTGCCAAGCATTTGAGATTCCATTTCTGTACCTTATGTATACCAATTTCAGTAAAAAAAAAAAACAAAAAACTGTTTTGAAGGTTAAAATGAAAAAAAAAATTAAAGCTATTGATTTTATATACACAAACCCTCCTAAACGTTCAGTTTATTCATGCTCAATGCTGCTAGTATTAATTACTATAAGGCACATATGTTCAATGCTCCATGTCACCAAACTACTGTGAAGATTCCAAAGATTTCTCCAAACTTTCTGAAAACTAGTCCCGCCTACTTACATATTTGAATGTGCCTGTTGATGGCGAAAGAACTGCATCTGAATTTTTAAAGTCGTCCTCCACCCAAAAAAAACTCTGTAAACCTAAGCAACTTTCGAACATACATTAAGTACAAATATTTAGTGATTTTAAAGTTCTATGTAAATGCCTTAGCTATTGATTGCATTTTCTGATTTACAGACAGATGTCGTCCTGTCTCCAGAATCAATGTCGCACGACAGCTGCTAAAAGCAGACTTAAAACAATGTAACAGTAGTCGGGTTTTTCAAGAGTCAAAAGAAAAGAATAAACAGTTTCTAACTGCAATTATATATCAAAACAACATATTCCAGTGTTGGACACTAATGAGTATATAACCTAAAACCCACCACTAACCAACGCAAGAGGCAAAGAGGGACCTGCCCAATACATGCAAAAAAACAACTGAAAATCTAAACTTTTTTGGCAAGATCCCGTATTTCAATATGCAAAAAAAACACAAACAAATCTGTTATTGGGTGGAGAAGCCATTTAAAGCAGATATAAATTATAAATAAATTATACATTTTTAAAATTGGTTTAGGCTTATTGGTGTTCAAGCTGGGTATCAGGGGCGTAACTATAGAGGAAGCAGACCCTACAGGGGCCCAGGATTTAGGGTAGGGGCACACTGGGCGATTAGTGGAGATTTAGTCGCCTAGCGACTAATTGCCTCGTCTTTGAGGCGACCCATCTCCCTGGATGCCTTCCCTCTTGTCTTTTTGCTGGCTAAAATGAAAAATCGCCTGCACTAAAGCACATGCGTCGATTCGTTTTCCGCAGTCGACCAAAGCTTCGGGCGACTTTGGAACAGTAACATAACTAGAGGGGGGGTAGGCCCTGGTGTGGGACGCGCATCCGGGCCGCCCCACCCCCATCCGTATGCCCGGAACTACACGGGATTCATTGCGCGTGAGCTGCTGGGGGGCCCTGGCCCGATCGCACCCCCAGTAGTTACGCCACTGCTTTGGAAAACAAATCATCACATGTGCTTTAGGGCAGGCAATTTTTCATTTTAGCCAGCACAAGAGAGAGGGAAGGCATCCCGTGAAGATTGGTCGCCGCAAAGCCGAGGCGATTAGTAGCCAGGCGACTAAATCTCTCTGAATAGCCCAGTGTGCACTTAACCTTATAGTGGCCCCATGAGACCCTAATGCTTACATATTTTGAATAAATCCTGTTAAAACAAGTCAACCACTCCGACGTTTTTGGGGCCTGAAAAAGAATTAGCGTGGGGCCCAGTAATATCTAGTTACCCCACTGCTGGGTGTGCCAGGGGAATAGACCCAAGCTTCAAGAACACCAATAAGAGAGCAAAATGACAATATATTGAATTGAGGACTAGAGCCTAAAGGCGATGATGAAATGCTGTTCCTAGGCAGAATAAGCAGCGGTTTACCGCAAAATTGAAGGGATTGAGAGGAGGAGACGAAGAGAAAGAAGGGGTGGGTGGGGAGGTGTGCAGAAGATTGGGGGGGAGAGGAATCTGCAGTTGACTATTGTGCCTCCCCCCATGCTTTGTCTGGACCAGCCCAAATCTCAGCCTGTGACTTTCCGTTATTTGGCGTTTATAATCGCTATCAGCGCACACACACACAGTCACACACACACAGTCATACACACACATTCACACTCAGTATAAAACCGACACAAAGCCATTGATAGCGCTCACATGTCAGATGTAAATGGGGACACGTAGAGAGAGCGCAGGAGAGGAGACAATGGCCACAGGCCGAGCATTGAGGGATTTACATTGTACATTGTATAGAGACGAGTGTGAATTCATGGAGTGAATGGACTTACCTTGCCTTGTAGACACGTTCCTCCCGTTGCCGGCAGTCAGAACCACTTGCGGGCAGCTTCTCTCCAGCACGAATAACTCGTCCCTCCCGGCTTTGCTGTTCTTGCCGGACTTCAAGGTGCCACTCGGGCCGGACGAGGTTAAATAGCGCCCGTCGCTGCCTCTAAACGCCACTTTGCCGACGGAGATGTCGAGCGTGTAAGCGGTGTCGGGGCCGGGCTTCTCTCTCAAGCTGCCGTCGGAGGCGAGGAGGCGGTGGTCGGGGGTCTGGATGCTGTAGCGGTTCTCCTGGAAGAGGAGAGTGATGAGCGAGTCCACCCCCCACGGCACGTCGCGTTCCACGGACAACTCGTCCCCACTCGCACTCAGGCGGGCGTAGCGCTTGCGGGTGACGCTGTACAGGGTGAACTGGGGGTGCATGGCCAGGTGGACTCCCCATTTCTCGGCAGGAGATACCGAAGGAGAGAAGCAGCTAATTCGGTCCTCGGAGCCTCCAAAGTAGCGGCCGAACAACTCGGACTGCAGCGCCCAACGCCCGTCTCCCTGCGCACTGACCAAGAAGCGGCACTCGGGTCCCGCCGTATCGCTCTCCCCGGACACCTTCCCATCTTTGTCCGCAGAAAGGAACCGGCCAAGGTGGCTCCGAAGTAAAACGGCGCTGGTATCGTCCCCCACCGGCTCCAGGCTCCACACTTGCTTCTTCTTTAAACTGGAGGCCGAAGCATTGATCTTGAAGCCAAACGCCTCCGCGGTGAGGTACTTGTTGTTGCAGTTAACGAGCCCGAGTTGAAGGGGTCCAGAACTCATGGTGCCGCAGTAAAGATGCTCGAGCCCCTCACCACTACGCCGACCTGTCTCTTCAGCAGCTCGCTCGCCGCACGCTTGTCAATTTAAAAGGTTCGGTGACGTCACCGGGAGGGGGCGTGGACCAAGAAAAATTGGGTGGTCAATAATGACTGAGGGACCGCGAAGGAAATGAGGCGACAGGGAGGGGAGGCAAATCTGGGTTCTCTTAGCGGAATCTCGGAATCAAGGGACATGGGTCGAAAGCAGAAATCACTGCTACTTGTGCCCAGAACCTACTAGTGAAGGAGAAGACATTTCTATGGACCATGTGCATTTGGCTCATATTGCAGTTCCCTCATTGGGCGTGGTCCTGTGCAAGGAGCTTAATTACAATTTGTAACATAGTAAACTAGTTATAGTTCTTAATTACACGCTGAGCAGCATCTTTTATATCGTGCACTTCCTGCTTTGTTTCCAAACCGTTATTTCTACTCTAGGAGGCAAGAGGCAGCAATAAAGGGGAATATATCCTATGATCAGCATGAGACGAATGAGTTGAATGGCTAATTCTAACCAACATTTCAATTGCCCTAGATTTTTCTTTTTACGTTTTTTTAATTATTTGCCTTCTTACTTGTTTCCAGCTTTCAAATGGGGGGGGTCACTGACCCTGTCTTAAAACAAATGCTCTGTGAGGCTACAGTTTATAGTTTTTGCTATTTTTAATTACTCATCTTTCTATTTAGGCCTTCTTCTATTCATATTCCAGTCTCTTATTCATATCAATCCATGGTTGCTAGGGTAAATTGGACCTAGCAACCAGATCAGTGTTGGACTGGCCCACTGGGATACCAGGAAAACTCCCAGTGGGCCCAGGTGTCAGTATGCCCCTCTTGCTTCTAACCTTTTGGTCTATTTCAAGGTCATTCCCTGTTTCTTAAAGGGGTTGTTCACCTTCCAAACACAAATTTTTATTTTTTACTGTTTTTCAAAAATCTAAGTGTAAAGTTGAAAGTCTCTGGTGTTTGGCAGCTCAGTAATTCAGGTGTAGACTAAACTGTTACAATTTTGCAACATTTAGTTGATACATTTCTCAGCAGCATCTCTGGAGTATTAGTAACTATTGTATCAATTCTAACAGCTGCCTTAAGGGCAAGACCAGACGTGGCGTTTTTATGCTGTGGTTTTTTAAAAAGAACAGCCAGGAGTAAATACGCATAAACTGCAGTTCCACTGAAACTAATGGAAAACATACTATGGCAAATCTCACAGGGCGCTTGCAAGCTGAAATCCGCCACAGGACGCCAGTATTGACGTCTTTTTTAGCAGAAACCCTAATCCTAACCTAAATTTAAACCTGAACCCAAGGATCACCACACGTTTTAGGTCAACCCACACATCACTACTGAGCAAACCAGTCACTTGTCCGCACCATTTTGCCTTTTCAGCAGACAAGAGTCTCATTAGAGTACTTTTGCCAGGTCAGAGACACCATATGGTTTTCTGTTCCAAGATTTTTATGCCAAAGCTTCTTCCACCATATGTAGTGATTAAAAGTAATGGGACAAAGGTCAGACCTTGTACACACTTGCAGACCAAAAAATGATTCCCTCACTTCCACTCCACATATCTTTTTTTTTTTTTTTTTTTGCAGTGTCCTTTTCAACATTTGATCCACATATCCTTATATATTAACCAGTTGAGAGAATTCAGCTGTTAAACTGAACATGTTTAATATCAATCTTGCAATATTGAGGCTGTGAACCTTAAAAGTTAATAAATCAGCCACTTTGTCTCAATTATATAGTGAATAAAGTACCCCTCTTTTAAAATATAAGGATATTATAAGTTACAGAGGAGTTTCATGACCATATAAAAACATGAGGCCAAAGGCCGAGTGTTTTTATACAGATCATGGAACTCCGAGGTAACTTTTAATATCCTCGTATTTTGCAACTGGGGGTACTTTATTTATAATAATACACACGTTTCAGTGAGTCATGTGACAGAAATAACATCAGAACTCACCATTTATAAGGATATAATTTACAAGATATTCATGGCTTTTGTGTATTATAAAGGGTTACTTCATCATATCTGCCAAGACTGGTTGAGGCAATCCTTTGCCTGGATAAGATGAAACAATATTGTCAATAGGAATATCCTAACAAGATTTTTGTAGTTTCACACAATAGCTTATTCAATAAGCCTTATTGTACTTATTTAATTAATTGTACTTAATTGTACTTATTTCACACAATTCACAAAAAACTCTTATACAAAATACTTTCAAGAACAAAAATCTTAGAATAGACCTGCCAAGCTCATGTAGAAGTCAATGGCAGATGTCCCTTTTACAATTTGACGATATCATGATCTGCACTGGGTTTTATTCAATAATCTGAAAAATGTGGGGTTTTCGGGCGATAACCCGAAAAAATCAAACAATTTGGGTGTCAAATTCCCAAAAATTGTACGATTCGAATTTTTCCCGACCTGACTTTTTCGAGTAATTTCATTGATAATTAAGATAAAATCATGGATGGAGGTTTTGGTCAAGCATAGTTTAATAAAAAGATGGGATTAATTTGAGTTTAGTTTTAGTTCAAACCCAAAATTAAAGCAATTGCACAGAGTTGAAAATTAGGATACACGGTTACACCATGGCGTTTATTTCTTCCTCTTAAATACATTTTGGTACAAGCAAATTAAACACTATATGCACATACAAAATCTCTGTGAGTAAAACTCCAACACTGATAAAATCCTCTGGGAATCACTTATCCAGACTCCATATAATATATTTACAGGTATCTCATGTAAAGCAATTCTAGTTTCACATTTAGAACCAAATGGTAATGAGAGCTTGGCTATGTGATGCAACAAAACTAGCAAAAATATTAGCAACTATGGCACTGCGACAAACGCTGCGTCTGCATCCGACAGTCGTGTTGCGTCGGATCAACGCTGCGACACCATGCGACAATTCTATCTCTTACCTTATTTTGACAATTCGCATGCATTTTGTCGCAGCGCGTCGGATCGCGACAAAATCTATCAGAGCCACTCGGCCATTACCAGGGTTGAAGCCAGGACAAAGATGGAAGTTTAATTCAAGTAGTCAGGCAAAGTCAAATATATGGTACCTAGTGTGTTAGTAAGAGTCTCTTAGTTGTACAGGTATGGAACCTGTTATCCAGAATGCTTGGGACCTGGGTTTTTCCAGATAATGGATCTTTCCATGATTTTGACAACCATACAGAAAGCCTGTTAAAAAAACATTTCAACATTAAATAAACCTAAAAGGCTGGTTTTACTTCCAATAAGAATTAATTATGTCTTAGTCGGGATCAAGTATAAGGTGCTGTTTTACTATTACACAGAAAAATAAAATTATTTTTAAAAATTTGGATGATTTGGATAAAATTTAGTCTATGGGAGACGGCCTTTCCATAACTTGGAGCTTTCCGGATAACGGATCACATACCTGCATTAAAGTCAGGGCGCTTCTCCCTGCTATTCACAGTAATAAGATCGACAGAGGAAACCTGGAGAGTGATGCTGAGCGACTTATACAGAGATTGCCAACATTTGAAAAATAATAGGGAAATACAATTTAATAGAAATACAATTTCTTCTGGAAAGTCATAAATATGAAAAATGTGTGAATAGATATGAGAAAAAGCCACAAAAGACGGAACTTGCATAAGGGAATAAAATGTGCCATCTTGCTGATGTCTATCTATTACCACCCATATAACTGTGTTACCCTTGAAGGTGGCAGTTTAACAATGAAGTCCATGGCATGGTGAGTCTAGGGTTAGAGGGGACAGGCAGGGGTTTCACATGAAAAAGAATGGGAGGCACAGACGGTACAAGAAGTGACAGAGCATTTGGCATCTTTCTGCATGGACTGGGAAACCGATTTAACAGATATATAATTATTTGCACTTGTTTAGAACAGCGGGTCGGCTGTAAAATGGAGAAAAAAAGTTTAGGAAGAAAGCAAATGAAATAAAATGGAAAATCAAAGAATGCTCCTCTGAGCAGCTGACAGGGCAAAGGTGAAGACAACCCCAATAAAAATTAAGTCTTAAATAATAAGCCTATAAAAGTCTAAAGCGCTGCTGATTCTTCCTAATCCTGCATGGTTCCATAGTAAAAAGGTCATCCTTCTTAAAATACCACTTACTTATATGATGTAAATGTCCCATAATCCCACAGTAAAGACTCAGACCAAGACCAGGATTCTGTGCAGAGGAGTCCAGCCAGGATTTGCACATGCACATAAAAGAGTCAAAAGAGGGAGCTTTCTGCAAGACGAGCGCATCAGGTGGTAAGCGCTTGCATTACCGGCCCACCTTCTCAATCTGTATAGCCAAAGTGCCATGGCTACATGTTCTGTGTGAGCAGAAAATATAACTGATTGGTAGAATGTGGTGTTGGGGGGTTGCTATGTCCTTTAAATCTGTGTCTGGACGTTGCCTTTTATCACCTTGCTAATCGCCATGACCATAGCTGGTGTTATCCCCTTAAAGGAGAACCCTAAAAATGAATGCTTCTAAAAATGTCATATTTTATACACTGAACTTCTTGCACCAGCCTAAAGTTTCAGCTTGTCAATAGCAGCAATGATTCAGGACTTCAAACTTGTCACAGGGGGTCACCATCTTGGAAAGTGTCTGTGACACTCACATGCTCAGTGGGTTCTGAACAGCTGTTGAGAAGCTAAGCTTAGGGGTCGTCGCTAATTATCCAGCAGAAAATTAGGTTGATCTGTAATATAAGCTGTTGCTACAGGGCTGATTATTAAATTCTGATGTTAATTGCACTGGTTTCTGTGCTGTCATGTAGTAATTATCTGTATTACTTACTAATCAGCCTTATATTGTGACATTTCTATTCTATGTGTACTGTATATTTTGAGTCGGTACCTAAGCTCAGTAAGTGACAGCAGCACAGAGCATGTGTAGTGAATCAGCAGAAAAGAAGATGGGGAGCTACTGGGGCATCTTTGGAGGCACAGACCCTTACTGCTAAAGGGCTTGGGTTGCCTTGGGCTGGTACATAAAACATAATGTACAACATTTCTAGCTACTTCTTAAGTTAAGCTTTAGTTCTCTTTTAACACAATGATTAATGTTGTTGAAGTACCATCCCAGTACTATCAGCACTCTCATGGTTCACTGCCTCTTGTTACAGTTGTTTTCTTCTGGGAGGACTGAACCAATGAGAGTCCCAAACAATACATGCCTTTGGTCAATCACATGGTCCAAAAATGTGGTGTATTGTCCTCATAGGCCCTCCTCCTTTTGGGCTCTCATTCCTGTAACACCAGGACATCCTGCCCCCCTCTGGCCACTCTTCCTCTCCTCCCTAGCTCTGGGCACTCCTGCACTACCCCCAAGCTGATTTCCCGCCTGCTCCTGTCACTGCTCCCATTCCACCTTCTCTTGTTTTTATCCCACTTACTGCTGCTCCTATATGACCTACTCATGCGCCCCTGTCCCCTTCTCTACTGCACCATCTCTGCTCCCATCCCTCCTGCTTTTTATAAGGTCTTGCCCATGTTGTTTGTACATAAGTAGAGAACGGACTAACAAACTGTATACAAAAATTGTAAATGCCAAATTCTCTAAGTGGACTAGGGTTCTAAGAAGTGTGTCGGCTCTGTATTTTCCATTTTTACTGACTCTGTTCATTAAAGGGGTGGTTCACATTATGTTAACTTTTAGTATGTTATAGAATGGCTAATTCTAAGCAACTTTTCAATTGGCCTTCATTTATTTTTCATTTTTATAGTTTTTTAATTGTATGCCTTCTTCTTCTTTCCAGCTTTAAAATAGGGGTCACTGACCCCATCTAAAAATAAATATTCTGTAAGGCTAGCAATGTATCGTTATTGCTCCTTTTTGTTACTCATCTTTCTAACCAGGCCCTCTCCTATTCATATTCCAGTCTCACATTTGTATTAGTGCATGGTAATTTGGACTTGTGCTCTGATAAACTGAAGTCTATTTTACGGCTGCGTTGCAAGTTGGAGTGACATCACCCCCTCCGTTTCCTCAGCTCTCTGACACAAGATAACAGCAACCAGGATGATATGAGAATAGCACTCAAAAATCCATGTCCAACTGCAACTCCTCTAGTTACATTGAGTAGAATAAACAACAGCTTATCTGAAAGCAGTTTCATTGTAGAGTAAATTATCTGTAATGTACACAGTGTCATTTAGAAATAAAAACAACACCATAAAAAAACTACACCATGGCAGAATTCCTTTAAGAGTATTAGTGGTTTGCATATTTTTAAATCTAACAAACATTTCTGAGAGCAACAGATCTTAGTTTACAAAATCCAAAAGATCATGTCTATAACTGTACTGCAACCCACTGTCCAAATTCCTACTTACTTCATCATTAAAAAACATTTAATTAGTTTGACAAGATCTGTCCTTCATACAGCCATGCTGATTTCTACTCCAGAACATAATTTTTAACACACCTTCAAAATAACTTGCCCATCACAGATGTCAAACGTACAAGCCTATAATTGCCAGACTGAGATTGTGATACCGGAGCTCCCGGTGTGAGTGTCCTATCACTGGTGTGGGAATTTAAAAAAAAAAAAAAAAAAAACTGCTGTTACAAAGTGCTGGCTCTATTAGCCAGCACCTTTGGTTGGAGATAATATTTTTCCCCAACAGGTGCCCTTTAAGGAAATAAATTGAGAACAGTAATTATATAATATCATATGAAATGACAATCATTTTTGTTCTGATTTAGCAGAAAACCTAGCATCTAAATCTATGCACTGAACTACTGCTCCAAAATCCAATTTCCTGATATCTAGCATGTTTGTTGACCCAATGTTTATTTGGTTTTTGCAACAAACAATAATGACATAACAATTAATGTTTCATGTTTTGACTATGCACACTTCCTCCAGTACGCAACAGAAGGATGGTAGGACTATCTTGGCCAATTATATGGTTAGCTCCATGACTGGGTGCATCTATACCAATTTATTGTCAGCAAATCCTCTTATGCTTTGCTTCACCTTGTTTTTATTTCAGTTTCACTCTTGAAATAAAACTTTGGGGGGGGGGTGTTGCTAGGCGCAAGATTTGTGGCAGTACAGTGTATAAAGTCTGGTTTACTGCACTGGATCTAGTTGCAATTTTCTAGAACCTGAGAAGAACCAGAATAGAACAAAGGGAATTTAGGTCACACACAAACCTAATATCTAGTTCTAGCTGTGGAGATATTTAGAAGCACCCTTTAAATCATTTAAGATAATTTTCTTTTCTATAATTAAGTATTTTTGCTGAAGCAATATTAATGGTAAATAAATGGCAATAATTTGGTGCAAACTCCATTGTAAAATTGTAAATGGTTAAAAAGCAGTCAGATACAATTATAGCCTTATTTGGTAAACTTCTGTCTTGCATGAAAGTCTAATATCAGTTCCAACAATGAGATCTATTTAGGAAGACTAATTGTATTTTTAGGAGTTAAACTCATAAGTGTGTATCCTGTTTTCACAAAATGCTGCTTCCTGTGTCACCTGCATATCCACAATCCAGATATCCTGTTCCTCCTCAGTTTTTATATTTTTTCCAACATGTATTCATACTGGTGCATTGTCTTTTAAAATATAATTCAGTTTAATGAATCATTTTGGCTTATAATAAAATGCACAGTTTGCCCAGGTATACTATAGCAACCAGTAAAATATTGATTTTTCATCCTTGTAAACAGTTGTGGTGTTATTTTGACTAAATGACAACACTACATATATATCACCCAACCATTTGACCTGCCCATACTCTCCTTATACCTACTATTTCAAGTAGCCATAACAATAAACTTTTGTAGCCTTACAGAGCATTTGTTTTCTAAATGGGGTCAGTGATCCCCATTTGAAAGCTAGAAAGAGTCGGAAGAAAAAGGCAAATAATTCAACTATAGAAAAGAAAAAATGAAGACAATATGAAAATTGCTTAGACTTAGCCGTTCTATAACATACTAAGGGGCACATTTACTTAACTCGAGTGAAGGATTAGAATGAAAAATACTTAGAATTTCAAAGGTTTTTTTTGGCTATTTCGACCGTCGAACAATTTGAACTAAAAATTGTTCGACTATTCGATAGTCGTAGTACTGTCTCTTTAAAAAAAACTTTGTCTACCTACTTCGCCACCTAAAACCTACCGGGAACCAATGTTAGCCTACGGGGACCTTCCCCATAGGCTTTCTAACTAATTTCTGATCGAAGGAAAATCGTTCGATCGATGGATTAAAATCCTTCGAATCGAAGGATTTAATCGTTCGACCGAACGATTTTTCCTTTGATCAAACTAAATGCGGTAAATCCTTTGACTTTGATATTCGAAGTCGAAGGATTTTACTTTGATGGTCGAGTATCGAGGGTTAATTAACCCTCGATATTCGACCCATAGTAAATGTGCCCCTAAATCTTAACTTAAAGGTGAACCACCCCTTTAAAGTTGTGTTTATATGAACTGGTATGTTGGCTAGCCACCTTGATCAGTTTTTAGAAATAAAAGGGTTACTGTTATTATTGATTGTGTGCAGGCATAACTTGTTTACTAAGAATTCCCTGAAATAATATTAGTCTTTCCAATATATATGGAGACTAACATAACATTCTGTGTTGTCATGCAGGTAATATGCTTTCAAACTATATGTTTTTTTTTTAAATGTTTTTTCAATGGTGACAACCATTCTGCAAAGATCCAAGTCACAACTGTAACCATCCAGTGGAATTTGAAAGACTAAGCTAAAAAATGACAGGGCCAGAATCTTTATGGAAGTGCTTTAAGTTCCACCACTCCCTTAGCCAAGGTCGCTGTTACAAAAAAAAGAGTCTTTAAAGCAAAGGCCCACAAAGAAACTTTAGATATGAGCAAAAAGAAGATCTTTGACAAGAACTTTACCCTCACTGTAGAATAAGCTGGTTCTTAACTAGCTTGAAAACACCTTGTACTCATCTCTTGAAAATTCCCAACACAGCAGTCATCTGAATTCTTAAAGGGGAAGGAAACCTAGTTGGCGCAAAAACCCTCCCCCCTCCCGTGTGTTGCCCACCCTCCCTCCTCCCCCCTGGCCTACCCGTCCTGGGGCAAATGCCCCTAACTTGTTACTTACCCTTCTGCGCAGGTCCAGTCCAGGGAGTTCACAGACGACATCGTCTTCCACGCGATCTTCTTCCTGCTTTGAACGGCGTTTTGGCGCATGTGCAGTAGGAGCATTTCGCCAGTACGGATCTACTGTGCATGCGCCAAAATTCACGCCGGTCTCAGCTACTTGGGTTCCGCCAGGATTTACTGCATGAGAATCCAGTAACTCCCAAAGGGGCAGGCAAGGGCACCAAAGGTATACTTTGGGAAGGAGCCGTTAAGGAAGGAGCTAGACGAAGTCAGACAGGTCGTGTCAGAACCAGATAGCAGGAGCAGAATCATGAGGCAAACTCAAGGTCAGGAACAAGCATGGGGCAAGCCAATCCTACTTGGAAATACATGGATAGTTACATAGTTACATATAGCAGTGAACCAGAATCTTCGCCTTCAAGCAGGACATTTACCTTAGACAGTCAATCGTTCGATGCACACTGAAAAGCTCACAATATTGCAGGATTAGTCGAGTGTGTATAACAAAATCCAAATTTATTGAATGTTCCACTAAAATCATTATATAGACAAACACATAAGGCAGGCAGGGGAGAGCACACGTTTCGTGACTATGTTAATCACTTCCCGTCCAACTTTGAGTAGGACGGTTTGAAAAATGTGACAAAATAACCTTGTTATAGATCCATGTTTTATTGAAGGAAGGCTGTTAAAAGGGTTTAACAATATACATAACACAATACGTTTTCCTATTTGGTGCCAAAAAAAAACCATGAAAAATATAATAATACATCATAAAAGAAGCCAACTTTCTAAGTGGTCCATGATTTATTTGTATATTGTGTGTTGTCATTGCCTATTTCCTTACAAAACTGACAATTGTATACAAATTACAGAAGCTCCAAATCCATAATTTTTGGATTGCTGCAAAATAACAAAACAAAACCGAGCTCAAATGTCATGCCCTTACTATTCAGCCTTTGCTAGGACAATCCTGAACAGCAGAACTGAAATAAGCAGGACTTCTCAATATCAGAGTTGAGGCCTGGGTTAAATAAGAAGATGGCTTGTGTAGGGAAATATAGGAAATGTAAATAAGCCAAAACTGGATTATTTACATTTCATTAATTGTTTGAGGACACCCCAGCCACTCCAGCTCCTGGTTACTTCTTAATTTAGTTTGCTCTGCTTGAGTTTCAGGTAGTTGAAATGTTGTAATTAACTTGCTTGTTGTAAATGGATGTGGACGTGGTAAAATAAAGCCAAATATTAAATGTCCAGATTTCAAATAGTAAGGGATTTGAGGATATCGTTCCAAAATGGCACCATCTGTGAAAAAATACAACACTAACATATAAGTGCCATGACAATAAGTTGACATTTGATTTGACCACATCCGCATTAAAAAAAAAAAAACATTACTGCACAGAGCAGTAGGATTATAATAATGTATTGCACTTTAAAGGGGTTGTCCACCTTGAAATTTTAGTATGATGTAGAGATGATGTGATATTCTGACACAATTGGCAATTGATCTTCATTATTTCTTATATGTGTTTTTTTGAGTTCAGAAGCTCTCCAGTTTGCAATTTCAGCAATCTGGTTCCTAGGGTCAAATTGCCGTAGCCTCTTGAATAAGAGGGTGGAATATGAATAGGAGAGGGCCTGAATAGCAAGATGAGTAATAGAAAGTAGCTGACTTCTCCACCCTCTATTATTTCCTTTTCCTACTATATCCGAGCAATAACATGCATTTTACTGGATGAATTGGGAATCTTAATTTTTGCACATATTCACTTTATAATTTATTAATTGGATACTTATTTAACCCCTCATAGACTGAATGGGTAAGCAATAGTGAACATTAATTATTAAGCACTTAACAAATATATGGTTTTAGCTAATTAAGTGCTGCTTATGTGGGTATCCTGCTGACACGAAAAATACAATAATATATTTCATATTAGTGCGTGGTGCAATCATCCAGTTTCTTTTAAAGCAGCCATTTTTTTAGATCCTCCAGTTAATTGTGAAAATGCTATAATTGATAAAGAAGGGATATCTTTTTCTAATCAATAATAAAAAATAGCTTTACAGAGCATTTGTTTGTTAGATGAGGGCAGAAAACAGAAAAGGCAAATAATTAAAAAACTATAAAAAAAAAAAAAAAAAGAAAAAATGAAGACCAATTGAGAAGTTGCTTAGAATTAACCATTCTATAACATAACTAAAATTTAACCTAAGGATGAACCACCCCTTTAAAGTGCAACATGACTATGGAATCTGTCAGGGATAATTATGTAGTAAGTACAGTATGTACATTTCTTTTTTCGCTGTGTAGCTTTTCGAGCACAAGGACAATTAATAGTCAGAGTCAGCACCACAATTGTGAAGGTTCCTCGGCAACTCTACTTTTAAATAGGGTGATTTCATCCAAATGCATCAAGGGCACATCTCGAATCACATCTGCTAAGCTTTCATGTAATAGGGGAAATATCAGAACATTCAGTGCTGGTCGCTCAGCTTGGAAACTAGGGAGAACAGAGAGAAGAAGAGAAGGTTATTAATGCAGAGCATTTTAAAGCTGTAAGAGACAGGGATATATATATATATATATATATATATATATATATATATATATATATATATATATATATATATATATATATATATATATATATATATATTAAAAATGTATTTTCAATTTACAATATAAAGATTCAATTCAATGAGAAAAAGTTCTCTCATGGTTTATCACATGAAAACTTATGGATGAGATCCAATTCAAGGACAAAAAAGGCTTTCTCCTAATTCAGTTCCATTTTTTTTCCTGTAGACTTCAACATGAGTTTTTACGCAATAAACAGTTAGATACGTTTTTCTTAATTGAATTGCATCTCAAATTGAATCTCGTTCATGAGTTTTCACATGATAAACCTTTTTCTCACTGAATTGAATCTGGCCCAATGTCTCATATATATTGTTCACAGATGAGTTTGCCTAGATGTGTTTGATGGCAAAGGCTACAGTGACATACATTGTTAGTTAGGTGAGTGTACACAGAAAATATTTTATTTCTTTCTGTCCAAAACTCCTTTCAGATTTCAAGATTTCACTTAAGTACTGGTTGTCTTACAACTGGCCCCTTTAAATGAAAAATAAAGAATAGAAATGCTGTATTTTTTATACTAAACTTACTGCCCCAGCCTAAAGGTTCAGCATTTCTATTACAAAAGTGATCCAGGCTTTCAAAATTGTCACTGAAGCTCATCATCTGGAATTCTGTTAGCGACTCATTGCACATGCTCAGTGTGTTCTGAGCAGCGGTTGAGAAGCTACAATTAGGGGTCATTGCAAATCATTAAGCAGATGTAAATCTGATAGTTTGAAAAAACATGCCCATCACATTCACATTCAACCTTTGCTAATTGATTCAAAGGAAAGCCCCCTCATCTTAAACCTCTTCAATTTGTCTCAGGGGGAAAAATTCCTTCCTGACTCCAAGATGGTTAACTAATTTCACTAACACTGTATTTTTTGTCCTTTGCTATAAAGCCATCCAGCCCTTTCTTGAATATATCTAATGTATCTGCCAGTACAATCACTTCACAAGGAGAATTCCACAACTTCACAGATCTCATTTACAGTGAAACCTCAATTTTACATCCCCTGATTTTAAGTTTCCCCTCACTTTATCTTGTTTTTTTTGTGGTCCCACCTATATATTATGAATAATACATTTCCCTGATTTTACATTTTCCCTGATTTTACATGTCTTTATTCTGGTCCCTTGAAAAATGTAAAATGGGGGTTCTACTGTATATTTATACAAAGTTGTATTTCCCTTAAGTAGTTCTCCAATGTAAACATTTCCAACTTGGTCAGTCTTTCTTCATAATGGAGACTTTCTTTACCCATTATCAGCGCAGCTGCCCTTCTCTGGAGTCTAATTCATTAGTATCCTGATTGAGCACTGGAGACCAAAACTGTGCAGCATATTCTAGATGGGGCCTTACCAGGACTTTCTGATGATTTGTGCACAAGTATGGCGGCTGCTGCAGGCCAGGACGTGGAGCTTTAATTACCCTAAATGTGGTGCTAATGTCAGGGTTGAGGCAATTCAAAAACATTGCATTAGATAGCAAAATATATATATATATATATATATATATATATATATATATATATATATATATATATTTTTTTTTTTTTTTTTTATTTATTATCATACATATATGACTTAATATATATACTCAATTCCTGTCACTGTATGCTGCCTACATAAACTAGGTATGGAATGGAGATAAAGAACAAAATAGCTACTACACTTGTCATTATTGTAGCTTATGTTCTTGCAATACTTGATAAGAGTTGAGAGAGCACTGAATCATGCCATTTCACTAACAGGACCTGATGCCTACCGAGGAGGAGCCTTTAGCAGAGGAAAAAATAATGTTGTAGAAATCAGGTTATAGCACATCACCTCTAGAAGGGCTTTAATGTGTCTATTCCCTCTACAAGACATAGCACACTTACCTTTGTTTAATGCTCTGTTGAAGGTTCCTGCAGGCTTTTAGAGTTTCTCCTGTAAACATGTGACATACAACAAGACTAGGACAAGCACTGATAAATGACATTACTGCATCAGGTTGGAAGTTTCCATTGTGAGATACAATGCACAGACGCTGTAGAGAAGAGCAGTGACTTAGGGCCTGAAAGAATTGACCATTTGCAGAAAAATATGGTTGCTCCAGTCTAACACCAAAAGGAAAAAAAATAAATAAAAAAAGTTACAAGATGGCTTGACAAGAGGTTTTAAACAATATCTATAATACAGGATAGAACGAGAATCAATAGCCAAAACAGAACAAACATTCAAACTTTTTTCATAACGTTCTCTCAATAAATGCTTTGGGTAATGAGGGTAATTCAATGTAGAAGTTAGAGCTCAAATACATGCAAACATGGAGATATATAAGTCTCTTATAAGTGGAGCTTATTCATGTTTTACTGAACATTATGGTATATTTTAAATTTTAAGCATATTAGAAAAACAGAGAGCTAGTTTTAATATCAAGCATATCCGCAACAGGTGCTAGATTTTATATTGTGAACACATGCAAGCATTTTACTTTTTAGCTGTGCTAATCTTTGAAATAATTTTACAGGTATTGGATCCGTTATCTGGAAACCCTTTATCCAGAAAAATCTGAATTATGGGAAGGCCATCTCCCATAGATTCGGTTTTAATCATATAATTCCAATTTCTAAAAATGATTTCCTTCTCTTTAATAATAAAACTGTGCCTTGTACTTGATCCCAACTATAGTTAATCCTTATTGGAGGCAAAACAATCCTGTTGGGTTTAATGTTTAAATATTTTTTTAGTAAACTTGAGTATGGTGATCCAAATTACAGAAAGAATCCCATACCTGTAATTCTCATGCTGATGAGTTTCTTTTTTGGAACAGCTTTTGCACTTATTATTGGTACCCATGTGACTATACAGGGTACTGCTTTCTGTCAAACAAAAGCAGCTCTGTCTTGCTTTATGGCACGGATTTTAGATATACTACAGCCACTGGCTAAAGAGACAAAGCAGGATCAATGACCCTTTATCTGAATAATAACACATTATTCATTACTCCACTGCTGCAATTCGTGTAATTTAGAACCGGCAGATGGATCAGCAAGCATGACATTAGCTTAACAATGAGGGCATTTTCAGCCAGCTGAAAAGCACTCACAAAAAAAGTTTAAAGGAAAAAAAAATTCTGAAGCCTATAATAGTGTATATAAACAAAATGAAACCGCTCTCCTAGGACACAACGTGCTTGGCTTTATTTCAACGTTTCAGCTCCTACACTCGGGCCATCATCAGGAAGTGAAACCCCAACCATCACTTTTAACCCGAGAAATGGCGCTAAAACTGGGGTGTGACGGCATAATTACACACACACACACACACACACACACATATATAAACATACATCCAGTGGAAAGTGTAATGAACTGTAAGTGCAATTAAAGAAACTGAACCGCTATTGTGCATGTCTATAGTGTGTTGGCCATATAAGCGCTTTCTTAGCGCAAGTGGTGGCGCCCGTATACAAGATCGGTGAAGTATCTTATTGTGCATAGAGGGGGACACACAGAGTGAGATGCGCACAGCTTCCCCCCCTTAGAATGTGGTCGGACCAACACACAGTGTCACTAATCCCAATCCACGATCGCAACCAAGGTCTGCAAACAAGTGATCTCCTTTTGTGCAACTACAGTGATTCTGCCGGCTTGCTGACAGTCCTTAGGCCACGCCCCTTGACACGTCACAGTGAGGGGAGCTCCCTGCTGTCAGGCAGAGGGCCAACTGTCTCCTAGGACGCCGCACAGATAGTCATTCCCATTTGGACGTCACTCTTCACAGGAAAGCCCTGTTGGGAGCGCCGAGTTTGGTGTGACACTGGAATCTCGCTCACCACCTTACAGGCACTATTATACTGTGTCTGCAAAACCGCCGCATCTAGTGAATGGTTGTCCTGATCAGCTATACTGTGCAAAAAGGTAGTAGTGCTGACCTTCCGGATCACACATCGCTGCTAAACGACCATACATAAAAATCTTCAAAGGGTTATAGGACTGGTTGGTCCGTCACTCTGTCCGGGCCTCCCAACTATCTCTGTGGTCTGTCCCTGGTGCAGGTAAGAGAAACAAAGTGCCAAACCGAAGCGAGTTAAAAATACCCCCACTTCTCCCAGGCATTAATCTTAGTGGTATTAAGGGCAGTTGCCGTAAGACCGGTGTTGCTATGGGAACACCCCCATGGTTACAAAAAAGAGGAGATCTGAAAGTGTCCCAGGGAGGGAATAGAAACAAAAGAAGTATCAAAATGCAAAACTAAACAGGAAAATCTTAGCACAACATACTCCACTGTGGGCCTCAGGCAGAAAATAGAGCAAGGCAAATATATATATTATAGAACCTAATAGTTTAAAGACACATTCTTATCAAAGAGAGGCCTTATAAAGTCATTAGTCCAGCGAGGAGAGAAGCCAGGTAAGAAGAGTTTCGTTCAGACCCTTTGGTGCCAAGGTTTCAAGCTTGAAGATCCACATGGATTCTTTTTGTCATTAGTCTCGGTAATGGCACATGATCAATGATCGCTGAGATTCCGTCCTCTCTTATATGCCATCATAGGGTCCCTGTTACCCAAAAATGGTAAATTGACATAAGTGTTAATAATCTCCCATCTTTCTTTCAAGGCTTTCTTTACCTGTAAGCTGGCGTCAGACCATTCTGTCAAAAAAACTGTATCTGGGTTGGGTCTTAGGCGTTAACCCCTTCTGTTGTAGGAGATCCTCCTGTGTATGGGATTTTGCTCTCTCCAATTGTGTTTTGATCACTGCAGTTGCATAACCTCTCGAAGCAAACTGTTGAGCTAATGTATCGAGTTGTAGTTCTGCTGTATTGCGGTCAGAGTTGTTTCTAATAGTCCCGAGAAACTGAGAATACAGGACCCCCCCGAGACATATGAGGTGGGTGGTGTGAATGCGCATGTATGAGGCTATTCCTGTCAGTAGGCTTCTTATATAGAGTAGTGCCTAATCTGTCACCACGTACAAAAATACTGATATCAAGATAATCTGTTCTGTGTCATACGTCATGGTCAGTCTGATAGGTGAATCTACTCTGTTCAGCTCCTGATGCAGCCCTACTAATTCACTTTCTGACCCTTTCCAAAGAAGTAACAGGTCGTCGATGTATCTTTTGTACTAAATAATATTAGTGCCACCCATAGGGAGCAAGTGCTCCTTTTCGTACTGTTGCATAAACAGATTGGCAAAGGAGGGGCTATGTCAGACCCCATCGCAGTGCCGGAAATCTGTAAGAAGAAAGCCTCCTTGAAAGTAAAGTAGTTGTGTGACAAAATTAAGTAAAGAAAGGAAATTAGGAATTCCACCGGGGGTGTGCCTTGATGTGTGCCCGACAGTGTCCTCCTGCACACCGCAATCCCACTCTCGTGGGGAATCACCATGTACAGACTAGATGCGTACATAGTGACTAGTAGGCTCCCTGGGGGGACAGAAATTTCATTCAAAAGAGTCAGTAGATGGGCAGTGTCCCTTACATAGGAATCCATCCCCTGTACTAGTGGTTGCAAAAAAGAGTTCAAGTACTGGGCAACTGGTTGGAAAAGTGATCCCATTGCTGAGATTATAGGACAGCCAGGGGGTTTGGACAAGGATTGATGGATCTTTGGTAATGTATAAATGTATGGTACCTTGGGAAAATCTGTGGTTAGAAATTTATGAGTGCTTGAATCAATCCACCCAGCCGTCAAGGCAGCTTGTATTAACGAGTCCAAAGTATTTTTGTACTTAGTGGTGGGATCACCTAGTAGGTGTGTATAGGTACTGGAATCCATCAGTTGTTCAAAGAGCTCCCCCTTATAGTAAGTTGAGTCTAACAAGACTATGGCACCCCCTTTATCAGCTTGTCTAATTATTATTGATTTATCAGCTCTCAATGTCTTTATGGCTTCCCTCTCACACTGGGATAAATTGGAGTAATTGTGTCGCTTGTTCTGGTGTATCCTTGCACTGTCCTTAGCCAGGAGGTGCGTAAATGTAGAATTGAGGGGGAGGTGTTTGGAGGATCAAAAGTGCTTTTAGCTTTGAACTGTGTGGGCGGCTAACGTTCTTTGTCTTTGTAATAATCACGTAATTTAAGGAGTCTCTTGAATTTGTGAATATCCTTGTGCACCCCAAAGGGGTACATATACATAAGGCCTCTGTTGAGTAAACGGGATTCTCCCATGGTAAGTGTGTGCTGGGACAAATTTACCACTATGTTTTCCTCCTCCCCCTGCGTGGTGGTTTGTCTGTGGTGTTTCTTGCCACCCCTCCTCGTCCTCCCTCGTCTACCCACTTCTGTGTCTGTGGGGGACGGGGCCCCTAAAAAAGGTTTCATACAGGTGGGTAGGGTGCCCGGGTCCGAGTCAGTAGAGTCCCCTGAGCTGTCAACAGTGGTGAGTGGTTTATATCTACGAGCTGGTCTCCTCCTATTGTCGTCAGAAATACCCAAAAGCCACCTATAGACTTTTTTCTGCCTGTAGTTCCTGTTTGTACTTATTCACATTGGACTCAATATTTTTTAAACAATCTACAGATTTGTCCTGAGTCAAATGCAGCAAATGGTGTGACTCAAACGGAGTAATCTCGTCTCGAGTCAATTTGAACACTTTACCGACAAACTCAACGACCAATAATAGTAGATCAGAGGAACATTTCTTCAAAATGTTGCACCATTTGCTGCAAAAGTCTGCACAAGAGTGTGGGAACATTTCTCACCCTAAAACCTATAATATATACATTTGCCTTGGGATATTTTCTGCCTGAGGCCCACAGTGGAGTATGTTGTGCTTAGATTTCCCTGTTTAGTTTTGCGTTTTGATACTTCTTTTGTTTCCATTCCCTCCCTGGGACACTTTCAGATCTCCTCTTTTTCGTAACCATGGGGGTGTTCCCATAGCAACACTGGTCTTACAGCAACTGTGACTATCTATCTATGTGGCGTCCTAAGAGACAGTTGGCCCTCTGCCCGACAGCAGGGAGCTCCTCTCACTGTGACGTGTCAAGGGGCGTGACCTAAGGACTGTCAGCAAGCCGGCAGAATCACCGTAGGTGCACAAAAGGAGATCACTCGTTTGCAGACCTCGGTTGCAATTGTGGATTGGGATTAGTGACACCGTGTGTTGGTCCGACCACTGTCTAAGGGGCGAACGCTGTGCGTATCTCTCTCTGTGTGTCCCCCTCTATGTATTAAAGGTAAACGCCTACAGCTACTTCTGTTGACAATGGGGATGGGCTGGTGCTTGGCCAAGTAATTATGTATAATTGTTCAAGAGGGACCAGCACACAGAGGGACCAGCACCCAATCTTTATTGCAACTGTGCATCCAAAGTTTCGGTCCACATTGGGGCCTTTATCAAGGATTTTATTAAACTCACCAAATATTTATTGACTGGCCAGATATGGGATGACTTTGACGTAGTTGGCCAGCTTAAATATATTGCAATATATGGACAAACAATCCCTGTTTTGTTTAAAGGGTAAAGCATTTTTAGTAGGTGTATGCACAAAATATATCAATGTCTTAGATATATTATATATTGATAATCAGTTGAGTGCAGAGGACCTCTTGTATTTGTGTGTGTATATATATATATATATATATATATATATATATATATATATATATATATATATATATATATATATATATATATATATATATATATATATATATATATATAATCCTCTCCAAAAGAAGCCGCACAACTCAGGACTTATAACAAAGTGTTAGATTTATTTAGACACACTCTAGTGTGTCTAAATAAATCTAACACTTTGTTATAAGTCCTGAGTTGTGCGGCTTCTTTTGGAGAGGATCGTATGAAGTATTTCTGAGGGATGCACCCAGGCAACGAGAAGACGTTTTTTTCGTGAGTGCTGGGAGTTTGGGGACATATATATATATATATATATATATATATATATATATATATATATATATATATTTATATATATATATTTTTTTTTTTTTTTTTTTGAAAATATATATGTTTTTAAAGTATAAATTCTTGGAAAATAGAATTATTGCAAACACTAAACATCATTATTTATCTCAACAGTCATGTCTTTAGGTAAAGTAAAATAAGGGTTCACAGGATCAAAGATTGGTTTTAGAATTCAGCCATGTGTCCACCACAAAATACTGCAGGTATGAGAGACATAGCTGCAGTGTTTATAGACCTACTACTCACTACTGCCTAGGTAACCCCATCCACCTTCAATGTTAAAATATTTTTTTTTATAAAGGGTTTTCATATGTATATAGTAAATTCTGAAAAAAATTTAAGAACGCACACAGGAGAGAATATTTCTTTAAAGGGGTTGTTCACCTTTTGAGTAAACTTTTAGTATGATGTAGAGAGTGATATTCTGAGACAATTTGCAATTGGTTTTCATTTTTTATTATTTGTGGGTTTTTTGAGTTATTTTGCTTTTTATTCAGTAGCTCTCCAGTTTGGCATTTCAGCAATCTGGTTGCTAGGGTCCAAATTGCCATTGCAGCCATGCATTGAATTGATTCAGAGATTGGAATATGAATAAGAGAGGGCCTGAATAGAAAGATGAGTAATAACAATACATTTGGAGCCTTACAGAGCATTTGTTGCTAGGTATTGTTAGTGACCTCCATTTGAAAGCTGGAAAGTGTCAGGAGAAGAAGGCAAATAATTCAAAAACTATAAAAAATAAATATTTAAGACCAGCTGAAAAGTTGCTTAGAATAAGTCATTCTATAATATACTAAAAGTTAATTCAAAGGTGAACCATCCATTTAAATAACAACAATAAGACAAATCTAATGATAAAGGATATCAAGAGGGTTACAGATTATACTATCTTTATATTGAGCTGAATGTTTGACTCTCACCTTAGGTCTTTCAGATGTTTGCAGTGGCTCAGCATTTCACACAATGATGCAATATATAAAACCATGCCTTTCATTCCAAGGTTTGCCAGTGAAAGGCTACGAAGCTGTTGACACTTCATACCAATGCTGACCAGAGCTGAACCTGTGTGTATTCCAGGCAACTGTGCTAATGTAAGATTCTGCAGAAATTCAAGTTGACTAATATTAGAAATTTGGGCATCACCCACACTATGCGAAAGGGCACATGGTGGGTAAGCGTTGCGTATTGCTGGGTCATTCCTTGGCATTGCTGAGTAGAAATTAGAACCAATTAACTCCAAATGTACAATAAAAGGGTTTTCCTTAAGAAGTTTCCAAAAGCAGCTGTTCTGGTCAGGTAGAGTCATGCGATCGGTCTGCACCCCAATTCGGACTTTTTTACCAAAACCAAGGGTTGCAGTTCTGGGAGTTGATTGTCCTGGGCACTGTAACAGTGACTTATCAGTTGGACTTGAGGTATCCACAATGGCACACACTGGGAGAGATAAAGAGCGCAAGTGTTTCAGCTGAGCAAGAATGTCACAAAGATGTCTAGTGGCACTTTCTGAGCTGTGATGGTGTGCATAAGACAAGTTCAAGTGTGCAAGATTGGGACAGGCAGTGACAAGGGTTTCAAGAATGCTGCAATCTATATTTTCCACTGTCTTCTTGAAAGGCAAATCGGGAGCCAAGCAGAAAGGACATGCTCTTAAATTTAGACTAACCAGACTCCTACAGTCCATGTGTCCATTTATAACCCATTGGGTGAGCTGACCTCCCGAAATCATACTGTGGCTAAAGCTGAGGTAGAATGGGCAGCTAAACTTCAAGTGCTGAAGCAAAGAGGATCCATTTAGCCAAGATTTGGGCAGCTGGAACGCCTCCAATGATACATTTTTTGCCATAGAGTCCAAAAGGTTTTTGCTGGCACTGCTTTCAGCCAGGCTACCTGGAACAGAGATTAGAAAGGCCCTAAGGTTCTCTGGAGTACGATCAGTGAAAACAGTCAGGTACAGTCTTACCACTTCTTCATTGATATAGCCAGGAGCCAGACGGGCATAAAAGAGTCGCAGATTTTGGTAGTGGGGGATTTTGCTTTCTCCTACCATTAACTGGCCGGACATTACAGTCCCCTCACGAGTCCTATCTAACACTTCAAAGTAGAGAAGCAGTTTTTCAAGATTAATGCAGCATGGAACCACTCCATAAGATGGAGCAAACAGGGTTTGTTTTAACTCCCTCACATGCCTTAGGGTGGCTTTGCACTCTGTAGTCAGCTGTCCAGAGTCAAAGCCTGCACCAACATCAATAGAAAGTGAACTCAGTTGATGAAGGTCTGACAGCAGCTTGGAAAGACGTAAGGAGGTTAAAGGGCAACCAGAAAGGTCTAAGCGCACCAGTCTTTTGCACTGTGTTATCAAATCCACAGTAGAAGAAGACAGCCAGTAGCATCCACTCATATCCAGCTCACGGATCTCCTTCCCAGCCTCTCGGAGCATCTGCTTTACTTGATTGTCACTGGCCTGCAAATAGAACTATGATCCTTAGTGTATACATGTCAACATAATAACTACCAAACATCCTCATGAGCATAAACAAGCAATTCAAACACCTAGCTCATAAAAAAAACAAATCAACAAAAGTTGATAAATACATGATCTAATCCAAACTATTAAAAGTCAATGCAGTATTTGAATCTGCAGTGGATGCTAGAGATGTTATTGGACGGTAGGGGTAAAGTTATGAGGCCTCTATTTTAGCTACCATTATTATTGCGGATCCAGCCACAGTCTGAAAGCACACACCTGGTATTCTTTGTGCAAGATAACCTTTTGGATGAGACTTTTGTCCAAGCACAGGTCGGCCAATTTACGGCATGTCCTTTTAACATTAAGGATAAGGTCAGTGCTTGGGACATATCTTAATATATGCAGTAGGATTTCATCAGATAACTCTGTGGGGTCCATTTTGAAGAACTCTGGAGTGTCATCCCCACTCTGCAACTGGAAAAAAAGAAAATGTAATTCTCAGACCTGCTCAAGCATTAAAAAAAACATACATGAAAGTAACTGAAAGTTCAAAAATATTTTCATTAGAATACAGATCTTGACAAATTAATTACATGTTGCACAGTCATTTTTTTGCTGAAAATTAAAAGAAACTGTATTTCTTACTTTCCTATGTGCCAGTGAGGGGCTTCAAGAGCAAATGGAGTTTAGCAAATAAACTTGGAAAACCTCTAAATATTTTCCTCTAGAAAAAAGGTGCTTGCGAGGGGTTGATCACACTTTAAAAGTACAATAGTGGGCATTATATATAAAAAAAAAAGATAAAAGAACCAGATGCCACCCCTTTAGACTGGAACTGAAGTTTCATTTGAAGCAGAGTAAGTGCTTTTTCAAGGGCAATGAGGTTGCTGAATGACCTACTGGATGATGTTGGAGTGGCAGATTCTATAAATGTATTTAAAAGTGGCTTGGATGGTTTCTTAGACAAGAATAATATTGTCTATTGTGATACTAAAATCTACAATTAGTATAGATATTGGTATAAATAGTTTATATGAATGAGTGTATAGATAGTTAATTATAAGCATGTATATATATATGTACACTGGGGTTTATTTGGAGGGGTTGAACTTGATGGACTTTGGTCAGTACAATTTAATTATGTAACACTAAGGGGGTCATTTACTAAACCCTGATTTTTTCTGGTTGAGGTTTTTGGGCAAAAACTCTATACCCTGAAGCTTAAAAGTCCAAATTTGAAAATCCACCATCTCAAACCTGCCAAGGTCATGTAAAAGTCAATGGCAGATGTCCCTTTTACAATTTGAAGATATTGTGATCTGCGCTGGGTGTTGTCAGATAATCTGAAAAATTCGGGTTTTCTGGTGATAACTGAGTGATTCGGGCATCAAAACAATTTGAGTTTTTGCTCGATTTTATCGAGTCATTTGCTGACCTGACTTTTTTGAGTTATTTTATTGATAAATAAGATAAAATCGTGGATGGGAGTTTGGTCGAGTTTGGTGGGGATAACAACTGGAGGTGTGAGCAGGCAAGTGGGGGGTCAGAGATTAGGACACCTAATTACATGAACCAACCTGCTCTAAGCAGGTAGAGAGTGTACTGCAGGATGCCATTGAAGGTATAATTTTGCACACTTGTAAACATTCCACACCCAATATTTTACAATTAAAGGGGACCTGTCACCCGAAAAAATCCTATTTTATCACTTTAGTCAAGCAAAATAAACTGTAATTATACTATATAAAATTATTTGAATATTGTTTCCTTCAGTCTGGGAATTCATAATTATAGCAAGCAGGCAGGAGCCATTTTGTGGACATTGTTATTAAGGAAAACCTTGCATAATCTTAAAATCTTGTTTATGCACCAGAATTGGGGACCTGATGTTCATCCCCATGCACTGGCTACACAATTATATGATAAAGAGAGAGGGGGACTGTGGGGAGTGCACTGACATCTAGAAGGTGCTGAACGGAAAGTAGGGATTCGGCCGAACCCCTGGATCCTTTGCGAAAGATTTGGCTGAATACCGAACCAAATCCTAATTTGCATATGCAAATTAGGGGTGGTAAGGGAAAACATTTTTTACTTTTCACTTTTGTGACAAAAATGTCTGGATGACAGGTCCACTTTAAAGAGAGATGCACAGTGACAAATCAAACCAACATAGCGAGTAAAGAATTGGTAGTGCAACAGCAGGGACTCAGGGAAAATGTCACAGTACAACCCTTAATTTAGTACAAGTCATTTGGATGGGCTTGTCAAGTTGTACACTACAACTTCAGTATAATTGGAATGGTCAGGCCAACAATCATATCCCGTTCTCTATGCATTTTGATTAAATGTCCACGTACATGAATTCCCAAGCAAGTAACGGTAGGTCAGTGTAAATAACCAAGAAAAAATGCTATTTAGGTGCCTGGTGCAGTCTTCAACAAGTTAGATAATCATGTTGTTTGGAGAAACCGCACTTCACAGGGCGTATTAGAAACGTAAGATTTTTTATTTTGGCACATAGTAACGTTCTTGGCTGCCTTACTTAGAGTACAAACAATGTGATAAAACACTATACTAAATACCCAGAATAAATATATATATATATATATATATATATATATATACATATATATATATATATATATATATATATATATATATATATATCTTCCAAATGAGTATCCGCACTCCAAGGTAAATCTTGAAAAAAGCAGGGGTGCGCGGTAAGTCTTGTATACACCAATATTTCACAGACCAGCACTCCCTTTGATGTAAAATAAACAATCTTTTATATTTTATTGGAGAAAAGATGCAATAAAAGATTGTTTATTTTACATCAAAGGGAGTGCTGGTCTGTGAAATATTGGTATATATATATATATATATATATATATATAAGATCGCAGGGTCGGGTGCGGGCTCTTAAGCGTTGGGTTACGGTCAGGTGCAGGCTGACTTTTAGTCAAACCGCACATCACTAATGTCCATTAAGTCCAACCAATCACAACCACTTGCACACTCCCTGAGCACTGGGATGTAAGTGTGAGAGCGGTGTGTTACCCGAGGACATGGCTAACTTCTGGAAGCAGAGTTTATGGTGTTTAATGCATGCCACAGAAAACATGTATAGGCAATCACCACTTGTAGCCTATCTGCACTATAAAATGAGATGTTAACCCTTAAATTCACCTTTAAATGAACTTTTAGTATGGTATAGAGAGTGATATTCTGAGACAATTTGCATTTGGTTTTCATTTTTTATTATTTGTGGTTTTTGAGTTATTTACTGTAGCTTTTTATTCAGCAGCTCTCCATTTTGCAATTTCAGTAATCCAGTTGCTAGGGTTCAAATTACCCTAGCAACCATGCATTGATTTGAATAAGAGACTGGAATATGAAAAGGAGAAGGTCTGAATAGAAAGCTGAGTAATAAAAAGTAGCAATAACAATACATTTGCAGCCTTACAGAATATTTGTTTTTAGAGGGGGCAGTGACCTCCATTTGAAAACTGGAAAGAATAAGGAGAAAGCAAATAATTGAAAAACTATGAAAAAAAATAAAGACCAAAGTTTCTTAGAACTGATCTATAACATACTAAAAGTTAACTAAGGGTAAACCGCCCTTTTAACATTAAATGGACTGTTCACTATGCAGAGGGCATCTAAAATCTCTGCAGGCCACACTTGGTGTATTTATATGTATGCTTACAGGAAATATACAGTATATGGCCTTTCTGAACCTCTGCAGCCTCCCACAGTTGTACTCCTCAGCAGTGTTCTTGAGTGCTGTACTAAAACTTCTGCAAACTCTCCAAAAATGTCCTTTTGTGGGAAATGTAGTATGCAGTTATGTGCTGAAATTTGTGCTCTTACACATTAGGTGTATTGCTCCCAACCCTTCCTTTTATATAGTTCATAGGGCTACCAACAGAAATCATGGGTCACAATCTTTGTTAATTGGCAGCGACCGCCCAAAATTGGTCCTGGCCATACTCCAATGTGCCACTGACGAGTCTTAAACCCTTCCCATTCTGCAGAAAGCCTCCCTCAGCTTTTGCATCATCTGATGGTATGTTTCCTGTCTGTGAAATGCACTCTTTTGGGGAGTGCGGGAATCTCTGCAGTCCAACATTCTCTGCATTCCTCCCATTTATATGGGATTGATAAATATGTTTTCTTTAAGAAAAAAGGGACTATGTAGGGCAGTGTTTATTTTGGTTATGTTCAGATTAGAACAGCAGGGTGTCTTGACTATTTTAGGGCTTGATGAATTCATTGTGAAATACTTAATGGGGTGGTTCACCTTCATGTTACATGTCAGTACAGAGATATTATTCTGAGAAAGTATAATTGTTTTTCATTTTTTATGGCATTTATCCTTTTGTTCAGCAGCTCTCCAATTTGGAATTGTAGCAGCTATCTGGTTGCCAGGGTTCTAGTAGACAGGCAGTGGTTTGAGTGAGAGACTGGAGCATGAATAATAAAGCTCCTGAATAGAAAGTTATAGGTTTACTACCACTTTCAGTGCCGCTTCATATGGTATTTCAATCAGTCGGGTCACTTTGTTTAATATCAAGAAGCTTATAAAAGAGATGTTCATTGTTGAGTGCAGTGGAAGATGGAGTTAACTAACGTACACAGGAAGACAGGGGGTCCAGGTGCTCAAGCCCCAGACCTTCAGCTCAGGGAGGCAAACAATGTAAATAGATAATAAAGGGCTGGCACATACCAGACCACACTCCGTAGATTGATGTAGTAAAAAAGTATTTATTAAACAAAAACATCACAGCAAAGCCTAACTTTTCATGCCTTGGGGCACTTGGTCATCGGCTGAATAAACATTAGACCATGTAGTCATATTTAAATGAAAAGGGACCAATCAGAAACATGTAGTCAACCGCCAATCCAAAGTGCCCCTAAGTGACGAAACGCATTAGGCTTTGCTGTGATGTTTTTGCTTAAAAAATTATTATTTTACTACATCAGTCTACGGAGCGTGGTCTAGTATGTGCCATCTATTTCCATGGTCACTTTGTTTGCTATGCACCAGAGTATAACGGGCAGTGTACACGAAACACTAGAAACCAGGGAACCTATAGAAGTGCCGGAGGAGAGGGGGTGGGTGGTAAATCCAGTAACTCCCATATAATCTGGGATCTGACAGATCTGTATTTATAGAATATTATAGAAGTATTGACACTCAATGTGACAAGATATAAAATATAAATGCGGTATACCCAGGCTTCTGGCATCATAAATCACAGCTGTTTGTTTTCATGCATGAGCCCATCTTGCCTCTTAATAACAGTTTATGCTGTACTGTCCGCCTGAGACTATTTCCTGCTGCAAGTTATATTAAGAAGTAAGCCCACAGCGCTGCCCTGACACGAGTTGGTGCTACACAAGAACACAACGCTATAACGCTGAATGTCAGTGACACGGACCGGCAAACACAAAAGACACACACACTCACACAACATTAAAGATCGCCATCAAAATAATACTCCAAAAACCATGTGACCAATGTGCAAATGTATGCACCCACATGACATTACATACCCTACACTATCCCGCCCAACACGCTCGCTTTACTCAACTCAGCCCGCTGTCCCGGATTGCTGTTTAAAAGCCAATCTCCTCGGCTCCTTCCGGGCTGCTCACCCAGACGTCACAAATCTCATCTCGCGAGACTATATCTAGATTAACGTTGTGACGCACCACACGGCTGGGGACGTTACGAACAAGAGTAGAGACTACGTTGTTGGCGTGCATAAGCACAGTTGATAGGATTGTGTGGTAGTGTGTACATGCATGCTACAGGAGACCGTGGGGATTATAGTTACATATCTTACATTAAAAAAATATATATTGTTTGGTGCTGGTTTCATGCTGTACTCTCTGCCACCCATTATTGCACCAAAACAAATTAATTCAATGTTTTCTCTGCCAACTAGAATGCACAATGAGGCGTCTTTTCCTGAATGGTGCCCCCCAAAAGTCACATAGCTAGGGTTGCCACCTGGTCGGTATTTTACTGGCCTGGCTGGTAAAAATGATGCTTTATGCCAATGTTATTAATATAAAAAATGGCAATTATATAGGAAGGCAGGTATTTCTCCAGAAAAGGTGGCAACCCCTACCGGTGGTAGGGGTTTAAAATTTAAAATTCTTTACCGGCTGGTGGGGGGCGGGGACACAAAGGGGTGGGCCGTGACGTCAAACGGTGCAGGGCAGCACCACGGACGCTTAAAGAAGCAAAAGAAAAGCTAAGTTCAAGGGGATTGGGGGCAGGCCAACGGCTCTTTTTAATCGTATTACAAATTTATTGGCAGCTACATTGCTGGTAAATTTGTAATACCGGCCTTGGCAGGTATTTTACCGGCTAGGCCGGTAAAATACCGGCCACGTGGCAACCCTAGTTGCCACCGGTATTTTTTTTTTATTCAATTTTCAAGAAAATACAGAAGGCAAAAAAAGGCAGCAGAAAAAAGATTGACAGTTGGCAATATGACAATTTCCAACAAAATGTAATATAAACAAAGATATACATTACAAGAGTACAGAGTCAGCATATCAATTCAACATCGCCGTGATAGAACGGTTGCCTTAAGGAACTTCCTGTGCCATGGAAGGAAGAAGGAAAACAAGGGACAGAAAAGATAGAAAAAAAAAAGAGAAAGGCAAGGAAGAAAAAGAAAAGAAACAAAATATTGTCTCAACTCTTACAGCGAACTGTCTCAGAGTAGTAACATCCATGGTGGTATTCATAATACAGGCATGGTATACTGTATGTAAGGTGGTATTTAGGTTAACGGCTGTACTTTCTAGTAACGGGCGATAGGGCTGGTGTCATATAGTAAGTCCTCTATATCGGAGCCACGGGTCCCAGATCCCATGAAAAGTATCAATCTCATCACTAGCCATCATGGTAAGCTTCTCCATCACCATGTAACCATCTATTCTGGACTTAACTAAAGGTATATCAAGAGTAGGCGATTTCCATGCTTTAGCTATAATTTGTTTGGCGGCCGAAAAAATTCGGCATATCAATTTTTTCACATATTTATTACATCCTGTGATTCTGCCGTGAAGCAGTGCCACTGCAGGAAGTTTAGTTAAAGTGAGCCCTGTGATGCTAGTGATCATGGTATAAATACGTGTCCAATATCTTGTTGCTTTGGGACAGGACCACCATACATGTAGGTAAGTTCCTACCTGTCCACAACCCTGAAAACAAGTGGGGGATGTAGCAGGATACCATTTAGAAATTTTTTCAGGGACCAGGTACCAACGTGACATAGCCTTTTGAGATGTTTCTTGAATCAAGATGCTGGGGGAACATTTTGTTATATCCAGGAACCTATCTAACCAATCTTCTTCTTCCAAAGTGACATGAAGCTCCTGTTCCCATTGCCTAATATATAGTAAGTCCTTTAATGGCTGTTGATGAGCTAACTGATCATAGATTCTGGAGATGGCACCCCTATATGGGATTGAATGTAGGCACAATCGTTCAAACATAGTGGGGGGAGGTAAAGAGCGAGATTCATTTCCTATTATAGAGAAGAAATAATGTCTCATCTGGGCGTACCGGAATATCTCGGAGGGAGGCATGTGATATTTGGCTGTCAAAGTGTGGACATCTATAAACTTGTGATTTGGGGTCAGTTGGGCTATTGTGGACAAATTGTTTATATGCCACCACTGAAAAGACGTCCCTGCCTGACCAGGAGGAAACTCCCGAGTTTTTTAACATAGACAGGGCTGGGCGGTAATATGAGGATAACGGGTATTGAGTCCGGATACTCCTCCAGAGTGGGTCACTGTGGGGGGTAGTGTGAGGTTTGCGTTCCCTTTGGTCCAGATGAGATTACTAAGTAACAGATTGCCAACCTGCGATTGTTCTATATCTATCCAAAGAGGAGAGTGATAGGTGACATGCCATTCCGACATCTGGGCCAATTGCGCTGCGATATAATACATTCGGAAATTTGGGGCCCCCAGTCCTCCCCTACGTCTACTCCTATAAGTCACACTTGCCTTCATCCTAGCTCTTTTACTCCCCCAGATAAATTTCTGACAAGAGGATTGGAGTTTAGTTAGGATTGTCATAGGAGGGCTTACTGGTAGTGTGCGGAAAAGATACAGCAACTGTGGAAGAATCGACATCTTTAAGGCATGAATTTTACCCAGCCAAGACAATTTCATTGATTCCCATGTCCGAAGTGTAGAGAATATATTTTTAAATACCTTAGTGTAATTAGCAGCAGAGAGAGTATTGTAATCCGAAGTTAACAGTATGCCTAAATATTTGATAGTCTTGGGCTGCCATTGGAACTCGAAGTTCAGTTCTAATATTTTTTGAACGTGAGCAGGGAGATTAATGTTCAATGCTTCTGACTTCTGTGAGTTAACTTTCAAACCAGAAATAAAGCCGAAATCAGCTAGGATTTTATATAAGTGCGGGAGTGAGGTCATTGGTTTAGTGAGTAACAGCATTATGTCGTCTGCATATAACACACACTTATGGGTTGTCCCCAATTTGCAGACCAAAGATATCTTTATGTAAACGGACATGGATCACAAGAGGCTCTATAACCAGGGCAAACAGTAGGGGTGAAAGCAGGCACACCTTTGTATTACAAATTTTTCCGAGAGGAATCCCAGATGTCGGACGCAGGCTCTAGGTGTATGATACAATGCCTTAAGTACATGGAGGAATTCTGAGGGAAATTCGTATGCTTTTAATACTAAAGTTAGATACTGCCAGGAGACCGTGTCGAAGGCCTTTTCCAGGTCCAGTGACAGTAACATTGAAGGGATATTCTGTTGTTTGCTATGGTGTACCATATCAATAACTCTACGAATATTATCGGTTACCTGTCTACCAGGGATGAATCCTGCCTGATCTCATGTATAAAGACATTTAGGCAAGTGGCATATATTTTGGCTATGAGTTTGAGGTCTATATTCAGCAGTGATATAGGACGGAAATTTTTACACAATGTGATGTCTCTATTAGGTTTAGGTATGACCGTTATATATGCGAGTTCGGATTCCGCGTCAAACTTTCCCTCCCCAGGCAGCATGTCATTATATAAAGCAGTCAGAATGGGGACTAGTGTGGTGGAGTAGGTCCTATAAAATTTAGCGGAGAATCCATCAGGGCCCGGGGCTTTGGCCAGTTTGAGATCTTTGATAGCCTCTGCTATTTCTTCCGACTCTATCGGTTTGGCTAGACTACTCTGCTGCAATTGAGATAGCTTAGGAATAGGGATGCTGTCAAGGAACGAATGAACGGACTGAGGGTTCAAATTCTCCTTCTGCTCATAGAGAGATTTGTAGAAGGATGCAAATTCAGCAACAATTTTGCCCGGATTAGCATTCAGGGCCCCCTCCTTAGTTGTAATCTGTGTAAATGGGGTATGGTGAAATTTATTCTTTAATTTTCTTGCCAACATCGTGTCTGCTTTGTTGGCTTTTTGAAAGTATTTTTGCTTTACACACGACAGCCGTTTAATTTCCTGTTCCATCATTAACAAGTTCAATTCTGTTCTAGTTTTCTCAATTTGTTTCCAGAGAGAGGTAGTAGGGGCAAGTTTATGCTTTGACTCAAGCCGATTCAATTGGGACATTAGGGTTGTCACTTTCACTTTCGCAGCTCTTTTCCGCTTAGACAGGGCTTGTATCAGCAGGCCTCTGACAAATGCCTTATGGGCTGCCCAGAGTGTAGAGGTCTTCATGCCTGGGGTTGTATTGGCTGCAAAAAAAGCTAACATCTCGTTTTCAAGGTCTCTCACTACAAGCGGGTCAGACAGTAAGGTATCATCAAGCCTCCAAGTATAGAATTGAGGTCGTATAGCTACTCCCTGCAACTGAAGTTTCACAATAGAATGATCTGACCAAGGGCAAGCATGAATAGAGGCGTATGAAATTGAAGAGGCAAGTTGTTTATTCAGGAGAATCATGTCTATCCTTGAATAGGATTTATGTGGGTGGGGGAAAAATGTAAAGTTCCTTTTATAGGGGTGAGATTCCCTCCAGGAGTCCACCATAGAGTATTTGTGCAGTAGGACCGAGAGAAAATGCGGGTGACACTGTCGTATATTAAAGGGCATGTAAAGGCAAACATATAAAATCCCATTTTTACTTTCTGTAATGAAAAAGCAAACTATCTCCAATATACTTTAATTAAAAAATATCTACAGTTTTTATAATAAACCTGACTGTATGCAGTGCAATACCCCCTTCTTTTACTGCTGTGGATAGGAATTGTCAGATGGCCCCCAACTGCTGTGCAGGTAAACGATCATACTTTCAAATGGCAGGGGGAGCCCCCCCACCTTACTTCCCAGAACTCGAGCAGCATTGTTGGATTCCCTGTAGAGATTTGTATCCAGAGACGCAGTGCAGTCTTTATATTATGATTATTAATCAGTCTTGCTGTATTGGCTTCTATGGCAGATATTATTTGACTTGTGCTGTTTTGATAATTTATGACGATCCCTAAGCTTAACCTCCCAACTGAAGCCCATACCACACTGAGCATGTGCGAGTCTTGATATTGCAGAAATGTCTAACAAAGTTACAAGATGACAGCCCCCTGCCCCAACTTTGAAAGCATAAATCATTTGTCTTATTAGGCTGCCGGTGCAGTAAGTTCATGTTTATATTTAGTATACATAATACAGCATTTCTAACATTATTCTATTTTAGACTTTAGTTGCCCTTTAAGGGAGGGGCCTTGTCTGTCTATAGATGGATTCACTACTTCATTGAAATCACCTCCCAAAATGAGCTGCCCTCTTTGACGTTTCTCAAGTGCAGCAAAAAATTGATGGAAAAAAGGTTTCTGTCGTTCATTGGGGGCGTATACTACCGCTAGAGTGATTACCGTATCATCTAACAAACCCGTGAGGATAAGATATCTCCCATCTTTATCTTTAAAAGTAGATTGAATGTCAACATTTAACCTTTTATGTAGGCAGATAGCAACCCCACAATGTTTTTTAGTAGCATTGGCAGTATACACTTTGGGGTAGTGTCTATGAAAAAACTTAGGTTCAGAAGTTTGGGGAAAATGTGTTTCCTGTAAAAAAAGCACATCAATATGCATAGAATTGTATTGCCTGAACGCCTTAGCTCACTTGAGTGGGGAATTTAGCCCTTTGACGTTATGAGAAGTGCATATCAAAGCCATGATAATGTAGGTTGCCACCGGTATTTTACCGGCCTGGGCAGTAAAAATGATGGTTGATCCCAATGTTATTAATAGGGAAAAAAAGATAAATATATAGGCCGGTATTTATCCAGAAGAGGTGGCAACACCTGAACAATGGGGGCAGGGCAGATAGCATTGGGGGTTGAGCAGTGATCTTGGGGTGGGCATGATGTCATCAGAGACAGGCACAATGATGTAGTGGAGCTAGGGTTGCCACCTGGCCGGTATTTTACTGGCCTAGCCGGTACAACACCTGCCAAGGCCGTGTCCGGTATTACAAATTTACCGGCAATGTAGCTGCCAGTAAATTTGTAATACCCTTAGAAAGACCCCTCGGCCAGCCCCCAATCCCCTGTAAAACTTAAATGAAATCCGTCCTGAAATCCCCGCCCCCTTTTGCCATCACGCTCCACCCCTTTTTGTTCCTACCCCCCACCAGTAGGGTTGCCACCTGGTCGGTATTTTACTGGTCTTGCCAGTAAAAATGACGGTTGACCCCTATGTTATTAATAGGGAAAAAATAAAAATATATAGGAAGGCCAGTATTTTTTGTCCAGAAAAGGTGGCAACCCTACCCACCAGCCAGTAATGCATTTAGTAAAAGGTGGCAACCCTACGTAGAGCTATGATGCTAGGTCAGGGTTATTACATGCAACTGGCTGGATTTCTGTCCAGTTTTCACAATGTTTTAAACGGGACAGAAAGTTTTGAACGGCCAGCCCTATGACAATCTGAGATGTCCAGTTGAAATCCACGCGGCTGGAAACCCTACCACTATCTATTCTGCCCCAAGAGTAAGACCAATCCTTTAACTACAGGTATGGGATCTATTATACAGAAATCAGTTATCCAGAAAGCTCTGAAATACAGCAATGCTCATTTAGAACAACTATTTCTTATTTTTGATTGATTCCCTTATTTCTGTTTCTTCAATATCATGAAATTTACTGCACTTCATAATAACTAAGCCACGTCAAGGTGGGTATCTTGGTATTTAATTGGTTTTCATTTGGCCAGATTATTGTTCAAGTTTCACTAGGTTGAAAACCGAACAGAAAGTTGAGACCTGACAAGGCCATAGAAAAACTGAACCAATGGCAACCCTACACATAGCTCCAAAATATATTCCAGCAGCACTCCGATTCAGTGAAAAAATAATTTATTTTTGGAGATTGGATTTGACCTGGGCAGACTGAGTCACAGTCGGCACCCGACGCTGCAAAGAGTGGTGAGAATGATTGTGTAGCACTACTTTCTATGTATACTAACCCTACACATACCTGCCACTGGACTTCTGCTCCCAATATTTCATTACAAGCTATTTATCATTTTCAGACCTGCAAAGTGCAAAAACCCTTGTGTTACCAAAAACAGCTCGCCCCAATATTTCATAAGTAGCACAATTCACCCTGCTATATTCTCTGACATTTTCCTTCAGAGCCTCTTCTCCCAATCTGACAAAAAGATAAGAGTTTCTGAAGAAAGTTGGTCCAGCCCAGGTGATATCATGTCACCTTTATGTTTTGCTTTTTGTACTTTGAGGGTTCCAGTGTAAACAAGGGTCAGCTTTTTCAAAATGTAGGTTCAGAACAAGGGATAATGTAGGGGACTGAAAGAGTTAAAGAGACACGGACACCAGAAAGTGAACCTTTTTCTGCATCTACCATAAAATTGACTTTGCATGCTTCTTATAATTTTGCCATAGAGTATTTGCCTAATGCTTTTACATTACCTAACTGACTCCCTGTGTTCATCTAGACGGGGCTGTCATATTTGTGCAGCAGGAGTTTCTTAGAGCATTAGAAACTTTAACGGAGGCTGAGATGGGACTCTGCTCAGGGCGACATCAGAATCTTTGGGGGGCAAAGTTCCACTGGTCTTGCTGTGAGCGCAGAGAAGCAATTAGTAGCAATGTGGAACTGATTGCGCTGCTTCAGATTCAATATTTCTAAATGTGGAAAGAAAGGTGGCTTCTGCCTGCAGTAGGGCTCATATCAGCCAGCTGATTTTGCCCCCCACCTTCCATACACATAAATTTATGGCGTAGTAGTTAAGCAAACAAATATTTCATATATATAATAGCTGTATATTTGTGTAAGTTAAAGAAAAAATGTAGTGTTCATTGTGGACAGTATGTGATACCAAAAAACCTACAGTATATTAAAATCTCAGGACAGGCCAAAACAAAATGTATTATTGCAGGCCAGCAGTGATGTTAGAGACGCTGTTAGCTCTAGTTTCTATACATACCAAAATAAAGGGGTCGTTAAATCACCATATATTTACAGTTTTAGTGGGATAATCTAGTAAAATACAGTTTATTGTATCAGTTTTTTTATAATCTATAATTTTAAATTTAAGAGCAATTTATAGGGCCGTTTACCTTCCTGCAAATATAATATTTTACTGCCCTGTGGGGCTGGCTCTCCTGAGACTCTGAGGAAAAAGCTGACATCAAGACCATATAGGATTCTAAATGACACAATACCTTCTTCTTTTATTATCTCTAAATAATTTACTGAAACACTTGTATTTATAGGCTTTTAAAATACATGTAATATTTTAATAGCTTGATAAATTCTTCTCTGATTAGGGCCTAATATATTGCTGATTATATTATATTGCAAATTTCCGATTGAGAACATCAAGGTTATGCATAAAATATTCTTTCCAGGCTCCTGCAAATTTGCTTTATATGGATGGATCTGATAGATGAGACTAATTTTAATGCCATGTCTTTCTGCCTGGAATTGGATTGAGTGTACTAAAATAAATAGTTATTGGAAACATGGTCAAACCACGCAACTTAATCTATCTCTGCATGAAGTAGTTTTGGTAAAAGACCTGGTGATTAGTGAGATTGTACCTTAGTTGTACAAAACTAGATGCCTGGCAACCCAGCATAGAGGCCTCAGCAGTGTCCATTAGTAGAGCTGATTGGGAGAAACCATAGAGCAGAGCTTATATTTTTTGTTATATGTTATATCAAATTATTTCCTGCTGTTTTATGATCAATTTGCTTATTTTAGTAAATTTTTAAGTAATACACAAACAGCCTAGTGGACTTGTTATTCTTTTTTTGCTGCATTAATAAATATACCCTCTAAACACTTCCTGTTGCCCATAAACTTCTATTTTTAAACTCCACAATATTTTTGGCAACACTCACTAAAAACATCAGGCCCAGACATGACTAAAGGTTGCAGCAGGGAAAAACTCGAAGTGCTATTAACATCTTCAAATGGTTCAAGGGACCTCTGCCATTGACTCCTACATGACTTTGACAGGTTTTAGATTGTGTCTTTTTAAGCTATATCCAGGGTCAGGATAGATTACATTTTTAAAAATTTTAGGTTTTTTTTTAAACCTGAAATTGGGAGTTTTGATCAAAAAAAAAAAAAAATCAACTTTTGTGGAAAACTCGAACCTTAATAAATAACCGCCTAACTATACTCTTATAAATCAAATTATGATTTGTGTTCAAGCACATTTTAAGGTTTGGGGCTTTGTGTTCTGGACTTTCTAGGTCTCCAAGAGCTAGAAAGTCCAAAATGATGAATGTATGGTGTGCACTGGAGTATGGTGATATGTGGTGGGTTGAGTGTCTTAACATTTGGGGGCCGATTCACGAATTGCGGGTGAAGGATTCGAATAAAAAAAAATTTGAATTTCGAAGTATCTTTTGGGTACTTCGACCATCGAATTGGTTAAATTCGATCGAATTCGAACGATTCGAACGATTAGAAGTAAAAATCGGTCGACTATTCGACCATTCAATAGTCGAAGTACTGTCCCTTTAAAAAAAACTTCGACCCCCTACTTCGGCAGCTAAAAGCTACCGAAGTCAATGTTAGCCTATGGGGAAGGTCCCCATAGGCTTGCCTGTGATTTTTTGATCAAAGGATTTTCGTTCGATCGTTGGATTAAAATCCTTCGATCGATCGATCGCAGGATTTGCGCAAAATCGTTCGACTTCGATATTCGAAGTCGTATGACTTTAGTTCCCAGTCGAATATCGAGGGTTAATTAACCCTCGATATTCGACCCTTCGTGAATCGGCCCCTAGGTGTACAGTATCCATGAATTTGTTATTGTTTACTATCCAGCAATTGAGTCTCTATATCAGTGATCCCCAACCCGTAGCTCGCGAGCAACATGTTGCTCGCAGATCCTCTTGGTGTTGCTCGCGTAAGCTTTTCCAGCCCCATACCAGTACTGTTTTACCCAGAAGATCCAACTCGCTAGCCCTGTGTAATAGTAAGCATTTTAATAGATTGTGGGCCAGCGAGATCCCTTCTCCTTGACTCACCATAAGAAGCGTTTATCACAGTTTCAGTTCAAGCACGATCCTTTCTATATAGCCAGCCTTATGAAGTACGTTTAAAAGCGTCTCTCATAAACTGCCAGTGTCTTCCCCCGACCAGTTCTGTGAGCCTCCTGTCAAATCGATCAGTGAGTTATAACAGCGTGTTCGCAATTAGTCCTGTGAGCGAGCAGTGAGTAGGAAGCGCAGGAAGAGAATGGAGAGAAAAGATACCGCTGTTATAACTCACTGATCGATTTGACAGGAGGCTCACAGAACTGGTCGGGGGAAGACACTGGCAGTTTATGAGAGACTATGAGGGCTGGTTGGAAAGAATCACACTGAAACTTTTACACGTACTTCATAAGGTTGGCTATATAGAAAGGATCGTGCTTGAACTGAAACTGTGATATATGCTTCTTATGGTGAGTCATGGAGAAGGGATCTCGCTGGCCCACAATTTGTTAAAATGCTTACTATTACACAGAGCTAGTGAGTCGGATCTACTGGGTAAAACAGTACTTGTATGTGGCTGGAAATAACAATAATCTTATTGCTGGCAGAAATGATATGCTTGTATATCCAGCATTGAGCTCTAACAGAATAGTCTCTGTCCCTCGCGTCCCAGCCTCAGCACAATATTTTTCTGCCGTGCCTTGATGTCATATGCCAGCCCACAGTGAGCCCTTCTCCCTAGTCCCTGCCATTACTGTGCCAATTCTGATAATTCCATATTCTCTGTAACTCCTGCTTCCTCACCTATTTTCTTGTTGTACCATTATTATTCCCAACTCCACATGATTTGCACCAGTTTTAGTGCTGCCCAGTGTCCTTTGTGCCACCTGCTCATCCATCCACTTGTATCACTGCCAGGACTGGGCCAAGGTATTTTGGCAAGGGCTTCAATCAGTGCCACCTGGTCCTGCATTACCATTGCCAGAACCTATCATATGCCCCCATTTGTACCTGTGGCAATGGCAGTCAATTCCTCAGATTTCCCCCAATCTGTACCTGTGCCAGCATAAGCCAAAACATTCATCATATTGTTACCCCCAAGCCACACCTATGCCTGCTGTGCCAGCAGGAGCCAAACATCCATCATATTGCCCCAAACATCTGTGTACCTGTGCCAGCAGCCACCATATTGCCCCATGGACCTGAGCCAGCAGCAACCAATCCCACATATTGCCCCTGATCTGTACCTGTGCCAGCAGGAGTCAAACATCCATGATATTGTCCCCAATTATGTACCTGTGCCAGCAGCAGCCAAAGATCCATCATATTGCTCCTAAATATCTACTTGTGCCAGCAGGAGCCAAAAATCCACAATATTGTCCCCAAATATGTACCTGTGCCAGCAGGAGCCAAAAATCCATCATATTGCACCAAACATCTGTGACACCATATAGCCCTATGTACCTGACCTGGCAGCAGCCAATCCCTCATATTGCCCATCCAGATCACATTTTGAGATCAAGATGATCAAGACTGCAAAATGACTTCTAGACTTTAATAGAAATCTTCAAATTTCTCATCCTAAAAGGGACCTCACAAAGACTGATTTCCTGTTTTGGGTCAACCTACCTTTTTGAATCTGGATTTTCAGCTATGAAAATGTTAAAATCTAAATATAGAACACATTTAAATGATGATCATCTGGGAGAAATGCATGAGGCTGGCTGTAACAAACTACACCTCAGATATTCAAAAACTGGCAGAAAACATGCAGTGCCAGATTTCACTTTGATTGATATTATATGACATTTTAATTTAGAGTATATGCTTAATAGTAATAAAAATGATGTTTGCGCTTATTGTGTTGCTCACGGACAAGTTTTTCATCTGAGTGTGGCTCACGGGGTGAAAAAGGTTGGGGACCCCTGCTCTATATCATGGTTTTCTCTGATGTGTTTACTTTTCTTAGAGACTTCATGTGGCTCTTTTTCAAACACTCTGGAAAAAGCATTGGAGTTGAACAATGTGAGGCTTTGCTGTCTTTATCATAATCCACAATTTCTGGGACCTCTGCAGTAGTGTTTGACAGGGGCGATCCTGGCCCCTCCGCCACCTGAGGCAGCAGCAGAGAGGGCCAGTACGTTAGCACAGAGAGCCCAACTACACTAGAAGAGCCTAATTTCCAGTCTGAAAGCCAGAAATTCGGCTCTTAAAAGTACCAGGAGCGGCATTTTTGCTGACCCCTGGTACCATGTGGGGCGCTGCCACCTGAGGAGACAGTCTCAACTCGCCTCATTGGCGAAGCACCCCTGGTGTTTGATGTGGTAGAAAGAAGAACATGCATTAAAATAAAAAATCATCAGAATTTGCAGGTCAGACTTTAGCCGACTCACAAAATGTCATAACAGCACACAAAAAATGTGATTTTGTGGGAAGCTCCAACTGCAGGGAACAGTACATTATATTCTAATTACTTTGAAACAATAATTTTTTTTGGAGGAGGATTGATGATTTTACAGGAAAGAACCAGCGCATTAATAATCACTTAAGGCTTTTAGAATAGTTCTAGTAACTGATAAAATGCTTTAGTATACATCAAGTAGTAGTGAGGTGACAATATCCATACATTTTAGAGTAGCACAAAGTCATAGGGAAAGGCATCCACAAGGTAGTATCCATGTTGCAAACATCCTTCTTTATGTGATCTCGAATAAATGGACAAATTCTAGACACTACATACCAATTTGCCCCCATCTAAAAACAAATGCTTTGAAAGGTTACACATTTATAGTTATTGCTGGGAGTAAGGGTAGATTGTAGTACAGGTATGGGCAGTGTCGGACTGGCCCAGCAAGATACCGGGAAAAAACCCGGTGGGCCTCGACCCTCATGGGCCCCCGCTGGGCCAGACCCCCTCGCTCCATATTTTGAATCCCCCCCCCCCAAAAAAAAGAAATTTCAGCGATGTTCACGTGAACGGCGCATGCTCGAACTGTGCCACCTGACGCGCATGCGGCGTTCACGCCTTGATGCCTGTGTGCGTGCCAAGTGGTGCCTTAGTAGGGGTATAGAGATCCAAATTACTAGAAACCCCCAGAGCATTCTGGATCCCATACTGTAACCCATATCTGTATATCAATATATTAGAGATTCTAGTTTTTGAATTTGTTGTGGTAGCTGGAATAGGGTTACCAGATAATAGATTATAATTTAATTTCAATGCAATCAGTGCAGCCCTGTAAAATACATTTATTAGAGGTGTCCCTGAATTTTCAAGTTACCTGGTAACCCTAACCTATGACATAAACCATAAAAACATTACAGAGAAAGAAAGGAGTTTGAACTGTATGATTATACTTCCCAAAGCCAGTGACTAAGCTTTTTAGATTTTAAGTATATTTAAAAAACAAAAACAAATCTAGTTTATTACATAACTAGTCTAGCTCAATACACATTACACATTATTTTCAGACACAAATACAAACTTTATTTTTGATGATAGTGTCTTTTTAAACTATAAAGATGTAGTATATTGCTGCAGTTTTATTATAGATCTGCCTTTTTTTTGTCAGGTCTCTTTATCAACATTAGCAGGAGCTATAAAGCAAGTACATTGTAAATTGTACAATTTGTAAAACCCAGCTACAATTTTAGTACTTGGTAAACAACTCACACAAATATAATTTCTATGTTATTTTTTTTCTTTTTTTTTTATGAAAATGAAACTCACCAAACTGCCCAACAAAACAGAAATGGTTTTAAAAAAATAGAACATTAATTAACAGGAAGGACAAACTATCGGCACCATGGGATTATCTGGAAAAACATGGTGCGTAAAAAAGGCAGTTAAGTGCTTTCTGTTGTCAGTACTAAATGGAAAAGTGAGATTAAGTGCGGTGAAGCTCTGTGAACCAGGGTTTTGTATGAATACCTTTTATCCCTTACAACACAGATAACATTACTAATAACGAATGTTATAGCGATGTGCGGGTCAAGAAAAGCTCGACCCACGCCTGCCCCCGGCTTCCCTCCTACATTTATAGACCTGCTCTGACCTGCCCTGCGGATGACTTCATAAAAGAGGGCAGGACAGGTAGGCACGTGCCTATAAAAAAGGAAGCCGACAATCTAAGGTCGCAGGCAGGGAGAGCAGGCAGAAGAGCTCAACCCAAACATGCCTGCAAACAGCATTGCGAGGTCGGCCTGAACCCTCCCGACCTGCAGGTATTGGCCCACAAATCACTAGGATGTAAGGGGCCGATTCACGAATTTTGGGTGAAGGGTTCGAATAAAAAAAATTCGAATTTCGAAGTATTTTTTGGGTACTTCGACCATCGAATTGGTTAAATTCGATCGAATTCGAACGATTCGAACGATTAGAAGTAAAAATCGTTCGACTATTCGACCATTCGATAGTCGAAGTACTGTCCCTTTAAGAAAAACTTCGACCCCCTACTTCGGCAGTTAAAAGCTACCGAAGTCAATGTTAGCCTATGGGGAAGGTCCCCATAGGCTTGCCTGTGATTTTTTGATCGAAGGATTTTCGTTCGATCGTTGAATTAAAATCCTTCGAATCGTTCGATTCAAAGCATTTAATCGTTCGATCGAACGAAAAATCCTTTGATCGATCGATCGCAGGTTTTGCGCAAAATCGTTCGACTTCGATATTCAAAGTCCTACGATTTTAGTTCCCAGTCGAATATCGAGGGTTAATTAACCCTCGATATTCGACCCTTCGTGAATCGCCCCCTAAGTGTGCTCATTAAACCAGACAATTGCTGTCATAGAATGATATTTTGTTATTACAGGTATGGGATCCATTATGCGGAATCCTGTTACCCAGAAAGCTCCGAGTAACGGAAAGGCCATCTCCCATAGACTCCATTTTATGTAAATAATCCAAATGTTTAAAAATGGTTTCATTTTTCTCTGTTAATAATTTTCTTTTTCATGGTAATAATACAACAGTAGCTCGTACTTGATCCAAAGTATGATATAATTAATCCTTATTGGAAGCAAAACCAACCTATTGAGTTTGTTTAATGTTTACATGATTTTCTAGTAGACAAAGTATTATGAAAATATATATTATCCAGAAACCCCCAGGTCCCCAGCATTCTGATTAACAGGTCCCATACCTGTACTGTATAACATTCACAGTTTTAAGTTTTTATATAGTAATTGTGTGTAATATACACATAGTAAACACACACGTTACGGACATTCCTAAAGAAGCATCTCTGGCCCCAATGCTGCAGCTGTGGCCTAATCAGCAGACAATTTAAATTGCTGCACACCCATAGTCTTGGGTGGCCATAGACGCAAAGATCCTATTGTACGAATAGAGGATTCGTCCGATTTTCGGACCGTGTGTGGAGAGTCCCAACAGTTTTCGTCCGGATGGAGATCGGTCATTTGGTCGATCAGACAGGTTAGATTTTGTTCCGACCATCCTGCCGGAGCCCATTGCACTCTCATCGTAATCCTATCATTCGGCTCTAGGGCCGAAACTTCGGATTACCCCCGATATTGCCATGCCCGTTATTGGCATATTGGGGAAAGATCGGCTCGTTTGGCAATGTCGCCAAACAAGTGGATCTTTGCGTTTATGGCCACCTTTACTTATAATCATTTTATTTGATTAAAGAAAAAAGAAATTGAGTAATGTACTTCTGCTCACCACACAGTTATGCCATTACAACATAAGTATAATGGCATGATGGATGATCAAATGCAAAAAATGATCAAACTAAAAATGAAGCACAGTCGCAAAATAGCTACATAGTTAAATCGGGTTGAAAAAAAGACATCCCCTCCAAATGAATTGACTATGTATTAACAAAACAAGACAGAATAAAGAGAATTTATGGAGAGAGATTAAAAGACAAAAAGAAGGGAAAAAATAGTATTTCTAGAACCTGATTTACATGGGGCTTAAAAAGCAGTAGAAAGATCATATTTAAGACTAATCTCTACATTTTGTGACTTGTGGCACACGTTCTAATCCCTCCCTCTCTTTGGGTTTAGGATGTTGATCATACTATATATCATGGTCATTTATCACACTTACTTCTAATTACTATACCAAATAAGAGTATAGGTAGAGATTGTTTCCGTGATGCTGGGTATCGTCATCCAAAACAATCCTGTGACATATTGGTTTACTTACATAATTTCAATTTCCAGTAGCAACCAACTGATATTTAGGGTGTTATTTATCAAAGGTCTAGTTTGTGAGGTTTTTTTTTTTTACCCCGAATAAGCTGACAATTCGAATGTTTGCTTACTTGTGAAAAAACTTGAATGTAAAAAAATCGAATAAATGCAATCGAATTTAGAGAGTTATCGGTGAAAAAAAAAACATTTAGCTCGAATTGATTGAGTTTTCGAAAACAAACCATTGAAAACCCCCCAAAACCATGAAGGCTACAAACATCTTCAAATGGTTCAAGGGACTTCTGCCATTGACTTCTACATGACCTTGACAGGTTTAGCTAGAGTATTTACGGATTCAAGCTTTTCGCAGCTTAAAAGGGTCATAGTAGGATGATGTGGAGGGGCCCCCAGAAAATTCTCATGAAATTGAGATAGACCTGCTCACACTACAAGGGCTATTTATTAAAGACTGAATTTTTGAGGTTTTTGAGACCAAACTTTAAAATTACAAAATGTCATGACATTTATCAAAAGATACCAAAAGAAAAAATACAAACTAGAAATAACGCTGGACAATCCAAAAAACCCCCAAAAAACACAAAGACAATTTCTAGCACATAAAAAAATGAAAAACCTCCATAAGTCCGAATCGATTAAAAACGTCCGATCCCATTGACTTCTATAGGACCTTAACAGCTTTTACCCAGTGAAGTTTTGTATTAGAGGTTTTTGCGCTTTTTACACTTAAATTTTTAGAGCTTTTAAAAAAATAGGAAAACCACAATTTTTTTTAGAGATTTAGAAGAATTAAAAATTTGAGTGTTCTGAAGGCATGATGACAGTGGTCAAGTAGCAGTAGAGGTAAGCGATCTACATAACAAGGTACAGGCATCCTTTGTTGTTGTTGCATTTGAATTTATTTTTGAACTATTTTTGTTCGGAAAACAGTTGCTAGCATAGGGTTCTAGAATGGCTAGTTGTCATAATTTACATGGCATGTTAGTGAAGACTGACCTGGTTATGTGTTACAGACAGGGCTGCCATTCTCGTAGTTGCAGAATTTTCTATATCCTCAAACAGGACATTTAACCAAGAGACTATAATTGTACTAAAGCCAATTTAATACTAAATCACATGTCCATAAGGTTGGTTCTATTTAGGCATGGCTATATTAATGGCAAATAAAACTGACTGTGTGTTAAATCAAAAAAACTAACTGGATCCATTGTCTGGGGACAAAGCACCAGGTGTTTTGAACAAGCAGTATTCTTTCTCCTGCCTTTAAGCCCAACTTATTGGCATTTATCTTTGTTGTTCTCCCTTCTTGCAGGCCTGCCTCATTTTTTTTGTTTTATCAATAACATGGTTGTTGTCGGACATATTCAGTTCAGGTCCTTTTTAAGGCCCAACATTTAGCCAGGGATCCCCCTTAGCTCATAACATGGGTACTAAAATAGAAAAACACTAGATAAGCCATTCAGACATATTTCCAGAAATATCTAGATCAGGACACCAAAGAAGTGTTTACCACAAAAAGCTTGCTTTAAAATAAACGGAGGGGATGTCAGTGTGGTGAGCAGAAGAACCAGAGAGTGTGTGTCTGTGTTTTGAGTTTTTTTTTTTTTTTTTTAAACTCAAATGCCTGGGGGTGCAAGTAAATGAAATTAGCATGTACTGTATTCACGGGCTTCAAAAAAAGTGTATATTTCAATTATAATATATATTTTATAAGTATTTAAGCCCTTTGAATACAGTACTTTGTTTAATATATATATATTTATCTTTATTATAATATATATACACTGAATAAAGTACTGCCGTTTCTACAGTTTGACAGACTGCAGCAGAGGGTCAAGTAATACTGAGCCAGCAAGAGAGCGGGAACGCCTCAGATTTTTTTTGAACATGTAAAATATACATGTAAAAAAGCGAGACGGTTTGCCCTGGAATATCAGCGAAATCATGATTAATAATGCACACACAGTATGTAATGCCATGTGAAATAGTAGCGGTTTGTTTACAAAATGAAAATCTAAAAAAGCCTCCACAGTCATCATGGAAGAAGCCATATCTTTCTTTAAGTGCTTGCGTTCTCTGTTATTTTTTTTCAGAATTTTATTCAACATTAAAAGAGACATCTTTTTTTTTATTATTTACTTTATGTGCCAAATGCTTCTTCTTATATATAATCCCATTAGATGACACTCTGACCTATAAAATAGTGTAATATAAGTGAGTTTTTGATACCAATCCATTCATAGAATGAATTCTGAAATGTGATTTATGTTTACATGTTTCACTTGTTGAATGAGATTTAAGTGTTATGTAACATTTTTATATAACAATTTTTATAACAATCTGATATTGAATTCCTGTATGTCGTTTCTCAGCTAACATGTAGAATAAGTTCAATGAAACCAGTTTTTAGCTTTCTCAGAGCCTTAAGTGCTTTTCCACAAAGTTAAAGGTTTTCTTTCATCCAGTGATACTGGCGTCTGGTACAGGACTACAAGGGTAAAGTCGTACATTTTTCACCCATGTTCACCTTTAGTCTAATACTTTTAAGGACAGAATACTGTATATCGCATATCAGATAACACACATTAGTCCTTTGTAATCAGCAGATAACAGGAATTCCGTCTGTGTTAAAGATCATTCCGGTGGTGGGCTCGTAGGTCCCAGCAAGGTAATAAAGATCTTCGCTGTCTTGGTACTTCTTTGTCTTTACCATTTGCTCATATTGCTCAAGGGCAACCACCAGGCATTTGTGGGAGACAGTTTGAACATCATTCTCATCTACATGGGAGGACTGGTATAAGGCACGCTACAACATAAGAGATAAGACAAAATCAGGGTCACAACACAAAAAAGGGTGTATAGTAAATATGTAAATAGGATTTTGCAATCTTCTTTAGCTTTTTTTTCCAGAACTGCCTTAAACCACTTCAAGCTAAATGTTACTTACACCCCCTGACATTTCAGCAAGGCATAAAGGGGAAGCAAAGGTTAAAATCAAGTAAGCTATATCAGAAAGGTCTATATAAATATACCAGTAAACCTTCAAAATACTGCTGCTCTGAGTCCTCTGTCAAAAGAAACACTGCATTTATTTCCTTCTATTTCATACACATGGGCTTCTGTATCAGACTTCCCTCTTTCAGCTTAAACTTCCAGGGCTAGGGCTTGAGCATGCTCAGTTTGCTTTTCTCTCCCTGCTGTAATCGAGCCCAGAGCTATGAGTGAGGAGAGAGAGACTCAGGCAGGAAGTGATGTCACACCAAGCCAATATGGCAGCTGCTATCCTAAACAAACAGTGAGAGCTGTTTACTCAGGTATGGTAAAGCATTCTACAGAAGAAATATAATGTTATAGCTTGCACTATTATGGCTAATCTATTGGTAATAAACTGCCCTGGTAGCTTTCCTTCTCCTATAAGGCTAAAATCAACCAGCACTGAGGAGAGACAGGTTCTGCCATTTATCCTGGGTAGGTAGCTTTGTTGTGATCCTTCAACAGGTTGAAGTATTGTTTATATTTGTACTCCAGCTTATGGAAGGACTACACTGCCACCAGCCCAGAGAAATGAAGGAAACGGACAATCTCTCATCAGAGCTGGTTGATTTCCAGTAGTTGTAAGTACTGCTTAAGCGCAAAAATGGCTCTTCACAGTTGGGCAGTGATGTTGTGGATTATAATACATTTCAGAGGGGCTAAGATGATTTCTTCAACAAGCATAATATCTAAGGCTAAGGTGATATCTATCTATCTACACACACACATATATACTGGAGGGTTGAATCTGATGGCGTGTTGCTTAATAAATCAAAATATTTCCTTGCAATGATATATTTAATTCATCCACCTTCTCATCTTAAATTTAACTTCAAGTATGACATAGAGCATGGTATCCTGATATAATTTGCCATTAGGCTTCACTTGTTATTTTCTGTGGCCTTTAAATTATTTATATTTTTGGTCAGCAGCTCTCCTGTTTGAATTCTAGCTGGTATCTGTTGCTAGGGTTCAAATTACTCTAGCAACCAGTCAGTGGTTTAAATGAGAGACTGGAATATGAGCAGGAGAGGGGCTGAATAGAACTATAAGCAATGAAAAATAGCAATAAAAATAAAATGCAATCATTTTTGATGACTGGGGGTCAGTGAGCCCCCTTTTAAAAGCTGGAAAGAGGCAGAATAAAAAGGCAAATTATTAAAAAAAAAACTATTAGAAATAAAATATTAAGACCACTTGAAAAGTTGCTAAGAATCAGTCATTCTATAACATTCTAAAAGTTAACTTAAACTTGAACCACCACTTTGAAAAAAAATTCTTATTAAAAATAAAATCTTTTGACTGAGCTTGGTAAATATACCAAGACAATAATCATTAGTTAATTAGTCAAAATGTCCTAACCCATTTTTCTTTAGGTTTCACAAGAGTTTTTTTTTATCCCATTAAATATGTTAAAGACTGCTTTCAATACAAAATGCATGTAGCCCCAGTATAGCACAAAGGGCTTTCTATACGCTAGCAATATTAGGGGTAGTTTGGTATTGTGTTAGGTTTATCGGATCTGTTAGTTAATGTGACTTACCTCCATAAAATCCTTCCTTAGGTTGGACATTTGCAGACCCGACAAGTTACCCTTACCAAATTTCTGATCCCAGCTCTAATTTTAAGAAACATTTAAAAAAAAGAAGAAAAAAAAACTTGTGAGGAAAAAAAGGAAATTTTAAAAATTTGTTATAAACAATTATTTTCCTACAATGCCAACAATGGATGATTTTTTTAGCAGTTTAGGAAAATAGAGCTCTGTCTGATCTATAAACACTTCAAAAACTTAACATCTCAAATATTATTATTAATTGTTTCAAGTGTTTTTTTTTTGTTTACAATAAATTCAGGTTTTCATAAATTCTAGGCATTGATGTATTTGCAGTGTTATGGTTAAAGTACTACTTTATGCCAAGTACTTACATGGAAGAGTGGAAGGTATTATGCCTTTAAATTATAGGCTAAATATAACTATATACCAACTATAGTATAACTGCCAAGAAAGTAGCTAGGCAGCCTATTATATACTGTAGAACAATTTAAACCTAAATTAAGTACATAAAGCCCAAACTGTTCCTTTCACATACATGCAAAAAGCATCCTTGTTCTGAATTGAACCCAGGACCATGGCATTAAAATGTGTGAGACGAGACCTCTAACCACTCAGTGTCAGAAATAGTGATAATGTTGCTGTGGATTTGTGAAAAATTTGCTTTGGTCAAAACAGCGGCGAACCCATAATAGGTGAAAAAAACAATCACTCATCACTAGTCCTAACAATCACTGATATATTATGGCCTTATGCAGTACTTCTTCCTAGCCAGGTAAGTGTCTAAATTATTTCACTTTTGCAACAAAAGTCAAGACGAACACTGAAAATCTACAGTAAATCAAATTAATTTAAATTAATTTACCTAGAGGTCCACATTCCATTAATTTATCCTTTTCAGCCCTCAGTGTTGGAAATATAGTAACTAGTGCAGCGTTTGCTCAAGGTCTAAGAATTTATAAAATGGTGCAAACCTTGCAACAAAATTTTTAAGGCAATGGAGACTAAAGTAGGTGTGGTATTGGGAAAGTGAGTATGGTGTAATTTTCTGGCATGGTGAACAAACTGCTACCCCCTTTTCCATCACTCCTCCAAATAAAAGCATCTGTTTACCCATATAATGAACAGCATTTCTATGATCTAATGCAGAACCCAGAGTTAACATAACATATTCTACTGGTTGTAAGTACAACACTACAATGCATTTTGAACAGGAACATATGTACCGTGAGGTTTAAAGAAATGGAAATGAAAAGTATGTGTTTGAACATAAAGCAATCCCTCATTATGTCCTTTTGATCACGTAACGGCTGGCTTTCGTCTGGCTTTCTTGGAAAATAAGAAACTGTTTTGTGGTGGATTACATCTGCAATATTTACATGATGTTCATGACTGCATAATAATATTTAATATCTATTTTTAAAAAGCAATTCATATTTATCTTTCAAGTTCTAAATTACTCGTCCCTTCTTTTAAACAAAATAACCTAAACCCAAAATTCATCCTTTTCATCTCTTACCTTTGTGTCATTTAGCTTTTTGCCAGGATTGGTCTCTTCTGGGTGATAAAACCACTTTACTCTTACAACCATGTTATTTCCCCAGGATTCCCACATGCTTTGTATGCGCCCGATGTAGGGCAAATTAGGTCGTCCAGCTGACAAGAACACTGCACAGTCTCCAATTCGGATTATTTCCTTTCCACGAACAATGGCCTTGTAGAATAACTTCCTTGCTTTACCCTTCATTCCTCTTCTCTATAGTTTAACAAAGAGTAATTAATGCCATAAAGAGTCAATGTAAGTACATTTTATATATTATACCACACTGGGTCCCAATTCAAAGTTTAGCAAACACTGGACTACGTACATTTTTCAAATGCCACAATCTCAATAAAAGAAATGTTTTGACAGTTTACCAATTATATTATCACAATCCTTGTTATTCTACATCAGGGGTGCCCAAAAGATCTACCAGTAGACCTTTAGCCCTCACCCTCCTGTTTCATGGTTTTCATTCAGATATTGATTATGTTAAGGTCACATAAGAAATAGATGTTTGTTAAATACAGCAATATACATTTTCCCATTAATCAGTATTTAAGTAATATTTTCCATGGAACAAAATACTAATGGTTTTATGGATGTAGATCATAATGGGACATCATCAGTTAAAGTAGACTTTGCATTAGTAAAGTATGGGCACTCCTGTTCTACATAATGAAAACACATTTCTATAAATTTTCATTTTCTGTAAAAAAAATAAATCTGTGTTTCTGGTATATGTGCATTACACGTATATATCATAACAAAGGTTGATGGAATCCTTGATGGAACTTGGTGAAATTTGACATTCATGCCAAACCCACTGCATCCTTCCCTTTAATGTCACAGATTATAAAATGTATAGGCGGTAGATGTAAGGCTCAGCTTGCAACAGAGCAGAGCAGCACTGGCTGTTAAAGCCAAATATTTGCATGTCTCTAGGAAACATGCAGAGTAGGTGAAAATGTGGGCCCTGAGCACATTGATTTCAGGGGTCTGGGAAAACAGCAGGTACATAGAAGCCATGTGTCTATTGCTGTCCTTAACGTAAGAGCCCTGGGACCCCCTCCCCCTGCTATCCTGGGCCCCATGGTGGCCCTCTTTCAATCCTAGTTTCCCCTCTTAAATCTTCTACCCGATGCCAGGTACAGCACACTCTCTTTTATTAGCAAAAACACTTTTGTATGGGCACTCACAGTACACACACGTACATACAAACACATATACCTAAACAATTAAGCAATTTCATGCACATATGTACTTTTTAAAATTATTTGTCCTAGAAATTGTTTTATTGCCCATTGCTACTAATGCTGAGCCATTAAAGCCTTTCACAAGAGAAAAAGCTGAACTAAGCAAGGTTTTGCTTCCCCTTATGAAAAGTTTGTTGTGAGGTGTAGAGAATAGCCCCCTAGTAGTTCTAATACAGGCCTCGTCAAGTGCAGTCTGTGCAACTGGATTAGTGTGTTGGGTATGCTCAGTTATTATAGTATTCCCTTTCCTATAGTCCCTAATAATGACAAGGGGGGGGGGGGCATGATCAACGCACATTCTCTCGCCTCATTTCATGTTTTATTGGTAATTTATTTTGTGCAAGTAGATACGTTGTTTTAGAAACAGGCATTTTCAGTTACAAGTTTATGATCATAAAATTGGCAAGCCATTATGACATGTCAAGGTGAACCCCACATGGTGGTACTAGCTTTATACATCTACTCATATTTTTCTTAGGCTGGTACCTCCCAGCTTGGTTGCATTTCTTGGGCAAGGTGACTCATGTCCATTTGTCTCACTGGCTGATCCTTCCTAACCTATTTTTTTTTTTAGTGTGCGAGAACTCCTATTTATCAGTCTTACTAAAATACAAAGGGGTTGTGAGACCACTCTAACCCGGACAATTGTCTGGTTTTAATTTAGCAGTGTAGGTGTTCAATATCGATACCAGCTTACTATACTATAAAAGGAAAAAGGAAAGGATGGAGGTACTCAATGCTTTCCCAATGGCCTCTCCTGCACCCATGTGAGTTTAGGTTTGTACCTTGCAATGAATTTTGAATCTATCATAAGGTAGATTGGTGCCTGACAATATTACAGAGTCAAGTGCTCTTTTTTGATTGATTTGCTTTCACACTCAACAAACTTCTGCACATCATTTTGTAGTACTGGTTTCAGAATAGTTATTATGCGATTATTGAATTAGGGAAATATTATGAGACACAGGAGATTATGTATCTTAAAGTAAATAAATTATGGAGGAAACATTAAGCCCAAGACATGCAGGTATGTTAGGATACATCTCAATTTAATACATATAACATTAACTCATAATTGGTGGATCCTGCAAGATGAACCATACACGTTTCTCAAACCATTGGTTTAAAAATATGTATAATAAAATTACCAAGAAGAGTAATCTAAATGGAGCTGCTTGTGAACTAATCTAGGCTGTTGTATTCTGCCGTCATCATATCACGAGTGTCAGGTATATCAAGACTACCTTTTGGGCAACCATGATAGATTATGATATTCTAATAATATAATTTCCTAGAAATAACGTCTACATTAATGTCAGTGTCTACAAATTATATCAAGAATATCATAAACTTGTGGAATATTATTTTACCTGAGTAGGTTTTCCAAACCATTTCCAAAGTTGTCTAGCTGGCAGGAAGGCAGCAATTTTAGGTCTGTTCTCCACAGAAGGTAGCCTTTGTCTTTTGGCCAGCTCCTTGGTTGTAGGCAGATGGATTCCTTCCCTCTTCTTCGGTTTGCTTTTGCTTCCCTTTTTCTGCTCTTGCTTTTTTTGCCTTTGATTTTGGATTTGGGAAGGTCCAGGTTTAATGGCAGGTTTTCTATCCCCCTTTTGAAGAGATATTTGAATGTTTGTGGGATTTGAAGTCAATTCTTGGGTTTCGTCCTCTGAAGTACTAGAAGAATCTTCATCCGTTGTTGAAGAGGACAATGAACTGGAACTTGAGGAAGCTGAAGATGATGAACATGAGGATGAAGAAGAAGAAGAGGAAGAAGATGAACTGCTGCTAGATGAAGACTTCGACAAGGATACAGGTGTTGAAGATTTTAAAATGCTAGAGCTGTCATCTCCTTGTGATTGCCTTTGTTTGTTCTCTTTGTCCTCCTCTCCCTCAGACTCTGAGTTGCTGCTACTGCCGCCAGACTCTTCCCTTGTGTCTACATTTTCCTGTTTTTGATCAGGTTTACTTTTATATTTGTCTACTGAACTATTTAGGGCTTCAGAATCAAAAGTTGTACTGTGTTTGGCTGAATGAGATTTTGATATAGACAGCTTTTGTTTGGATTCATGTTTTACAGGAGGATAACCCAAGCCCATAATGTATTTTCTGTTTCTTGTCATTGTTACACTGGCATCTTCAAGCCACATCATAGCCTCCTTAGCTTTCTTAGTCTTTGGGGACATCACTCCTTCATGATCCAACTTTACAAGAAAATTACTCTCTGCTTTGCTTTGCTTTGTGGAAACAGATACAAAGTCTCTCTGTTCTTCTAGTTTTCTAATCTTTTTTGTATCCTCTAAGCTGTTTTGGTCAAACAAGTTTACTGTTGACTCACACTGTGGATTTCCATTTTCCACTTTTCCCAGAGTACGTCCTGTATAAATGGTTTGCTTTGCATTGCAGAGTTTGGTGGCAATCCTCATTTGTTCAGGCTTCCTGATTTTTGATGTTCTATGTGCAGGTGAAATCTCTTCTGGTATTTGGAGAATCTTTGTACCCAACTTTATACTTGTCTGAAGTGAATTTTCATGTTTTTCTGAACAAATTTTGGTGCTCAAAAGTGATTCTTCATCTTTGTTTTCATTTATTATTGTTTCTCCTGTGACAAAAAAGTCCAAAATATTCATTCAGATTTAGAATTTTTTTCTCTCATCTGCAGAAGTTATAATCAGAAAATAATATGCAAGTTATACAAGAAACAGAGATAAAGGTTGGGACCTTCATATAGCAAGTTAGAAGAAAGAATCCTTGAAAAATATCCAAATGTTAAATGTATTATCTCAAGTATAACTTTACTAAATACGTTTATTAGTATAGGAATGGATAGGGAAATGCATTTTTTAGTTGAGGTATGGTGATTGAAATTTAGGTATGATGATACAAATTACGGAAAGACCCCTTATTCAGAAAACCTCAGGTTATATATACCTGAAGTATTTTTGCAAGGCTGTTTAATTCATATGTCATGCTGTACAGAATATCTCACGCAAGTGCTGTTTCTTTTAGTCATTTATTTTTTCTTTAAGCTAACACAGTATTAGGCCACTTCATTATCTATTTTTTTTGTTTGCATTGTTAATATCAATGCATTACAGCAGTTACATTACAATTGCCTCCTAACTGTGTAATTACTTTAAACACTGTGGCCTTGTGCATTTCTATGAGCTTGGGACTTCATAAGAACCTGTAATATCCTTAAAATAAGTGGTTTATTATTCTCTGTAAATAGATGATTCTTGAACACATACCACTTTTTCAACTTTTGTTTAATGAAGGGACCTGTAAAGAGATGAAATTATGTTTTCATCCTTTGAGTTAATGCCCTTTTTACACAAGACAGTATTTTGTTTTATTAAATTTTACATTGAATAACTGCCTAGAGTTACATAGCTTGTTATCCACCAAACCTCTAGCTATTTCTAAATTAAATGATGCCTCCAAAGACACTAACATTCAATGTATAACTCACCTGAAGTAAAAAATACATTTATATTTATCTCTGTTCAGATAGTATTTATGCTCCTTTTCATGTCCAATGTTCATGTCAAAAATTGTGGTTATATATTCCATATATAACAGAATACTTATTGAAGCACAGTGAATGTACAACATTGAAAAGTCTGACTATACAAGTAGTATATTTTCTTCCACAGCAACTTCCATTTGATTTCAACAGTAAACGGCAGTGCAATTAAATGCAGTTTTTAGATGCTTTAGTGTACATTCCTGTGCAATCCCAATTGTACAGTAGATTTGTTACAATGGATTGAGAATGGCATTGTTTTTACTAATAAATTTCCTTGCGTTACCTTCCAAATTTCCTTGCATTATATCAGAGGAAGATACATACCAGCAATATGCTTAAGACTTTGTTTTCGACCCCGAGTCTTGCTTTTCACCGACACTCCTTCACAACCTGTAGAACCTGCTTCCTTTGCTTCTACTTGGTCCTTGCTGGATTTACGACTCCGTGGTTTTGCACTTGGCAACAAGAGGGCAGGAGAAGGTTCTGCACCTGAGCATGTACAAAACATCCAGAAGATAGTTTAAGACAGATCCCTTGAATATTCACCATATATTTAAACATATGATATTTTGTAAAATTCAAATAAATGACAAATTTTAGATACCTACACTGTATTTTATAATCTGGTGGTAACAGGCGAATGTGAGAGAGTGGTATTCGCCCTGTGTCTCCATCATCAAACTCCACTGTAATGAGGTCAGGGTCTTCTTTTTGGTCCATGCTCCCTAAAGACAAATTAAAAACTAAACAAAACCACAAAGCTTTTTCCAAAAACAAAATCTTGCAAAGACAATGTGATTATCCAGAAACCTCCAAAAAAAAAAAGTAAAAAAGTGATTTCCTTTTTCTCGGTTATAATAAAACTAAGATATAACAAATCCTTTTTTTAAGTAGATTTAAGTTGTGAAGATCCAAATTACAGAAAGATCCATCATCCGGAAAACCCCAGGTCCTGAGCATTCTGGATAGCGGATCTTTCTGTAATTTGGGTCTACATGCCTTAAGTCTAGAAATTCATGTAAACATTAAATAAACTCAATAGGCTGGTTTTGCCTTCAATAAGGATTAATTATATCTTAGTTGGGATCAAGTACAAGCTACTGTTTTATTATTACAGAGAAAAATTAAACCTTTTTTAAAAATTTGGATTATTTGGATAAAATAGAGTCTATGGGAGATGGCCATTCCGTAATTTGGAGCTTTCTGGATATCGGGTTTCAGGATAAGGGATCCTATACCTGTACTTAGGGTTTCCACCCGGCCGGTATTTTACCGGCCTAGCCGGTAAAACACCTGCCAAGGCCGGGGCCGGTATTACAAATTTACCGACAATGCAGTTGCCGGTAATTTGTAATATCCTTTAAAAAAAAAAAAAAACGCTCCGCCTGCCCCCTGCACTGCGTAGCACCGCCCCTTTTTGCATCATGGCCTGCCTCCTTTTTGTACCCGCCCCCCTTTTTGCAACCCTACCTGTACTATGCTTATTATTTAGTATACAAGCTCTAAGTCATATGAAAACCTTTTTATTCTTACCTTGTACAACGGTACCTGGATACAAACAACGATATTGTTGGCTCCAGTAGGCTGCAATTCTAGTGCCTTCGGGTAGGAAGCGAATAGAGGGAGGTTTTACATCTATGATCTGCACATGAAATAAAAACACACTTTCATGTAGCCAGAGACACACATAGTGTAATAAAAGTCACAATGTTTTCCCAGATATTTACTTTTCAACAGGTGACCACAAGCTGCTATCTACTGATTGGTTGCTATAGGTTATTAGGCTTGTATAAAACTTTGCACCTTTTATTACACAATGCTACATGAGTAACTTGTGTAAGAAGTCTGTGTATGAGAATTAAAAAAAAAAATAGTTGCCATACACCCCCCAATACCTACACAAATGAAAAAATAGATTTTGGAAAAAGTATACATTAATATTATTGTATTAATGCATTAATAAGGATAAAAAAGTACTTTTTGGCGACATCCAAGTGCCTGTAATATAAAGTGCACTATAGCAAAAAACACGTAAGGCTGTTATGCAAGGCTGTTATTTTGTACGGGAGCTTGGGTTGGACTGGGACACCGGGTAAACACAATAAATATAATACAGGTACTTATTTGTAATACATGTATGTTATCTATTATCTGGAAACCATTTATCCTCAAAATAAGCAGTGCAACTTCCCATATTATGTACGCGAGTATGTTTTTATTTATATGGCGCTACTAATGTGTGAAGCACTATACAGCAGAATAAACAGAAGGTCATTACAAAAATAAATACAAAGTATGACATTAAGTGAGACAGCTGTCACCTTATTGTGGTGAATTTGTTACAGAGCCAGCCCCCTCTGGCGCTGTACCTGAACTGTTTCTTAAACCCCACCAAATGGGGGGGCGGCACATGACACACACACACACACACACACACACGCGCATGTGTGGTTGGCAAGAGATGAGGGAGTCCATTGATATTTATCATTTTTCCAATACTGGAAAATAAAATCTTTCTGTATTTTTATCAATATTACACACAATTCAAATAGAGAATTTACAGAAAACAAATCGTGAACAATATAACGGTTATGCACATTTGTTTATGCTTTAAAAAAAAAAAAAAAAAAAACGTACAACTTTAAACCCCGACTTGTTGCCCCTTTCATTTACCTGCTCCTAATTCTTTCAATATGTTTAAATAACGCGGTCCAGTTAAGAAACCAGTATTATTTTACCTTGGATCAACAACCTTTTATATAACATATAATAATCTTCCTCTATTATTAGTAAAATATGTTTCAAAGATTATTTCTCTTCTTTCAATAGCGTTTGGCATTATGCTGAAAGAGATGTTAAGTTTAATCCTGAACTGGTGGCCCGAGGTGCCCATGGTTGCCATATTTGTAAAAATGTATTATGAGTCCCTGATAGGACGGAAGTACATTTTTTATATATAACACTTGCCGTTATACTGGCTTTTAATTTCAGGATTCCAGCTGATTTATCGATCAGCTATTAAGCTGCTGTCAATATAAACGTGATGTGTTTTCTGGAGTTACCGTTAATATTAGGTATCCAGTGGTTAAATAATGCTATCCAAGGGTCCTTCCGGAAGTGGATCTGGGTGATAAAATCAATTATTTCAAAGACTCTTGACCAATTCCTTTGTACTAAAAGGGCATTGCCACCATATAAGGAGCCATGATTACTTCCCCTCCACATTTCCTAAAGCAGGTTGAGGATTGGGATGGAGACATTTTACGTAAACGTGAAGGAGTAAAGTACCATTGGTAAGTATTTTTATGAGCTTTCTACTTGTCCTAGGTTAATGGAACATTTGTTTGTTCCTTCCAATATCTTCTCCTGAGCCCTTGGGTCTAAAGTTTGACGTAATTCCTGCTCCCAAATTTTTATATAGGACAGAGGAGTTTTGTTAGTTTTTAAAATTTGGGATTGATATAGCAAGGAAATTAAGCCCTTTGCATGGGGCTTTTTCATACATATAGTCTTCAATACTGAACTAGCAGTTAAATCTGAATTTTTATATAATGAGTATATATAATGCCGGATTTGTAAGAAACTGAACTTTTCAGTGATATGGGGGGGGGGGGGGTGAAATTTATCCTCAAAATTCTCCCAAGTCATTTTGCTGGTACAAAGCTTCGATATACTTAATATGGTTTAAACGCAACCGATAAAAATACAAAAAAGATACAAGATCACAAGTAGAATTTTTACAAACAACTTACTACATATATATTTTGCTTAACACAATATAGAAGCATTATTCAATGACTTACTGCTTCCTGTAGGAGTTGCTCCTGGCAGTAAATGTGTGGACGGTTTCCTCTCTCACCCTCTATAATCACACGATATCTGGAAGGGATGTGATAATTAAGATAAGTGGTATTGTAAGACAAAGCCCCTAGGGCAACTGCACACGGTTTCACCACCCAGGTTGCATTTAACACCCAAAAATTTAAGTAAGGTTTTTTTTTTCTTGACTCACCAGTACAGGACACAAAGTTATCTGCAATGGTATCTAGCAGTGTTATTAAAATGCTACTTATAACATAGCCAACATTCTAAACATTTTACAGATTTAACCACACTTTTGTGCTTTGTTGCTTACATGTCTGGTGAATGGACAGTCTGTACATGACCAGCATAAAGCAGTTTATCATCCATGGGAATAAGAACACGTAACCCATCCTTCAGCTCCTCTTTGTCAATAATACAGGAACATGGAGCTTGAATGACAAAACAAAAAAAAAAATGTAACAATATTAAGTGACCTGACAAAGGGGCATGCCCCCAAAACACTATGGGGGGAATTCACAAAAGTGTCGGGAACGAAAAATTGTCTTTAAAATGTAGTAGAAAGTGTTGTAGCAACAGCCGACAGATTCACAGAGCATTTCTCTGCCAATTTTCCGACATGTACGACACTTTTGAATTAGTGTCAAAAGTGGGCGTGTTTTTTTCGGCGCCACTTTTCCCGACATTTTTATGAATTACTCGTAAACTCATTTTTTTTTTATCGACAATTTTTCAGACACTTTAGGTTCTCCAAAATGAAAATGTCAGTCAAATTGTCTTTTAAAAAGTCTTGGTAAATGTCATTTGTACGATGAAAAGATATACGACATTTTAGAAAATTGACAGACTTACGAGACATTCAGAGTTGGTAACATCTGCCTTTGTGAATTTGCCGTTCGTACGACATATTTACAAATTTGTCGACCGCCACTTCTGGGTTACTTATTTTACCGACACTTTTTGAATTCCCCCCCTATGTGTTCACTTGGCAAAATAAAGTTTAGGACTAGTCCCTTATTGCAAGAACCTTGTGTGCCAGAAAAAAGTCATAATGTTGCTTTACGGATGGTTGATTTGACATAGACCAGAACAGGTTATGCCGCTCTATCTTGTGCTTATTGATCAGACCAAGGCATTCGACCTAGTAAGGAGTGCTTTCTGTATGGTAGATCAGATATGCTAGATGAGATGTCTTCCATCTCCACCACTCTGGCTCTTGACACTAAGATAAGACCCAGAATGCAGCAAAATCCATGACCAAGTAGCTAACTTAAAGGACCAGTAACGTCAAAAATTTTTACAAAATAATTCGTTAGAATACAACAAAAAAAAACACCAACACAAATTAAAATTTAAAATAGCAAAGCCTTTATTAAGAAATAACTTACAGAAACGCCACTTCCTGTCCTCTTCATAAACGGCGAAAAGGCGACCATCCATCTGCAGCGCTCGATTTCTCCTCCTGGCTATACAGAGGACAGCGTGTCCTCTGCCCGATCGCCTTCTCCAGCTCTTCTTCATCCAACAGCAGTATGAAGGCGATGTCTCCCGCTCCTCCGCTCCAGGAATGCAGCCCTGACTGCCGACCCTGTGCCCACTCCGTCACTGTCAAGGCAGCTGAAACAAAGCAGCCGCAAAAGAATGCGTCCAACACTGAGCCGGCAACCCCAGGAGGACGAGCTTCTTATGGTGAGCCGTGCTGCTCCCCGCCTGCAGCTGCTGCTGTTCCCTCTGTCAAACTGCTGTTGGGCTGCTGAAGGCTGAATCGTGAAACGGCAGGATTTGGGGGGGACAGCCTTTCGCCCTGGAGCGGTGCAGACGCAGCCTCCTAATACACTCAATGCGGACCTGCCGGGGGTTGTATGATTTATTTTTATTTACTCCTCCTGCCGGCTCAGTGTTGGACGCATTCTTTTGCGGCTGCTTTGTTTCAGCTGCCTTGACAGTGATGGAGTGGGCAAGGGGTCGGCAGTCAGGGCTGCATTCCTGGAGCGGAGGAGCGGGAGACATCGCCTTCATACTGCTGTTGGATGAAGAAGAGCTGGAGAAGGCGATCGGGCAGAGGACACGCTGTCAGTGTATAGCCAGGAGGAGAAATCGAGCGATGCAGATGGATGGTCGCTTTTTTGCCGTTTATGAAGAGGACAGGAAGTGGAGTTTCTGTAAGTTATTTCTTAATAAAGGCTTTGCTATTTTAAATTTTAATTTGTGTTGGTGTTTTTTTTTTGTTGTATTCTAACAAATTATTTTGTAAAAATTTTTGACGTTACTGGTCCTTTAAAGGGTCTGGAACAATATCCTAATTAGAGTAAAAACCAAGATGAGTGTCTACTGGTCTTTGGCGTTTACCAGGCTTATGTATTTAGTACTCTTTTTAAACCATAAAGTAAAAAAAACGTATAACCACCTAGATGTGAGAAGCCCAGCTTTTTTTTTTGTTCCTTAAACAAGTGCTTAGAATCACCAGTCAGGATTGGATTTCTCATAAAAGACCGGGTTGTTTGACAGAGAGGGGGGTAAAAATCAGTGATGCTGTATGCTAACTGAGCTCCACCCAGAGCTCCTAAAGAAACAAATCCACAATTTGGCCAAGGCTGAACTTTTAGGCTTACATGTATTCTCAGTTATACAGCTAGTGTACAGACACAGTATAGATGCAGTGAACTATAGCAACATCTCTATGCCCACACAATTCTATATTTCACAATATCCCCAGTAAGCTAGTCATGGTTGGTTACCTAGCACAGTGGGGCTGAAACATCAACTTTACATCTGAAATAACTTTGAATGACGTTTTTTTTATTTATTTTTTTAAAATCTTTCTGTTGTGTCATGTCCACCTTGAGTACACATTGTTTGCAGGCCAGGTAGAGTTAATACACTCTTAGGTTATGGGCACACAGACTGAAGGTTCCAGCTGCTCTCAGTCAGCCTGCGTATTTTTGCGAAGTGGATTTGCTCCCTGCCCCATTGATTTAAATCTGATCAGCCTGTGTGCACACGCACACAGTATTGAATCTGCTTACCAGGAGTGTTTGGCCTCTCAGGATGTAAACACAGAGGTACATTTTCATCTTCTGAGAAGCTACTGTCCTGATTTGGCTCAAAGTCTTCTTCAGCAGCCATGCTTTCCATAAGTTTGCTAATTGCTCCACCCTTGCCACGATTCTATAAACAAGATAGATAATTAACATCTTAAACAAGAAGATTTTTGAGGTCTCCTCTTCATTGTTGTTCACTGACAGATTTTATCTTATTTTATACATTATTTAATCTTCATACAGTAACTCTAGGGTGAAGATACACAGACCTACAAGTAGCAGCTACTTGTCACAGCTACAAAATAGACAATAGTGATAATTGGCTTTACTAAGACAATACGTGTGTTTTAGCAGAGGCAATTCTCAGTATTGTCCATGGCAGGGTATTTTGTAGCCACAAAGGGGGGCATCTGCCAAATGGCTATTAGTAGTAACTAGGCAGGGCTTTGGAACAACTGTTAAATTCCCTCATGAACTATACAGCTGTCATTTATGGGGAGAACCTTACACAGCATTTCTTTTTGGCATTTGAGTGATTAGTGGGTGGTCAGCTTGCATTTACACCACCATGTGTGGGTACAGTGTGATACGCTCCACCATTACCCTTATCACTATTTTTTTTTTTTTTTAAAAAAGCTTTTAAGGGTTAGGGATTTTATTTTTAAACAATATATTCAAAGAGACATTCTCCAGCCACACTACTTGACGGGGAGGTGCAATTATATGGTCATTCTGCTCTTTTCTCCACTTTTTTGTATATTGCAGTGAGATGCACATTGCACACTAATATATGCAAATAGCTGGGTGTTTGCACAAGTGTGGCCACTGTGCATGGTTGTGCAAGAATATAGTGTTGATGGTAATTTTGCAAATATGTCTATGCAAGGCTGTAGTAAAATGGGTTTGGTAAAACTGAGCTTTTAGCATAAATATGCACAATTGAAACTCAAAACACTCAGTTGTGGGCCCTCGCAGGGTGTAGGCAGGGTGTAGTACAACTGTAACCTTTAGTTTTTCCACAAGAATGGGTGCCAGTTATTCTTATAACTTAACCAAAGAAATTATTTTGGTAAACAGGAAGCAGGAACAAGGAACATTTGTGGATAAACATCAGTGGTCAGTATATATCTTAGCAGGGTAAGAGAGAGAGTACACAGTGTAGACAAAGGCACTCCCAGCTTTCGGCCTTTACCCTAAGCGTAATTCCTGGGTGTCTCCCTAAACCCTGGCTCAACACTTAGTCCCATTTACTGAGCAATTAGTAGCTGGGATCCTGATCCCAATCAACACTCCTAGAGTGATCTATTAAGGTGAGTAACTTATGCTTTCTAGACTTGACTTGTCTAGGTTCCACTGCATCCTTTCTGCCTGTTCAGGTAAGGGGACTGCCAAAATAGACACTGAGCATGTGTGCTCAGCTTACTTATTACATACTGCCACCTAGTGGCTAAACTAGGGAAATCCAGGGGTCATGCTTTGACGCAGAAAGAGTATTACTCTTTGAACTAAGGGGCCCTTCAGTGGGCAAACTAATGACAATAAATGAGGACACTATTTAGCAGTCCCCTACAACTACTATACATTTAAGAATAAAAATTGACAATAACATTTGCACATTAACAGGTCAACGTTATTTGTGCAAATTGAATATATAGTTCTTGCAAGCCCAGAAACTATTTTGAGCCAGCTTCTTCAACTTACTGAAAAAGTTATGTTTCCTCCAAAAGATTTTGCCACCTCCAAGCATGCCTTAAATGTACACAATGCACAGTTAAAATGCAAAATACATTAACAGTCTAACAAAAAAATATTACATTGGGAAATACAAGTTGTATTCTTACATGTGCATAGTTTTCCATACATGACTTTTACATTTCCCCCCTTAATAAACCAATCTTGGCTTTATTAACATAAAACAAACAAAAGAGATGGGATTGATCAATGCACATTCCCTGGCCCCCCATTTTAGAAGTAATTTAATATCTAAGTGCATACATTTTCAAAAACAGGTGTTTTTAGTTACAAAGTGATTGTCATAAAATTGGTAAGTCACCATACCATGGCAAGGTAAAGCCCTTATGGTTTACCTCTGGTCATAACATTTTCAAAAGGCTGGCAACCTCCTTGCATGGTATAACTGGAGGTAACATTCAACATTTTTTTAGCATCCCTTTAAATTCTTGTTAAACTTCTGTACCGCCTGTCTGTCAGTGTAAACAGGTGTGCAATTTTTAGCAATTAAAATAATTAATATAAATCATTCATTACAGTAGACATAAAGGGAATACCTTGATCATTAAGGATTTCTTTTGGGATAGCAGTTTAAGAAAACACTTGCTCTAATTCTTTACAGGTGTTTTAGACAATGGTCTCTAGGAAGACCGTGCCATAGTCCACAGCAACCGTGGTTGGTGTCCTCTAGAGAATTTCACCAATGACCAAATTAAATCAGTTTCTATTCTCACATGCAGGCTACAAATATGTGGTATACAAGCAGTTATTTCAATACAGGTATGGTACCGGTTATATGGAATGCTGGGGACCTGGGGTTTTGTGGATAAGGGATCTTTCCATAATTTGGATCTTCATATCTTAAAGGGATTCTGTCATGATTTTTATGGTTTGGGCAGCCATCTCAGGTAATTTTGCCTGGTCATGTGCTTTCAGAAAGAGCCAGTGCTGCACTATGGAACTTGTTTCTGACAGGCTAATATTTCTCCTACTCAATGTAACTGAAGGTGTCACAATAGGACCTGAATTTTTACTACTGAGTGCTGTTATTAGACCTACTAGGGAGCGGTTATCTTGTCTTAGGGAGCCGCTATCTGGCTACCTTCCCATTGTTCTGTTAGGCTGCTGGGGGGGGGGAATAGGGTGTGATATCAATCAAATTTGCAGTACAGGAGTAAAGAGTGACTGAAGTTTATCAGAGCACGTCACATAACTGGGGGCTCCTGGGAAACTGACAATATGTCTAGCCCCATGTCAGATTTCAAAATTAAAATTTAAAAAAAATCAGTTTGCTCTTTTGAAAAATGGAGCAACACTATTAACTCATGCGTTTCGAAAAAAAAACATGTTTTCCCATGACAGTATCCATGTAAGTCTACTATAAAATCATGTAAACATAAAATAAACCCAATAGGCTGGATTTGCTACCAATGAGGGATGATTAATTATACCTTCGTTTGGATCAAGTAAAAGGTAAAATTTCGATTTTGATAAAATGGAGTCTGTAATTCAGAGCTGTCTGTATAACGGACCCCATACCTGTATTCCCAATACTTCCTATCCCAAGCATGTCTGCCTGGCCACAAAACTTTCACATACTTTGCTTTTATCACATTGCTGGTTGCCCTCCCAACATGTTCATGTGTCATGTCTATTACCATTCTTCCATATGATTGGGTACAACTAGCTACTATGTCCTTGTGTATTTTATTCAACTTGATGTATCCTTTTTTTTTTAATCACAATAAGTATTTCATTGTCTTTTTTAGGTGTATAGACTCATTTTCATCAAGAAATACATGCGTATCCATCTATATATGTATCTTTATTTTAACTTGTACTTTTAATCTACAATCAATTGCCCAAGAAATTTTTATCACAATCTCTTTTTCTCACATTACAGCATACCTTTTCTCCTCAAATGCTTACCTCTTTCTTCATGTCCTTAGCTTTCGACTTTAATTTGCCATTTCTGCTGCAGTTTACTGAACTGGTCACACTCAGTCGGCTCATAGACACAGAAGCCAAGGTAACATTAGGAGATAGGCAAGAAGGCATGAGTTCTTTTCCCTTCTTCTTCTAAGAAAACCAAATTTTGTCAAAATCTTTGTTAATAAAATCAAATAAAAACAGTGGCTAGAAAAGGTAAACATGAAAACCAACCAGTTTAGAATATGTCTGATATATTTACAATGCCATAATTGTGCAAAGGGTGTGCTACTAGTCATATTATCTTTAACCTTATTTAATGTTAGAAATGTTCAGAGATTTTGTCACTAATCAGTTCTCTGTCTGGAAGTTCACAGTATGGTGCCTAAGATTCTTAAGGATAAGAGATTTTCCCAAGTCTTCAAAGATTTTACATAGGGTATGTAGACACAAACTATAAGAAGATATTGAATGAAAGGTACAGCAAGATGCCCAAACTGGTGACCAGACAAAACAGACATTTTATAACTGCTTAACATGTCTCAAAGGGGTTTATAGCAAAATATGCATACAAAAACAATGGTATTAGTAGGCATAGTAACTGAAATATCAAACACAACCCAGGATATACTCTGTTTCAGTCCAAAACTCATTTTTGTTGGTCCTATTAAAAATGGATATCACACAATATGCTTTTAATTTGAAAAAATCCATATGTTTCAATTATTTGCTTTCTAAACAGTGTAATTATTTTAGAGCTCCTTATATGCCATTGGGCAGACTATTAAAGGTATTCTCAGTGGACAGATAATTTGTTTTATCAGCCCTTCCTGTGCTCTACAGGACCAGGAAGTGACATAACTGGTATAAACTTTTGTTTACTGCCAGAAACAACAAAACAAAAATAAATCTCTCTTAATTAAATCAATAGGCAAAAAGTATGTTTGGCAGAAGCCCTATTCAGTCAGGCTGGTTACAGTATGAGCTACAGCATACATGACAATTGGCTGTTCTGAATATTAATGGAACTATTGCAGGATGACTATGATGGCATTATTTTCATATAAACGTAACCATGATATGTGAAAAGTGGAAACCCCAACTAATTGTTTTGGGAGTGGACGGTTTTTGATTCAGTAAGGCAGATGCCGTTTTGTGCCCCATTGCGTATTAGAAATTTGTACGAACTCACCAGAGAAAGTATTGAACAACAAAGTGTAGGGGCCAATTGCATTTGACTTGCCATTTACAAGTCTACCAATTATCTGTAGGCTATTTTTGCATCAGCACCTTGGTTTATTCTGTGTGAATATACTGTATTAAATCTGTGTGTGTTTAAAGTACAAGGAAAGTCTAATAAAAAAAAAATTTAAATCCTTGGAAAGGCATACCTACAGCGTGTACGTCAGTGCTATATAATCTCCAATATGTGCATCCATCTGTTAAAAAGCCACAGTTTATAAAAAAAAAAAATGACTGAATTACAGAAAAAAAATAAGACCAGAAGCATGCACAGATATCCAATTTGTGAATGCACATTTTACATTCTGAGCAGGAGAGCTTAGATAGGGCGACCTCCTCAATGCCAGCTTTTTACTTGGTGTGCACCAATAGTCAAAAGTCAAAGTAAATAGCAAAAGAGTAACACGGTTCCTATGATGATGCGCAGAGAAATTAGTAAGTTATACACAGGCAAGCCCTTCTTACTCATTCCTGCTCTGTGCTGATCGGTGTGCATGTCTCTACTATTCGTGCCTCCTAGTCCTTCCCTGGCTTGTCTTTGGCACATCATAGAGCATATCCCATATTGTATGCAGCTCATTATACAGACGCCATGTTATTGACGTATGGAGTGCATATATGTTGGCTGCAACAAAGCAGTCACAGTTCTACTCATAAAAAGGCACCACAGAAGAAATAATGGGTATTTCACTTAAATTTAGCGATCACCTACAACAAGGGTAGCTTAATTTAATAATACAGACTTAGGCTAAAGGGTTTCCTTGTTATTGTAACCTTGCATATTAATTAGTAAGTCAACTATTAGGAATATTAACTGCTGGCTAAATGGTCAATTTTTGTCCACATAAATATCGGAATCTTGAACAGATTCAACTCACTCACAGGTATTTCACAGGTATTTCCAAATAAAGCTTTTTCTATAATCCATACAGATATAGTCTTTCCAAGAACTAACCTTAAAGTGGTCTTTGCACTGTTTTGCTTTCTTGGGGCTAATCGTAGCCATTTTGCTGCAGCGATTGGATTTAGACATTGAGTTGACATCATTTGTAGGAAGTGGCAATAAAGATGTGGGATTAACTGTGTCATTCAGGAAGATTCGCTCACTCCTGCGCCTGCCCCACAGGTCATCATCACTCACTTCTTGCCCAAATTCCTCACTTAAATTTCCTAGGGATTTGAACTTCTTTATTTTTCTTGGCCTTTCAATGATACTCCCCTTTTCTAAGCTTTTCACACTTGTTTCATCCTCAGTGAGAACTGGCAAAGCACTCTCTGTTTCCAAAGAACTTGTAAGGATAGTGCTGGGTGAGGGATTTCGAACAATCTTCAGTTCCCTTTCAGAGTCAGAATACTGAAATTCAGAGTCTACAAAAAAAAAAAAAAGAAAAAATAAACACATACTGTTCCAGTTTGAATAAAAACCTGCTAAAGAGAAAGGATATCTAAAATTAATGAATGTAGGGGATAACTGAATAATGTTAGGTTCTGTACAAAGTAAGTTTAATAAACTGGATATTGTACTATTATTCAGTAGGTCACAGTTCAGAACAAGGTGCCTCCTGCAACAGCAGGAAAGCCCTAGCCTGAGTAATTTCCTTGTACCATAAGGATGGAGACCAAACCAAGTAGGTATAGGGCAGCTTCTGAAGTTTTCAAAAGGGAAGTAATTTTTACGGAAGGCCATTTCTAAAGACTTACCAAAAATATCACACCACACTAGAGACATTTAAAATGTCTGCACCAAAAGAGAACCTAGCAAAGCCTAATTTGAACAAAATTAACTTTTAGGTTTCCATTTCTGAGGTGGATAATTTGAAAAATCAGCAATACATGTAAGCAACTGAGCTCCGTCGACTGCATTTTAATAAAATGCAATCAGTGCAACCCTTCTAGCTAAATTTTCTAGAACACTGCCAGATTTTACAAAAAGCTGGGACAACACAATTAAAAGAAAACTAAAGCTTAAAATAGGGGTAGTAATGCTACACATTATGTTTTAGGTTTCTGTACCAGCCAAGGCAACCACAGTCCTTTGGCATTGAGGATTTGTGTCAGTTTCATGAGCTTAGGTAACCTGTAATGATTAATTTAGTTTGTCATTACACTGCAGGTCTGACACCAGCGCAAATAATCAGCCCAGTAGCATCAGCTTCTATGACATGCAAACCCAATATCCTGCAAAATTATTTGAGATGATCTTTAGCTGCCCTGGGCACACTGAGCATGTGCAGTGTCACTTTGATATACAATATGGCCTTTCTAGCCTTATTTGTTTTCTAATGATTCTCCGTTAACTCTTTTGATGTCATTATCTATGAATCTATAATCTATCATCTATGTGTGCACATACAAACACAAATGTATTAGCCATCTTATTGTCATCATCCTTTACAGATGTTAAGAGGTTATACAGCAAATTTATAATCTATACACTCACACTACAAATTTCCAGGAGTTCCCTGTATGGTTTTGGTATGTAGGAGAAAATTGGAGTACCTGGAGGAATGTTGGCAAATATCAGGTAATAACCTAATATCTGTCACAGTCCTTTTCTCAAGGATTAACTGACAATATTTTTTTATATACTCTATGCACTACTATAAAATACAATTCATATATTCTCTCACTAGATGGAGTTGTAGACTGAAATACATTTGTAATTGGTAAAATCAATTCAATGAAGCAATCTATTGTACTTTTATTGCATAGCTGTAGTTATACATTATGCAAATCAAATATAGGGGCCTGCTAGCAATAAATTGTTGTTTGAGACAGTATTGCAATTGTGGATAGAGGTATAAGCTTTTCCTCAAAATAAAATGTACTAATATTTTTTATGCTGACTCAACTGTCTTCTGGTTTTAAAAAACAATTATAACCATCATGAACAAATGAATGACCCCCTGTGGTACTCTTGCATGTGAAAAGATGTCATTTTTAACAGGGTACGCTATTGGACGAGACACAGTTAACTCCCCATATTGTACCTGATTACACATTAGAGATATTATGACTAAAGTATAACTTCAGTATCTGCTGATCATACATTTTTGGAATAGCCATTAAGCCTGTGCCATCTCCCTACCGGTGAAAATAGACAGTATTGTTAAAACCCATTAAAATAAGTGACAAAATGGCCTACAGAATGAAGCTAACAAAACAGCTATACAACATCATCACTTAGATTAAGGTTGATCAGACTGTGGGGATGACCAAACCTTTTCACTCAATCCAGTTTCGATACAAAATGAGTGGTAGCAAAATGGTTGCTCGTTTGTTCTAGAATTTTGACATGCTGTGTTTTACTGAGAAAAAATTCCATCCTTCTCTGCAGGCTCAGGTTGGGAGGATTTTGATGCATTGCATGCATACACAGTTGTGATGTGCAGATCACATTTTTTGACGTGCTCGGACCCTAAACTGCCCTTACACAAACTGAGGCCAACCTGGCCTGCTGCACTGATCTATATAACTGCACCCAACACACAATTTCTGTTGGTACTATATGAACAGGGGAGCTCCACCAATGAGGCCTCAGGCGGCAGCGCCCCCCCCCTGGTTGCCAGGGGCAGCACAAATGCCGCTTCTGGTAACTAGAGCCGAACTTCCGGTTTACAACCCAGAAATTTGGCTCTTCTAGTGCAGAGAGCGCAATGGAGATATCTGCACTAGCGACGTGCCCCGACCCCCTCTGGCGCTGAAAAGGTGAGCACCGTGAGGAGGGGTGGGGGCAGCAAAGGAAGGCTGCCTCAGGCGGCGAAAAGGCAAGGATCGCCGCTGTGTAAGAAACAGGGTAAGCAAATATATAAAAGTAATTGCTACAACTAGCTTGTGTCATTAGTAGTGGGGCTGGGACAGGGTGAAGAGGTCAGGGAGGGGCTGGTGGCAGCTCACTCCAGGTGCAACTAGTTGGCACGAAACTGCCTGACCCATGGATTTAGGATTCTCAATATCTCATTAATATACAACACCTAATATAGAGGATCATGTCTGAAATATATTTTGCTATATGCATTAAAAATACAATGAAGTTAGAAATCCCATAAATCCCAAGCATGGCAATTTTAAAGCAATGCTTCATCAGCATACTTTAGAATGTCAGGAGTAAAATGTCGCAAACTGTAAGCAAACCCTGAAAAATCATATATTAATAGAAAAGAACACATTCTGGTGAATATGTAAAATATGTGTTTCTACTCTAAAAGACCAAACTGCAAAGCTCTATATGATAGTGGGTTTTTATGAAATCTCAGCAGTTTACAGCATCCTTTTATGTGTCATAAGATACTGAAATTAAGTATAACAATTTGAATTCCAAGATTCTTCTGAACAGTTTAATGTCAGATATGCATAGGGTTACCAAAGTATAACACATATAGAGAATACAAAAGGAAAACAGACCATACAAATTGTTATCACTGTGGCAAAAGCTGCAAAAAGTTAGTTGACCACAGAAACCAATATATATTTTTGTCAAGTACACATTCTGTGGAATACAAAATCAGTAAACATGATGATGTGGCAGCTGTTGCAGATGAATACCTTGCTGTCAAGATCATAAAGTTTACAAACATTAGTAGTTAGGCTGTTAAACAATACTTACATATAAAAATATTTTTAAAGAAACTCCATTCCAATTTATTTAATTTGTGTGTGTGTGTGTATATATATATATACCTCCAATGTCCGCACACGCGATCAGATGATCAATAAATATCGGATGCTGTGCTGTAGTTGAACAATGTGCAGGAACAGAGATTCGCATGCACACCGAATCCTCTTTTCTCCAAACGATTTATTAGGATACAAAAGCGTTACATTGTATTTACATCGACGTTTCGATGTGATTAAGTAACACATCTTGATAAAGTTTGTACAGCACAACAAAAACAGGTAATAGATCATTGCCAGTTTCCAGACATTGCTTAGATCAAGGTCATACATCTGATGAGCTGAGATTTAGGGTCATCCAATACGTTCCACCTCTCAAGAGAGGAGGGGATCGCACTCTAGCATTAAAAAGGGCAGAAGTTAAATGGATTGATAGGCTAGGTACTCTCTGTCCACGGGGTTTAAATCGTGATTTTGACCTGCATTTGTTTTTGTAAGTATTTTATGGAATTTATATCAATAGTTCGATGTATTGAAGTAATTAAAACTGGTCAGTATATAGTGAAAAATGTCCATGTAATTTGCTGTTATTGCTATTTACTTTGTTGTAACTATGGACTCTGGGTAGCAACGGGAGGGGTGGAGAGATGTGGCCACTTACGTGCAGATCCATCCCTGAGGACGCGTCATCACAGTGACTGGCTACGTATGCTCCGCCTGACCAGGAAGCAATCTGTTTGTGCAATGGAGTCCTACACGCTACTACACGATACAAACACTTGAGAAAGGGAATAGATGTTTCCCCGAAACGTCGCGTGAGTGTGGATGAATTTAGCATTATTAATGGACTTCCAACAGATAAGTGTTATGTTACAAATGACGCTATATTTTGTTACATTTTAAACAAGCTAATAAATGCTAGGTTTTAAACTACGGAGTGCGACCTGGTTGGATAGATATTGTATGAAGAGCTGAATTACTCACCGCCATTTGGATCAGCACCCTACTTATCGCTTTATATTGTAAAATAATTTTTGGGATTAGTGCATCACAGCCGTTGGAACTGTGCGTGTGTGTGTGTGTGTGTGTATATATATATTTCAACTCAAAGAACCGCACCATCCAGGACTTCAAATGTTCAAAAAAGTAAGATTTATTATCAACGTTTCAGCTCAGCTTCTTGAGCCTGAAGATGGCTCAAGAAGCTGAGCCGAAACGTTGATAATAAAACTTTTACTTTTTTGAACATTTGAAGTCCTGGATGGTGCGGTTCTTTGAGTTGAACTTTACATGTGTTTTTCTGAACTTGCACACAGGCATTAATTTCTTTGGGTTCAATAGTTACAATGAGATACAAATTGGTATAACCCTTTTAAGGTATCAAACAGGAACTCACTAATGGGATATGACATCACAGCACACTCTAGCACATTCAATTAACCCTTTAGTAGCTACAACTATGCTGCTGCTCCCTTTGCCCTAACATAGGAAATAATCCAAAAGTAAAAAAACTGTGGAAAACATTATCTATAAAAACACATACAGATCATAATCCTTACTTAACCAATTGGGGGCTAATGTGTTTAACTGATGGATCCACCATGCCTCTCTTTTTCTTATTAACAACTCACAATCCCCCCCCACATCTGGGTGGACGGACTTCTTCCAAAACCATGAATGTTTGGAAACCGGTTATTTTGCGTTAGACCTTCTAATGGTCGATCTATGTTGGGATATTCAAGTCTTTATCTGCAATGTGGTCTCACCCTCACTACAAATTTAGATAAACATGTAAGATGCACTTTCAGTGGATAGTTACACTGCCTTGCAAAAGTATTCACCCCCCCTTGACTTTTTACCTATTTTGTTACATTCCAACCTGTAATTTAGATATTTCTTTTTTGTACCTTAAAATTTTTATTTTCTGTTATAACATAATATAACAATGATAGTACAATCTGCGGCAATTAGCAACATACATAGTATTACATGCCTGGTGTAAAAGCAAAAACATAAATAGTGAAAAATAAACAGAAAATTTTAAAAAAATTAAACAACAAAGTAACAAATAACCAAAACTTAAGTTAGACTCTAGTACATTCCATGTATTTTAATCAGGGTCCATACAGTGCCAGAGGATACCCCACCCATTTTCCTCATTCCCCAGTGACTTCCAGCAATCTACCCAAATACCCTAAATGAATATTAGTGATGTCAGAGTTCCCAAGGTGTCCAAACCTTCAAGAATTGAGAGACTGTTTCCTATAAAGGCATTAGCATGCTCAAATTTCTTGTTACTGTCAATCCATTCATTTATTTCTGACCAGGAGGGTCTCCTCATTTCCATTTGGACGCTATAGATATGCAGACCACTGTTAGTATATGATTAAATAATTTCTGATTTGGATAGCCCTTCAAAGGGTTTCCCTAGGAGAAAGGTTAAACAATCTAGCTGATTGCTATCATGTGCTAGCAGTTCAAGTAGTTTTTGAACCTCTTTCCATAAAGGCTGTACTTGTGGGCATTCCCAGAATATGTGATAAAGTGTGCCTTCCATAGAGCAACCTCTCCAGCACAATTGCGAGGTTGCAGGAAAAATTTTATGTAACCTGGAAGGAGTAAGATACCAGAACATTTATATTTTGTATATATTTTCTTTTTGTTTCAAACATGTACCATATATCTGACCAATCCTCTATGGGAATCTCATAGACCAGTGTAGTTTCCCATCTTTTCATATAATTGTGCTTATACCCCAGTGTAACCAAAGGATCATTAATCAATTCATAGATCTTTGAAATCAGACCTTTCTGAGACAAGCCTTGCATTGCTATATGTTGAAATGTAGTGGGGTAATTTAAATGTTTCTTACCGTAATCTTATTGTACGTGATGGAGTTGCACAAAATAGTTAAGTAAAAACAATAAACTGAAAATTGGCATGTGCATATGTATTCACCCCCTTTGCCATGAAGCCCCTAAAAAATCCTGGTGGACCCAATTAACTTCAAAAGTCATATAAATAGTGAAATGAAGTCCATCTGTGTGCAATCTAAGTGTCACATGATCTGTCAGTATAAAGATGCCTTTTCTGAAAGGCCCTAGAGGCTGCAACATGGTACTACAACAAACTTGCCAAGAGAGGGCCGTCCACCAAAATTCACAGACCAGGCAAGGAGGGCATTAATCAGAGAGGCAGCACAGAGACCAAAGGTAACCTAAAGGAGTTGCAGAGTTCCATGGCAGAGACTGGAATATCCAGGGTCGGACTGGGCCGACAGGACACCGGGAAAAAACCTGGTGGGCCCCCATTCTTGTGGGCCCAGATCCGCATCCTGTGGTTCCTCTTCCTGTAGTGAACAATTTTGAAGAAGGGCCTGACGAACACAGATCGTGCGCGAACTTCCATGCACAATTCCTCAATGGCGGTCCGACCCTGGGAGTATCTTTCCATAGGACCACAATAAGCCATATACTCCATAGAGCTGGGCTTTATGGAAGATTGCCCAGAAAAAAAGCCATTACTTAAAGTTAAAAATAAGCAGGCACATTTTGAGTTTGCCAAAAGGCATGTGGGCGACTCCCCAAATGTATGGAGGAAGGTGCTCTGGTCAGATGAGATTAAAATTTTACTTTTTGGCCACCAAGGAAAATGCTATGTCTCATCCCATCACCCCAAGAACACCATGGCCACAGTGAAACATGGTGGTGGCAGCATCATGCTGTGGTGATGTTTTTCAGCAGCAGGGACTGGGAAACTGGTCCGAGTCTGTGACTGGACTAGGGGAAGGAGGCAGAGAAGGTACGTGTCTGGTGCCCCAAGGCTTTGTGCCCTAGGCACGTGCCTACCCTGCCTACCCCTAATTCCGGCCATGAGTAGAGGCACAAGAGGATACCATACATTTTTGCAAAGAACACATGCTGAAAAAAAAAATCAAAAATGGGTAAATAGGTCATTCTAATCCAAAGTACCCAACTGCAATGTTTTCCTAATGGGTTTTTTTTTTTAATAAAAAATGTGACATTTTTTAAGAATCACAAAAGCAATTTACAGGATTTTATCTTCCATGTGTCATTAGGCAACAAGATCAAACATCCATTATATGAATGCCAGGGGTCCACTGAACAGTTGCCCAATGTACATAGGTTTACCTACATATATGGCATGTAGATGTTTTAAAATATATCACATATAATGATTTCAGCTACTGCAAAATCAACACATTTACTTACTTGTAAAGCATACGTTTCACAGAATCCAAAATTGGTAAATGTATCTTTTACTCAAAACTACCAGAACGCAAAGCTTACCTAAAATTAGAAGTTTATAAACTAATTATATTCACTGGGTGGGGTCTGACTTTGTTTGTTCCAACTTACCTATCAGGCACTGTCTTTCCTCTTTCTTCTTTGCCTTTTGTCTGGCTTCCAGTTGGATAATGGATATCGGCGAGGAGGTGACAGGATTGGGAAGCACGCTGGCTGCAAACCGAGCAAGAAGACCCAAGCCACTTTCATCCATGTTTGGGGAAGACAAGTGATCTATGCCATAATTAGCACAGTCTTCCTCCTCTGAGGTAAAGTCTAACGAACAAACAGAAAGCTCTAATTACACATATAGGGATACAAACAAACAAGAAATTAAAATGAAATAAATAAAACCACAGAACACCACACACACGTTGGACTTTGCGTTTAGTATGTAAAAATTTGAGGGGGTGGTGAAGAACTGAACAGCTAAAAGACCATTAATATATAACAGGTGTACATTATTGAAATAGCAGGTAGATCTATCAATAGTTATAGTTGAGTAATTAACCAAAGGGAAACTGACATGGGTTAGGAAAGTGTCAGTGTTAGTCAAAATGGAAAGATATCCCCTTAATTAATTATGTTATATTGTTAATTAAATACACTGATTAATTTCCAATACGTTAGGAATAACTACAGATTTTAACTACTAATTTAAACAAAGTATGACATAGAAATCAAGGATTAACTTTCCAAAAAGTTCTTAAGTTATTTCAACCCTAAAGTTTATAAAGTGCTAGTGCAAGAAGTAAATCTGATAATCTAGATTACTCTTATAGAATTAAAATGACTGAGTGCTCAAAAATTGATTTTGTATTTTCAGGCTGTCTTATTCCTGATAAAGTGATTTAGTGCATAGGACAATTGATAAATGAAACCTGGAATTGCCCAATAAAAAGAATTAATAATTGTTGTGAAAGAAATTAAATTATGGAAAGTTATGGAAATTATGGAAAGTTAATCCTTGATTTTTATGTCATACTTTGTTTAAATTAGTAGTTAAAATCTGTAGTTATTCCTAACGTATTGGAAATTAATCAGTGTATTTAATTAACAATATAACAGAATTAATTAAGGGGATATCTTTACATTTTGACTAATAGGTGTATATTAGTTACAAGGCAGTGTTTCAAATAAAAGACTGGATCCAGTTCACTGAGAAGAACTGAGAACAACTAAAATATGTCTCCAGAATAGCCCTTAGCATGGGTTTTCTCTAAAGATGCAGGTTAGATTAAGCTAAATGATTACTTCAGCATACTTGCAACATCTTAGTATACAGAAATCTGTATTTTGATTTTCTGTATATCTGCAAATGTACTGAATGTGTACAGCTTACTTATCAGTTATCTAAAAATGGCTCCTTTCATCCACACATTTTTAATAATAGTAATAGTCCCAACACCATCAGCACTGCAATGTATTTGTGTCTGTTTGTCACCTTTTGAATATCATTGTGCACCTAGAAATAAACATGTTTTTGATGGAATATTTCCAATATTATATTTATTTGCAATGGCATGAACAATATTAAAAAGCTTACCGAGAGAAAGAGAAGGGGAAACTTTGAAGGAGATATTGGTCACACACTCTCTTAAATTACTGAGCAGAAAATGTTAGGTAAGCAGTGAAAATGTTACAGGTTAAACAATGAAATATTTCAAATAAGATTATTTAATTTGCAAAGACTGATGTGTAACGGCAACAGAATGGATTTTGAAGCAATCTAGGAAAAGTACAGAACACAGACAGACAATGAACACAATACAGTCTAGTGTAGACTGTAAAACATGTTCTGTCACAATGCCAGGCAGGCTTAGAGCATAGCAGGCTAGTTGAAGGCAGACCATAGACAGCTAATGGGTCTTCTCTCGTTTTCCTCTCCTCCTGGAGACAAATATGAAAAATTAGGTCTTGATCTCAGGTGTGTGTGTTTGTGTTCCACATACCAGAATTTAACTGTACAAACATTGCCCCAAAAAACATTTTAAAGAGGCAACCTAACACACGAGATTTTACTGGCACACAAGAGCTTTTACTGACAAGACCTGACTCCTTCTAACAGTCACATTTTCTATACATATGAACACTGGAAGGAGATTTAATAAATAAAAAGGTAAATGCTCACAGAGGAAAAATATATTTCTAAAAATATGAAAATAAAAAGTGACCGTTTTGGACTCGAGTAGGTTCTTTTAATCTGCCTGTTGATTGATTTTTTTTTTTTTAGAAAAGCGATATGTCATTTTCACTTATATTATGTCTGCCACCATAGCACTGCTGTAATTAATCACTGGAAGCACTAATGTAAAGCACAGCATTCTAGGTTCAAAAATCTAGTTCGCTAACGAATAGTGGATCAAAAAAAGGGTGTATTTTTACGGACAAAACAGCCTATGGTAGGACAGACTTCTCAATCTAAGAATGCAAAAGTAATTTCACCCAATTGAATGAACATAAGCATTAGTAGTTTTTACCAATAAAAAGGCAGAAGAAAAATTTTTTTAACATGAAAATGATTTTGCCTACCTACATTAAAGAGTTCATGATTCTGTTGACTTGGAACCTGACCCCACGCTGTGCGTTGTCTGCCCTACTCCAGCCAATCACTTTGCTTCTTTAGTGCAGCGTGAGAGCAAATGCAAGAAACCGATACAGACATTCAAAGCATCATGGGTAAGGGTCAGGGGTGAAGGGATGCTCAAGCAGCTGAAAGGAGAAAGCAAGCATTCTAGAAAAGTTTTGTTAATAAGTGCATTTGGTATTTTGGCCTGGCTTTTAGTATCAGAGTAAGTCTTTGCAATCCCTATTACTCAAATATCCCTTGGATGTGTCACAATTAGAAGATTCAAAAATGAAGTTTTACCGATTGCCTTGAACCACTTCAAAGATTCTTAATATAATTATAAAGCACTGGTATTTTAATGTGTTCAAATTAGAAGCCTAAAAAACTAGTATACTTCTTTACAACCAAAAAAACATACAAATAACCTTTAGCTCAAACCAACCATTGGTATTTAGGCCTGGATATTATTACATGCATTGATTGCTATCCTTGTTCAAAGCAGGCATTCCCATTTCATGAGGCACATTTAGCGTCGAATATCGAGGTTTCATTAACCCTCGATATTCGACTGTCGAACGATCAAAGGAAAAATCGAACGATTCAAAGGATTTTAATCCATCGATCGAACGATTTTCCTTTGACCAAAAATTTGTTAGAAAGCCTATGGGGACCTTCCCCATAGGCTAACATTGAGGTTTGGTAGGTTTTACTTGGCGAAGTAGGGGGTCGAAGTTTTTTTTTAAAGAGACAGTACTTCGACTATCGAATGGTCAAATAGTTGAACGATTTTTAGTTCGAATAGTTCAATTCGAAGTCATAGTCGAAGTAGCCAATTCGATGGTCGAAGTAGCCAAAAAAGATAATTCCAAATTCGAAGTTTTTTAATTCTATTCCATTAACTCGAGCTAAGTAAATGTGCCCCCCCCCTTAAATATCTGCATTTGGCCTGCACGAGCTTTCCTTTGCCCAATTCAGATAACCCAAACAATGTATAGGTTTTCATTACTGAATTTAGGATGGATCGGTCAAAAGTTATCCAATTGCCACACTGAAAACACCGGCAAGTAGGATAAAAAAATGTTTGCAAACTGAAAGCAATTTTTAATGCTGTTGTTCCCCTTTAAATGAACTTGTATATCAATGTAGAGAGCAATATTCTGAAAAAGATTTTATTGGTCTTTATTTTCTATTTGTTGAGGTTTTTTAAATTATTTAGCATTTTGTGCAGCAACTCTCCAGTTTGGCATTTCAGCAGCTAATTGCTAGGGTCCAATTTAACATAGCAACCAGGCAGTGGATTAAAAAAAAAAAAGACAGGTATATGAATAGGAGAGGGCCTAAATAGAACAATACGTAATAAAAAGTTACAGTAAGAATAAAATTGTAGCCTCTCAGAGCAATAGTTTTTTGGCAGCTGGGGCCAGTGACCCCCTATATGAAAGTTGGAAAGAAAATGAACAGTCCATTCTATAAAAAGCTAAAAAGTTAACATGACCTCCCCTTTAAACATGATGAACACGATGATATGAATGGAAAAACCTAGCCCAGGTGCAACATGCCATACAAGTACGGTATTTTTCCCAGAATCAAGATATCAGAATAAGATAAGAGTAAGCCCTGCCCTACAATACAAGCAAAAAATTATGTATTCAGTGCATCCCTAGCAATTGTCAATAAAAATAAATTATTTTGTCTCCATTCAGCAACGTTAAATTAAAGGAACAGTAACACCAAAAATGAAAGTGTTTTAAAGGAATGACAGTATAATGTACAGTTACCCTACACTGGTAAAACTGGTGTGTCTGCTAAAGGAATTATTCAATATAAAAATAAAAACTGGGTAAATAGATAGGCTGTGCAAAATAAAACATGTTTTCAATATAGTTAGTTAGCCAAAAATGTAATGTATAAAGGCTGGGGTGACTGGATGTGTAGGAAGTGTAACATAATAGCCAGAACACTACTTCCTGCTTTGCAGCTCTCTTGGTTTCCACTGATTGGTTAGCAGACAGTAACCAGAGAACTGAGGGGGGGGGGGCACATGGATCATAACTGTTTGAATCTGAGCTGCATATCGATGAACGATTGCAAATTCACTGAACAGTGAGTGACTAGCTCAGAGTTAGAGAGCTGAAAAGCAGGAAGTAGTGTTCTGGCTATTATGTTACACATCCAGTCACTCCAGCCATTATAAATTACATTTTTCACTAACCAACTACATTAGAAACATTTTTATTTTGCACTGCTTGTCTATTTAACCAGTTTTTATTCTTACACAGAACTGTTCAAAACACAACTATAGTTTACATAAACATACTTCTGTGTGGTCATGGGAGCAGCCATTCTAGCATAGGATTCACAGGAGATAACCGATAAGTTCCAAGAATCTCATTGTATACTACAGAACGTTTCTGCTGTGTATCCTGTGCCTTTTCTCCTTTTTCAGCCTTGAATGGCAGCCCCCATGGCTACACAGCAGCTTGTTTATATAAACTATAGTTGTGTTTCTTAAGCAATCACACCAGCTGTACAAGTGCAGGGCAATATTACATTATATTTTCAATACTTTAAAATACTTTCCTTTTTTGGTATTACTGTTGCTTTAACCAAATGTAACAGACTCTACATTTAGTGTCAAAAGACTAAAGATACACAAGACAGGGTTTGAGAAAAGGAAAATGTGGTTTGGAAGATATCCTGTAACTTTAGACAAATCAGCTAGAGACATGGATCAAGGAAATGTATTTTCATTGGCAAAAAGTCTCTGCAAGGACATACAATTATGCAAGATTAGCATTTTTGAGTTTTTAACTCCATGTGAGACTGCATAAGAGACAGCTAGCCTACTGCAAGTTTACTTTTTATGAGACAAAGAATTCTTTATTTGTATTCTGCTTTTGAACACCATTAAAAACAAAGTTTACAATAGGTATTAATAACCAGTGGAAGGGAAGAAGCATTAGAAGTTGGATTCACACAGTGATCTCTTCTGTTATTATGCGGTTGTCTTATATTGCAACCCGCTTTTACCACATGCACGAAGGTTCCAACCTGAACAGTTGGCTTTACAAATGAAAAATATTTTTAAAAACCATACACCAAGGGGGTAAATCCTACAGCTTTTCCTTCCACTACAGCCTTCCCCTGCCACTTCTGTCCCATCTCTTCTTACTGCACTGTTCTATACCAATTTCTAACAGTAGAATCTGCATTAAGTCTATATTCGAGAGTCTAAAATATTGACACCTTTGCTCTTTTTTCAAATAACTCACAAATTAATTCATCTATTGCAAAACAAGCCTAACATTGGCAAAAACAGGTTTCCACAATTCCTTGTTTCACCATTACATTTTTCAGATATAACAAAATATTGACATAATGTATTGATACTTTAGACTTAATAATTGGTAGCACCAAGTCCTTCTTTTAGCCATGGGTTTTCTACATCTCCTTAGAAAACTACTTCTCCCAGATTTGAAGGATACGTTTAACCAATTGCAGTTTTCAGATCTCTCCACAAGTGTTCAATAGTTTTTTAGATTTGGATTTATTTCTGGCCTTTTCAGAACAGTCCAGTATTTTTTATGTAAACATTTGTGAGTGGTTTTTAAAGTAGTCAATGCCTTCTGAAGACCCATAATCTTCAACAGAGATTGAGATTTCTGACACTGGGTTCAATATGGCGCCCAAAATGCCTTTGTAATCCCTTAATTTCATGATGCCATTCATAGAATCAAGGCACCCTAGTTGCATGGAAAGCAAAGTGACCCAAAAACATCTGCCTCCATTTTTGATTGTTTTTACTTTTCATTATTTTTATTTCTGTGTAAAAAGTTCTGAATTTATCTTGTATTTTGACTTTTTTTTTTTAACTTTTGACTTAAGAATTTGAGTTTTCAGCAGAAGAATCTTCCTATGTCTTATACCATGTTTAGGGCTCATACAGGCGTTTTGGCCTATGTTCCCCTGAGGCCAGTTTTCCTGCGGTGCACTACAGAGCTTATAGCGATTTACTGACACAGGCACATCAGAGCACCAAACGTAGGCGGAACACAAGAAAAAAAGGCTGCAAGGGAATGCAGACTGAAACACCCATCTGTATGAGCCTTTACTATGGTATTTACTGCTTTAACATGTTCTTATATTGCAGGTACCTGCAACTCATCACAGAGGAGTTTACTTCTAAATGAATGGAGAATTACCTGCTAGTAACTTAAGCATTTCCTGCAACTTCTAAATGGCACCACTACATTTAATTTTTAGGGTTCCTTCCTGTAAAACAAGATTTGTTAATTATTCAAGATTTTTTGGGTCATTCCACTATAAAAAGGAGAAAAACATTTCGAATGCCATAGGAAATTTCTGGCAGAACGAATGCATTATTTGAAAAAAGTGCAAAGGTGTCAATATTTTTGACTGCGTCTGTAATACTTAATAAGCCAACCTACATTAGCACTTTACATTCACGCCAGTTTGGTGCACAGCTATGACATCACTGAACTGAATTATGCTCTAGACACCAGGGAACTCTCCAGGAATTCCCCATTTTATATCAGTATGTTGTAAATGGTTTGGCTTCAAATTCAACCAATAAAATTAGATTGCAATTCATTAGGTCATCCTGACGCTAGTCATTCTGCCTGTAAGTTATCCTGTTTCTGTTGTTCCTCACCCTGCCTGTACACGGTTTCACCTGTATTGTTGCCTGAGCATTGGACTTCAACCATGTTAACCAATGTTTAATTGCTCATCATTCTATTTAGGCTCTCTCCAATTAATATTACAGTCTCTTATTCAAATCAATGCATGGTTGCAAAGATAATTTGGGCCCTAGCAACCAGATTGCTGAAATTGCAAATTTGAGTCACTGAATAAAAAGCACATAATAATAATAAATGAAAACAATCTGCAAATTGTCTCAGAATATCACTCTACATCATACTAAAAGTTAACTCAAAGGTGAATAAACTCTTTATGATTTTTAAAGCATTAATGTCAACGGAATTGTATATACAGGTATGGGATCCGTTAATCCAAAAACTAATTATCCAGAAAGTTCCAAATTATGCAAAGGCCATCTCCCATAGACTCAATTCTATCAAAATTTTTTAAATTGATTTCCCATTTCTCTGCAATAATAAAACAGTACCTTGTACATGATCCAGACTAAGATATAATTAATCCTTATTGGAGGCAAAAACCAGCCTATTGGGTTTATTTAATGTTTAAATGATTTTCTAGTAGACTTAGGGTATGAATATCCAAATTACAGACAGAAAAAAAAACCAGGTCCCAAGCATTCTGGCTAACAGGTCCCATACCTGTATATGAAAATACATACATTTTGGTCTGTTGTTTGTGCAACCTTTTTCAAAAGGTTTTGCTAAAAATAAGTTGAGTTAGTTATAATACAGTTTCTCACATAGGTTGGCCAACAGCCACAAATTTCCATAGAGCTGCAGTAAAACAGTGCCAAGGTTAGATCAGTGCTGCAGATACATTGATGTTTCAACTAAATACATTTTGAATAATATTGCAGACTATTCAGTTTAAAGGACAGAAAAGCTCCCAAAACATAATTTTTTAGGGTGGTTTGACCCCTTTATATAATTTTACATCTAAAAGATATATTATTCATAAGGATTTGTTTTCAACTGATATTACATGAAATAACTTTTAGCAGAAGTGCTTTGCAATAGATAAGGCAGGCAACGGTTTGCTAAGCATACATATTTGCAGACAAATAAAAATGTGAATATTTTAGTTCCATGAAGAGGCTGTATCATGTTATGAGCAACAAAAGCAGATTCAAATGTAAAGAGGCCCAGTAAAAATGTGTTAAATCTCATGCTTTTATCCAGCTTGTTAGTTTTATGGTTCTGCACATTATTAGTGCAGTGGGGAGGAAGTTGGTAGCTATGAGCTTCAAGGAAATTAATATTTTGATAACTGACAGTGATCGTGGTGATAGTGAGGATACAATAGGCAGGGGCCTCCTAACTGAACACTAATTGAAAAAAATGCTTTACTTGTTTAACTTTACTTATTTTGAAGCTCTCTATTTTTGCACTGAAAATGATAAGATATACAATAAAAATGAACACTATAATTCTAGCCAACCAATCAACCCAAATTCAGGTTGCTATTGTCAAAAATGAAATAATTGTTTGAAAAAATTGCATTATTTGGATAAAATCGAGTCTATGGGAGATGGCCTTTCTGTAATTTGGAGCTTTCTGGATAACAGATCTCATACTTGTAGCTCATTTGTTTTTTAAGTATAGCCTGTAACACCACAGAAACAAGAAATTCTGTGAAATATTAGAACATGTTAAAGACAGCCAATATTACAGATCAAATGAAAATGTACTTGCACTGCAACTGTAAAATTCAATGAAGTGGTGGCAGGATTTATGGGATACTGACAAAGTATGCAACTAAAACCTAATATTTAACAGGAATGCTACAATAGTCCCGATTGGACGTTAAGATGCATTCCGTTGTCTATCACAGTAAAATGACTCAATACTTCTGCTATACTTTTAACGTAATGCTTATTTGGCTTTATGAACCAATAATTGTTGAATTATGTCAAAGGTATAGAAGTACATATTTTTTCAATTATATAAAAAAAGTATTTAAAAACACAATATACAAGTACAATAATCTGTTAACATCTGTCAATGGCAGCACTAACAGAACATCACTACCTTTATATAAATTGAGATTTTTGTTGGTTATCTATCCAATAAAAATAAAATAAAAAAAAGAACAGCATAAACATGGAGTGGAAACAGTTTGGAGGGATATTTGAATAATAAAGACTGCAAGACTGCACCTGCTTAATGCATATACTTGGGGTGATGTGAAGGGTATAGCGTACACAGGAAAAGCAGAATGGAGAGAAGCCAAATCTAGTTCAGCTACTTAGAGTGCACCGCAAGAGACACAAAGTAGACTAGTTTTGTTAAAAATGAATTTGATATGTTTAATAAAACTCGGTAATACAAACACATCACGCATCCACACAACATTCCCGTTAACAAAATTCACATGAAGCCTTCATACCATTAAAAATTATTCAAAAACAAACTGAAATTTAAAAAAACAAATCAAAGCATGGGGAGATTGGTAGCTCTCAAAGAGCCAATAATCGAAAAAATTTTCAAAGCACAGGTTCAATTTATAATGCAGCCTATACTGCAAAAAGCAGATTGGCAGCTAAAGAGAATCTGTAATATTTACGCTCACCCACAGTGACTCTCTCCCTCTTTCAAATGTTACACTTGCTTTTAAACTAGTAACCTTGGTCAATCGAGTCCTCCGTTGAATCGCTGAAGCTTGATCTGACTTCAGCATCCTGGAGTAAATACAGCTGCTTGTTCTTGCTGCATTTCTGCTTAGTTTTGACACTACTGCAGCTGGAGACGCCCCTTTCAGGAGATTGCAAGCACCCACGCGTCATCTGGATCTTTCTAGATAACATTCTGTACATACTAGACTGCACTAATCGAGAGTTAGATGGTGAAACCAACTCATTCCGCAGATAATCCTCATCTTCTTCGGTGTCTGTATCTGTAGTTAAAAGATTTTTTTTTAAACCTGTAGGTGAACCCCAATATGGCACATTCCAAGCTTTATTAGTTAATAGAAAGCATCTAAGAAAAAAAATAGATTTGGGTAACTCCTCTATTACTTCATAGACATAATGAATGTTGGTGGATTCTTTCCATAATTTAGTGTATATCTCACCTATATACACTGGTCCCTGAAGGTAGCCAAACATAGATTAGCAGAAGTAGTATCTTATAATAATGTAACTCAATCCACATCCCCCCAAGCCAATTATTTTTAAAGGGGTAGTTTACATATATAATGCCCATTAATATGATATAGAAAATAGTTTTCCTAGATATTTTGTATTTATTGTTGATTTAGGCAGATTTGTTTTTAAACATTGCCTTTGTTTGTACTTTTTGTCTTTGAATTTCACCTTCTATCTGGCTGCCGGAACTAGGAAATAGGCAGAATAAAAAAAACAGTTCAAAAGTTTACAATCAGTGCATCTAAATGTTTGTTTAAAGGTAAACTTCCTCTTTTATCCCCAATGGCAATTTCTGGACTACAAATAAATCTTACCATTTAAATTTCAACATATTACCATATTTAATTACAATTGAAAACTCTGACTATGCAAAACAGGTTACACCGAACAAAATTTTTCAGAAAAGTAACATCAAACATTGTTATTTAAACAAATAGTAAGGCAGTTCAAGCATGAGATTACTTACAGTAGGAGTAGTTGCTAATATCTGAAATAGCTGGTGAGTGACTTGTGTTTATCTGTCCTTTGACCTTTAGTATCACATGCATATTCACTTTGGAAACCATTTTGTTTTTACCTTCATTGGATATTAACATTGGTAAACGAAGAGTTTTGTTTTCCTTAAATTCTGTAGTTGCCATATGCTTGCTGTTCCCTTGATATTTCTGACTTCCCCCACTGCTGAATGCAAACTTAAACTTTGACTTTTCTTGCTTAGAGAAGGACAGTGTTTTGTCCAGTTTGGTTGCCAGCTCCTGGTCACTAGATTTCCGTTTCTTTCTACTTTGGTTCAGGACCTAAAAAAAACAAACAAAAGAAATTAGGACCAACATTTCTGAAACACTTAAATAAAAAAGGACTATTTTGAGCTAAAACGCTTGAATTCAAATTATAGTTTCAAAAACTCAAATGTTCGATATTTATTAAGAGCAAATGTGAAACTTCAGGCATCTAAAAGCTGGCGAGTTGTCCCAGACAAAATGGATGTGGTTTTTCAATTTGTATTTCAAGTTTGTAGACCTATTGAAAATGATGGGTAGAATACGAATTTGAGGCATAAGTTTTTTTAATGGTTTAATTTGATTTTTTTTTTATATTTAAATTGTTAAGTAAAAAAGAAAACATGCAAGTTAGTAAAATTTTGAGTTTATTTAATTCATCGGCCGAGGACCGTATCAATGCACCAATGCAGTTATTACTCACAAGATTTACAAATCTGCCAGATATTGGTCAGCCAGGCCCTTTTGAGAGCCTATACATTGGCCAATAAGCTGCCGCTAGATCTAAAGGGGCCAAGTCACCACCTTTTTTAAGCTAAATGGGTTGATTGAACACTTATCCATGTCACTATTTTGAAGAGATTCCATATAGAATCTGTGACTTGAATCTGTGTATGAAATGTGCAGTGATAAGGTAATTTTTGCCATTTTCAGCTTGCTTGGTTGTTTTAATATGAATTATATAATTTCCATTTGAAACATGGTTATAATTATGTTGTAATAAGTAACAATATATTATCTGGTGGTTTGTATAACCTTCTTAGACAGAAATTTGATGAGTGATCATAACCAACAGACTGCCTTGCAGTTCCTGACAATGGCTCATAAGGGAGACAAAACACAAACTTATACTTTAAGTTTTTTATTTTATGTCCTGATAGAGCTGGAATCCATGGTGGCTACATAAATATCTATATACATGAATTGCCATGATCTCCATTTAAGCTAGTTTTGTATGAATGTTATTCATACAACTTCTTCTGGCTACCCCACCATCAATCCATTACATGGAACATTATAGAATTCAAGTAATACCTATAACATATTTATTGTCCAAGAACTGGAAAGTATCTTAAAAACATTTCTTTCATTAGCAAAAGTGTTAAGGTTTAACCTTGCGCATTTCAACTAGCAGACAGAAAAGCTTTGCAATTTGGCAATTCTTCTTGGGACAATGGGTAGAGGCATCTGTCGTGCCAGAACAGTTATGCATTTTAAGGGTTAAACCAGAGCGATCATAGTATTTAACAGTTATCTTGCTGATAAAAAAAAATACACACACACAAACAACATATCTAACAGAGAATAAGAGGTCTGAAGCCAGCCAGCCATATGTGAAGGTGTCGAATTCCTGGATACCTGGTCTAGGCCCAAAGAAGTCATACCATTTAATCAGTTACAAGTCTACAGGGGGAGACTGAGTACATATGAAATCATATCCTCAAATATATTTATCATTCCAGAATCCCAACATGTTATACCAACAGTATAATAAAACGGTTACAGATAAAATACAGCAACGGGTACCAAATGAGTCCAAATATGACTCCCTTCATGAACTGTTTGTCACTGTTGGTCTGCTCTCACATTTTCCTGCTTCAAAGCCAAATCGGAGTGAGTAAAGTAAAGGTGGTATCGCTTTTTAACGCAACAAACAAAATTCTCTGTGTGCAAATGCTCTTTCTGTACAGAAGAATATGCTGACAAATATAAATACGTACATGATAATGGTGCAAAAAAATGAATGGCCATCGCAAACAATATGGTACATTTGGTTACAGAACCATAGACCTGCTGGGTCAGAATAAGGTTAGCTAATGCCAAACTTTACATTTATTTGGCAGCAAAATGCTAATACCACCCAATGTGCACAAGGGGTGCCAGAAAATGCACTTTTGTGTGCAAATGTAAATGTGGATGCCATTGATCTCACTGCTGAGAACATACATGTATAGGTACCAGTAGAGAAAATACCAAAGGTTTTATCACAGAATAACAATGTGCAGCTGGATTATTTTCTACTATATTCTCTAATTATCTGTATTGTTCAACTTGCTATAAACAATATATATTTAATGGCATGCCTCACATCCCCCCAGATTTTCATATTCAGCATTATATTATTCTCATAACTTTGAAAACTATTTTAAAAATTAAAAAAAAAACTGACCAAATTTGCTTTGTAAAGCAATGGATTTTGAACTACAAAATCAAACAGATGAATCTAGAAATCTAAAAAAAACAATGTATATTATGCATGACTTGTTTTGCTGAATTTTATTTACCATTTTACCTTTCACAATGCAAAGCAAATGTAACTTGTTTTTCCACATCCTATGTACATTTAGCTGCAATCACTATGAAAATACAAATTTGGCCATTTCATTCTACCTTACTAGCCAATTTAAATCGCTAGTAGCTACAGTATATGGTATAAAAACTAAATTACCATGAAAATAATAACTATAAAGGTCAAAACGGCATTGTACATACCCTGTAGCTAACAAGGGTCAGGCTTCAAAATCCACATACCTCACAGGTATAACTTGAAGCTCTAGCATCATCACCCCAGCTTCGGATTCTGTTTTTAATTTTTCCACCTACATTTTCTATCATGTCATCTTCTAGACCATGCATTTGTCTCTTCAGCCTGCCCTCCCCCACCTCAGAATCTTCAGAGAGCAGTAGGCAGTTTTTCAGCCTGTAAACAAATACGGTAATTAGAATAAGGCGCATAATAACCACAACTGTACACATCTGAATAGCAACATAAATGGGGCTCTGTTGTCATACTGTATTTCTTACAATAGGAAAATGCCATAAATATTTTGGCAAACCACGTTTTTCGTTTACTGGGGGTGTGTACTGTACACCTTCAGTGAGCTTGATCTGCTTGATCATTTTGCCAGAATAAACAGGAGAAGGGTACAACAACAATAAAAAAAAAAAAGGAAACCTAGCTTGGCCACAGAGCATATCCTCAGCCTGCAAGAAAATACCCAGGCTGAGAGCAGTGGAGCAAGCACTTCATGAGCCCTCAGCCTTCGTATCTTAAAACCATGGATATTTATGCTAGATATGACACATCTGTGACCACATCTTCCCACCATAAAGGTGCTGGAAACAGGGCTTTCTCAAGAAAAAATGGGGACAAAGAAAAATATAATACAGCATTGTTTGAATTGAATTGTTAGGCCTCTCCCTCTTTACCACTCTTTTTAATGAACAAGACAAGCCAGTAAGATCATTAAAGAAGGTTAATGAACATTGCATCAAACAAAGACATACAAGTAAAATCAATCCAGAAAATAGATATGGAGTGCTGTATTAACACCAGACATGCTGGTATAATCACAGCAGATAACGGATAATGAACAATGGGGCTCATTTATCAACACTGGACAAATATGCCCATGGGCAGTTACCTATAGCAACCAGTGATTTGCTTTTTAAAGCCATCTGTAAACAGAGCAATGAATGCAGCAAATTTGCCCAGTGTTAATAAATGACCCTCTCTGTGTTAAGCTCAGTCATGCCAGTACGATCATAGCAGAAAATAGTAAACACTGCATTACTCCAGACATGCCAGTATGATCAATACAGGGTTTTTCTGCAGGCCAAGAATCAGCCCCATGTGACAGCCTTAATCCTAGGACTTTTAAATGTTTCAATCTAATGGAGAATCTGAGCCACCACTTTATTTATTTATTTATTTTTTTTGGTATATAAAACCACAGATCAAAACAAATATTTATATATTTTTTTTACAACATTAAACTAACAAGGGCAAACACAGAAACTGAAATTAAGGGTAAGGTCACACCTGGAGATTCGGGGGACTACCGTAATCACCTCTTCTTTGGGGCAACTAATCTCCCCAAACGGCTTCCCCCTGTCTTCCGCCTGCTAGAATAAGAAATCGGCTGCGGCATTGCCTCACGAGGAAACTTCCGCGACTTTGGAAAGTGCCAAAGTGCCGCAGGCGATTTCTCATTCTAGCAGGCGGAATACAGGGGGAACCTGCTCGGCAAGATTGGTAGCCCCCAAACAAGAGGTGATTAGTCGCCAGGCAACTAAATTTCCCTGAATCTCCAGGTGTAACCTTACCCTAAAGGGGCACAGGTAAACCCCCTGAATAATTAACTCCTTTTGAGAGACAACAAAGGGGTGGGGGAGAAGGGACTGGGTAGTTACACATAGCTCATTACCTCAACTAAATCAGTTGATTATGGGGAGGTTAATAATGGTAAAATCAAACAATTATGCATTAGGTTAGTGTTACACACATGCCCCATCTTCAATATGCACAGATATGCACAGGAACATGGTGACACTAAGTGGATTTTGTCACAAAAACACAAAACTAGCGTTTGCTGCATCTGCTGAAAATGTACAAAGATGAGTTAGAAGGCAGCAAATCTTCATTTTCTCTGCTGGTGTAAAACACCATGTTTAACAATATGTTTATCTATATATTAAAGCAGTGATCCTCAACCATTGGGTTCGCTAGTAACATATCGCTCACCAACCCCTTGGATGTTGCCCTTAGTGGCCTGAACTCAGGTGCTTAATTTTGAATTCCAGGCTTGGAGGCAAGTTTTGGTTGAATAAAAAACAGGTGTACTGCCAAGTAGAGCCTCCTGTAGGCAGTCAGTCCACATAGGGGCTACCAAATAGCCAATCACAGTCCTTAATTGGCATCCCCAGGAACTCTTTTTTTACATTTGAATATGGCTGGGGACTGTCATGGATACACATCCAGTTTTATTGCTGGGCCTTCAGTCTCCCAAATAGAGAATATACCCCTTTTTAAATATTATGTCAGTGAATTGGGCTTGTGCTAAACATATTTTTGTCTATTCTTTTATAATTAAATATCGGAAATATCGCTTCTCTTCTTTATTGCTTTTAACAGGGCAACATTAGAAATTAAACTAAAGTCACATTCTACTTCCTGATCCCAAAAGGCAGTCAAACAAACCAGTAGACCACTGAGAAGCCTCTGTATAATGAGCTTTAGCCATTGGGTTTTTTATAGACAGAAAACTGGCAGTTAATAGGAGTATAGTCAGTTCAGATACACCTTAAAATACTGAATAAGTAATCTACAATAATTTCCAGTAACAGTTTCAGTGATCACGGTTATGTATATCAGTCGCCCTAGGTGGTGCCTAAGCTAATGCCTCCCCATGCTTTTTATCTCTATCTCTACCATCATAAGAAACTGATGGTTGTAGTGGAAACTTGGATGGTGATGAGTTTTATGCAAAAGTTAACAAAACCAACATAAAAATTTAGCGAAACCATAAATTTTGTTTTTTTTATGTTTTGAAATAGCATATACATTACCCAATTTATTTATATATATTTTTTTTAGAAAATCGCCTTTTCACTACAATTGTTCTTCATAGAGTAGTAACAGTATTCTCTAAAATGTTTGCCAATACTGACTGACAGAATTTAAATAACTGTTAATAGGCAAAATGTGGCCCTGTGAAAAAAAGACTGTATGCAGGAGTTCCAAGATCTGGAACGATTACAAGCTCAACAAGTTGCTTATCTTCATTTACATGCTTCAGAAGAATATATGAAGCAGTACTCCATACCATATGGCTTGAGAGTCCATTTGCATCCAACTATTTTGCAGATAACGAGGACTTTTGTACAGTAGATTCAATCCTTATACAATGGGGCATCAACAAACAGCCTTAAACAAGATGGTGATCAGGAACTCATTTCCATTGTGGGTTGTTGCAGAGGAGACTGAAAATTTGGCAGACTATCTTACAAAGTTCTGGACTAAACTAGAAGCAGCCAAATTTTCAGAAGGATGATGCAGATTAAAGTAGTGTTCATGTATACAGATGAATGGACTACAATTCTAACACTTTAATGTCTTGATCAAGATTCATGGTAGCATGAAACTTTGCTTGTGAGGAAGTCTGTGCCCATTGGTTCAATAATGGCATTTGAAGACATGGAATGCCTTCAAGGTGCTATACATGAGCTCTTTATTTGGATGAATCCATTAGTGTGGAGGTATCTGTTCTCTTGATAGTACAAGAAAGTTGTCAAGACATTGTCTAATGTAGGCCACCAGGCTGACCATGACCATGGTTGAAACTTTTGGCTAGCACAAAGGAAAGGGCTTTTATCTTATAAGGTTCTGTGTAGAATAAAAACTGTATAAATTGGATATTGTGAGTGAGTGTTCAGGCAGGTGATTTTGAGGTTGATGGATGAAAAAAAAAAACAAAACTACATTGCTACATGCTGGCTGTGAATGGCTTAATGAATACAATTTTAAAAGTGTGAATTATTATTATCCTTTATTATTCTTTTATTTATATAGTCCTGACATATCCTGCAGAACTTTATATACATAATTCACATTTTGAAGGTCCAAGATTGGGCAGAAGGAGCTGTCCTTTTTAGAGCCCAAGAAGATATTACAGAAGAAGTATTCACTTTAAAGGGATACTGTCATGGAAAAAAAACATTTTTCAAAATAAATCAGTTAATAGTGCTGCTCCAGCAGAATTCTGCACTGAAATCCATTTCTCAAAAGAGCAAACATATTTTTTTATATTCAATTTTGAAATCTGACATGGGGCTAGACATATTGTCAATTTCCCAGCTGCACCAAGTCATGTGACTTGTGCTCTGATAAACTTCAATCACTCTTTACTGCTATACTGGAAGTTGGATTGATATCACCCCCCTCCCTTCCCCCCCCCCAGCAGCCAAACAAAAGAACAATGGGAAGGTAACCAGATAGCAGCTCCCTAACAAGATAACAGCCGCCTGGTAGATCCAAGAACAACAATCAATAGTAAAAACCCATGTCTCACACATTCAGTTACATTGAGAAGGAAAAACAGCAGCCTGCCAGAAAGCATTTCTCTCCTAAAGTGCAGGCACAAGTCACATGACATGGGGCAGCTGGGAAATTGACAAAATGTCTAGCCCCATGTCAGATTTCAAAATTGAATATAAAAAAATCTGTTTGCTCTTTTGAGAAATGGATTTCAGTGCAGAATTCTGCTGGAGTAGCACTATTAACTGAACAACAAGTTTTCCGATGACAGGATCCCTTTAATGAGGCAATAGAACAGGGCCAATAACTTTTTTCATGTACATCTCCTGGATGGCGGATAAGAAAGAGCTCCTTCAGGAGATTTTGTCTCTATAACAACAATGTCCAATTCACGCCAGACCATCAATGACTTGATAATGGAGACCAGTCCACTGCCAAAAAAAGAGATACATGCTGCTACATCTGCAGGTATAAAACTGTAGTGGAAGAGCAGAAGGTACTTTTAAATTTTCCATTATGTGGTCCATGGGGTCTTTGATGGCAGTGCCAGCCTATGTTGGAAAAGTGGTACATTTGTCTAGTCTGGGCCATGGGACATGGTATGTGGCCCCATTTGTCCTTGTGGGGCTGATCAAAGGAATATAGCGAGTCAGGGGTCGTCTCGCTTATGAACTTCATGGCCCTAAAATGTTTGTGTACTGCTTTTGCTTTTTCTGTCTGGATTTCAACTGTAAATAACATTTCTACAAGTAGAGGTATTACTGCATCAGTCTGGCGTCTTTTGGGTGTTTCTGTAACTATAGATGTCCGGTTTGACTTCTGTACAAAGCATCTACCTGCTCTATGGAAAATTATTTTTTAGATAGTTCTATAAAATCTTATGGGCATTCCCCCATCCCCCCACAGTTTGCACCTCAGGGCCAACTGAATGGAAAGGTCAAAGTACTTTGCCTTTGATCTAGAGTTTGAGAGGGCTACAGCGTGCTGGTACCTTGCCCTCCCACTACCTTGCAATAGGATAAATGTTTCAAAATTAAAAAATACAGGTAGCTGGCTAAAAAGCTGCAGCAGGCACATCACATATGGACCATACTCACTCCTCCCTTATCTTGACAGAGCAGCGTTGTTTCATGACAATTGGAGGTCATGCAGTGTCAGTTCAGCTGAAGAGTGCTATGACTTTGAAGTTGGTTCCTTATCAGAGAGCTATAAAGAAAACTAGACTGGTATTGCAGAGCTGAGCTTTGACTATTATATTTGTCCTCCAAGGTATTTAACCAGTGGTTGACCTGTAAAATCTAAATTCTAATGCCTTCAAACATTCAATTTAAGGGCATAAGAGCAGAATAGCCATGCAGGTACAAAGAGAATGAATCCTCTATTTTTCAGACAGGATTCTTACTTACAGCATCAAGCTAGGTACTTTATTTATTACCGTTTTGACCACATCTAAAAGCAAGGTATGCCGTGGTTGCAACTCTAAGGAAAATAGTATGCAGGGCATGTTTTTGCCCACATGATATTGTAGGCAACAAAATGTTCAAAAATGATTTTCTGTAGCAAAACATTTGAATCGCCTGCATTATTGTGCATTAATATGGTCACAGAACCCCTTCTAATATCCTTATAAGTTACAGTAGTAGTACATAATCCCCTTAAATAAGCATATTTGAACTTTGAGGGGCAATAGATATATAAAGAGGGATATTCTGAGACCATTTGCAATTGGTTTTTACTTTTTTGAGTTATTTAGCTTTTTATTCAGCAGCTCCCCAGTTTGCAATTTCAGCAATCTGGTTGCTAGGGTCCAAATTATCCTAGCAACCATGCATCAATTTAAATAAGAGACTGGGATATGAATAGGAGAGGGCCTCAATAGAAAGATGAGTAATACAAAGTAGCAACAACAGTTACAGAGCATTTGTTTTTAGATGGGGTCAGTGATTTAAAATCTGGAAAAAGCCTTAAAAGTTGCCTTAGCCCCGTGTTTTGTTGAGATAGCCCTCCATAAGAAAGGCTATTAGCCTTTGCATTGTATGTATATTTTGCTGTTGTTGTTCTACATTAAGGTATTTTCTTAGATATGCATTTAAACCTGTTGAAAAAGTTTAATCAGTCTGTTAATCTTGTAGTTAGCACCCCTACAAAAATAAATGAAATCTGCCTGAACTCTTCAGAAGTCTGTGTGTGAGTCTCTCTGTGCAAGTCTGTCAGACTGCCTTCAGTGAGTTAATGTTGTGTGTGTTTGATTACTGAATCTCTGAAATACAGGTGGAGTGTTTGCTGTAAACATATGTACTACTTTATTACTCTTCTCAATTCTGTCCTATTCCCTCATTATTTCCACTTAACAAAAAAATGCGTTCTCCAGTATGCAATGTATTATATTCTAGCTTTGTGTCAATGTATCAGTAGTAGTATTGCTTCTAAAATTTTACTTAAATTTTACTTAAGTCCCCAGAAATGTGTCTGCATACACCCATGTATATTCATTACAGAAAAAAGAGCGGTTACAAACGGAGGCAGTAGTTGTGCCAGGTTCACATATCTTTATCTACATTAAAAGATGCCTTCAGCCACAATGATTTTTTTTTTTTTTTTTTTTAACGGAGGCTTTCATTCTCAGAAGAAAGATCTTTTAGATAGTCTGAAAGGACTGCTGGTGGAGCTTCAGAATGAAAGGCTGAAGTGTCCCCTGAATATTTTGCTCAGTATCCATATTAGGACAAGGAAAGCACATTGAGAAAGAGAAAATAATCTACAACCACACCTAAAAATTATGCCACCTTTGGACTTTTCAAATAATTCATATATTACTCTAAAATTAAGGAGGTTATTTATCAAAGGTGAGGTTTATGAGAGGTTTTTTTCTACCTCGAATAAACTCACAACTCGAATGAATGTTTTCTTAATTTAAAAAAAAAAAAAAAAAAAAACCTGAATGTAAAAAAAAAAAAATTAAAAAATGAATGCGATTGAAGGGAAAATCTTAAATACTCCAATTGAGTTATCGAGCACACACCACCGAAAAAAAAAAAAAAAAATCATGAAGGCTGAAGACATCTTCATATGGTTCAAGGGACCTCTGCCATTGACTTCTACATGACCTCAACAGATTTTAGCTGTATTTTCAGATTCTGCCTTTTTGCAGCTTTGGGGCATAATATATCTAAAAAAAATATATATATATATTTTTTTTTAATCCAGAAAATTTTTAGTTTTTACTGAAACTACCCTTGAATTTTTTCAGGAAAATACAATGACCTTATATAATAACACCCTAATTGTAATACTAGAAAATACAAAAGACAAAACCAGGTTTCCATGGGGCTCAAACTTATTCATAATATTGGCAATGGTGGACACAGGAATATAAAGGTTTTTAGAGATGGATTTGAAGCCTTAACATTGTTAATGCTTTATTACAGTTTTCCTTCATCTCCTCAGACCGTCTCTATTTTCACTTTTCTCCATGTTCAGTGTCGTGCACCTCAGCACAATACAGAGGAACAATAAACAATTTTTTTCAGTTTAAACTGGTTGAATGTGTGCTTGAATGTGGTTTAATGTGTGTTTCCTATATTAAAAGTGCATGTTAAGTTTCCTTACAAATAAAAGATGAATCACATACTTGAAATTCAAAAATGTATTAAGACTTGATAGATACTACTTATTTTATCGAGTATTTTAGAATTACTGTGCAAAATAAAATTTTTAATGTGCCAATAAGTATATATTTGAACTGTGCCTTTACAGTTACAGGAGTATCAGTGAAAATACCTAATTCTATAACATGAAAAGCTGTATACAGTTCATCTTTATAGATAAAAAACATTTATGAATAAATTATAATTAGATTTTTTTTAAATTTTGTGGGATATCCTTTTGTTGGACAAAAAAATGACATCCTGTTAATGAAGGAAAACATTGGAAAAATGCAATACAATATGTACATCTGTGTTCTGCCCTCTTCTACCAACCTAAATTCATTGATTTTTATTGAAAAATACAAGACACCTAACATTTTAAAATCTCGTAAAATTATGCTATATTCCAAGTTCTCTGTAATAGTTCTGTAATAAGCATTTTACCATTATATCCTTACTTTATGTTTTTGGTTTCAATCCTTTCTCGCTCCAGCAGGAAACACAGACTACTTGTTCCATGTTTTCTCTTCCTTGGCCTGCCAGGGCCTCTTCTTATCAAATTCATATTCTTCTCATCATGCTTTTCCCTAAAAATATTTGAATGTTACTAATTAAATAAACTGTTAATGAACAGTTTAATTTTAAAGGCACTAAAATGATTAATTATATCTTTGGATCAAGTAGAAGTTACCGTTTTATTATTACAGAGGAAAAAGGAAATAATTTTGAATAATTTGGATTATTTGATTATAATGAAGTCTATGGGAAACTGCCTTTCCATAATTTGGAGCTTTATAGATGATGGGTATCCAGATAACAGATCCCAAACCTGTACGGCATTGCCAGTGCTGTATATATATTTTACCCTTAAGGGTTCTTGTTGGAACATTTTGTATATCAATTGTATTGTACTAAGGACTTGTGCAATACAAAAATAAAAAAAAATACCTAGTTGTCTTCTGTACTATTCATATTAAACCAGCACAGACTCTCAGACTGCTGTGTCAACACTAAAACTAGCCATACATGCCCATATTTAGTTGGGCTTGTTTGGAGAATTCCACTTAATAGGCCATTTGGACTGATAATTTTGAGATTCCAGTGAGTTGAGAACTATGTGCACTGAGAGAAAATTCCATCAGTCGGTCAAAAGGAAGGCAAGAGGAGCCGCAGCTCCTTTTACATACCTAATATTCCAATTGCTGGAACAAATGATGAGAACAATGGAAAAGTTTCCAAACATGTGTATGGCCACTATTAGCGGTTTGTCCATTCAGCCCGTAGGCTGAATGGTTGGAGTATGTATGGGTCAGCCCATGTATTGTCACCTAAGACACTATGGGGGTTATGTAATAATAGGTACAGTTTGTGGTAACCCATAGCAACTAGGGAGTACTTTAGCAGAGGTGTCAATAGCTGCTGTCTGGTTAGCTGTTCATTGTTCTGTTGATAGGCTGCTGGGGGAGGGAAAGGAGAGGGGTGAGAGTGTAGCATTAAAGAGTAATTGAAGTCTATCAGAGCACAAGTCACATGTTTTGGGGGCACCTGGAAAATGGACATGTCTAGCCCCATGCCAAAATTCAATATTAAAAAATTGATTTCAGTGCAGAATTCTGCGGGAGCGTTTTGAAAAAATCATGTTTTCACACAACAATATACCTTAAGATAAGGTTGTGCTATAGTGAAAAACACGACTGAGGGAAAAAAATTAATTTTCTTGACCGAGAAAATTAGGCCTCAAAGTCTCATTAAATATTGGCAAGTTCAGCCATTTTCGTCTCCTTAAAATGTGTCCCAAAAAACATCACTTCCCTTTACTTTTGAATAATAACCAGAAAAGCTCAAAATTATGGAAAGGCCATTTCCCATAGACTCCATTTTATCCGAATCCAAATTTATAAAAATGATTTCCCTTTTATATGTAATAATAAAACAGTACTTTGTAGTTGATCCAAACGAAGATATCATTAATCATTAATTTTGGACGCAAAAAAAAGCTTATTTGGGTTTTTTAACATTTAAATGATTTTGTAGTGGTACGAAGATCCAAATCACGGAAGATCCATTGTTCGGAAACCCCAGGTCCCAAACATTCAGGATAACAGATAACCTGTATTAATACCTTTCTTGAAATCCCAATACAAAGAACATATTTACGACTTACTCTAAATCCCTTCTTCTATGTAACTTTGCCAGCTCCCTCTGCTTCTGTTTGTACATTCTCTGAAGCTCTGCCAGTCTCACCCTATAGTCAAGTTCCATAGAGTCCATATTCTCAATGGAAGATCTAATGGAAAACTGTAAAAAGGGGAAAAAAAAGTTTTACAGTTATCAGCAAGCCATTTGCAAATCTATCTCAATCAAATGTGCATTGGTAGGAAAAATAACACAAATCCCAAATTATTTTTTTTTAATAGAAACAGTAAATAAAGGAGGAAGATGTGGGCTCCTCTGTATAATTTTCTGGTAAACTGGTTTACAAAAAAAGTTAGAAAGCAAAAAATTTGAACCAATAGTCTGACAATTTTCATCCAAGGATAGAAAAGGAGCATTTTGGAAGGTTTTAAGAGATATTACATTGAAATGGTTTCGAAATCACATAATTTTAAGTATGGATGAGCTATCAAAATGTAGTTGTGCCAGGGCCCTGATATTTCATGTGTCTTATGAGGATAGCACAGGTCTTTCTGGTGTTGATCCCCACTCACTGTAACAGAATAGTATTTACCTTTCCTATCCCAAATAGAAAAAACACAAACAAGTATATAAATCAATGCTGCTTTCAGAAAATTGTATAGAACAGGAAGATTTTTTTAGAGGAATATGATTTTGACCAAAACATAAGGAAGCCTACAGCCCTAAAATGAATTCCTTTTAAAAGCTTCAATGTATGCATATATTGAGGTGTCCCCTCACAGAAACAAATTATATGTCTGACACAAAATAAATGAATCTGCTAGCCACACAAAGTAGGCAAAATACAAAGTTATAAAATATACATCCTTTACTATGTATAGTATGGGACCATTAATTACCAATGCTCGGGACCTGGTGTTTTCCGGATAACGGATATTTCTGTCATTTGCATCTTCAATGTTTAAGTCTAATAGAAAATCATGTAAACAATAAACCAAAAAGTCTGGTTTTGCTTCCAATAAAGATAATTTATATTGTAGTTTTGATCAAATACAAGGTCCTGTTTTATTATTACAGAAAAAAATAATTTTTAAAAAATGTAATTATTTGGATAAAATGGAGTCTATGGGAGATGGCCTTTCCCTAATTCTGAGCTCTCTGGATAATGGGTTTCCAGATCAGGGATCCCATACCTGTACCAAATTACCAACTAGCACGAGTTGTAATAATGACTTGCAATTTTGAGTTCAATGAAAGAGTACTGTGGAAAAAAAGTTATCTGTGCTTGGATCTCAGTGTTTCAGCATACAGATAATGTATGATGTGCCTTTAATAAGTATGGATTTTGCATATCCTGGGTGACCCATTTATTACCAAGTATATTTTTAGTGTCAAATTAATCTGTGTCTTAGGTCAAGATAAAAGGAGTGTAAATAAATTGCTTATGGTCTGTTATCAAAATGTGTTCATTTTTGTACAGCAAAGTTTCACAACTGACCGGTTCAACTTTTTTTTGCATCCAGCTGTACTTTTTGTCAGGGTTCAGCTCTCGAGGCAATTGAATGGATTCCGCTTTCATACAGTCCAATACAGGGCATGAGAGAACCTCCATCAACATCTGTGAGCTGGCAGCCAATAGGCTCTCTAGGGAGGATTGCAAAGGACAGCTTTGCTGGTCTGTTGATACAATGAAAAAGATATTTTTTTTTAAAAAAAAAAAAGTTAAATGGGTGATTCCGACTAATAATTCAAACACTGTACATTAGATTTTTTCATTTTTTTCATTGATTTGAATAAGAGACTGGTATATGAATATGAGAGGACCTGAATAATAAGAGAAGTAATAAAAGTAGCAATAACAATTCATTTATAGCCTTACAGAGCATTTGTTTTTTTAGATGGGGTCAGTGACCCCCTTTTGAAAGCTGGAAAGAGTCAGAAGAAAAAGCCAAATCATTAAAAAAAAAAAAAAACTATAAAAAAAAAAAAGTTAATTTAAAGGTGAACCACCCCTTTAACTTATCCATGTACACATGGACAAAAAGGGCATCTGGTTGGAATGGCACAGGTGGGTCACAAAATGCCTTGAAATACTTTTTCATTAACAGTATTGTAATCTCTGTATGCAACCTTTTTATTAAAAAAGTATTTAAGTGATAAACAGCAGGGACATCATGTTAGAAGTAAGATTAGCATTACACGACAAACACCAAAAAATGAAAGTGTTTTAAAGTAATTAAAATATAATGTAGTGTTGCCCTGCACTGGTAAAACTGATGTGTTTGCTCCAGAAACACTACTATAGTTATATAGTAGTATATTAATAAACGCCAGTGTAGGATAAGGAGAAAATGCTCAAGTTACATAGCAGATAAGCTCTGTAGAGTATAATGGCTGCTATCCGCAATTTAACTTGTGCCATTTAATTTGCTTCCATCCATCCATAATATAGTAGTGTTTATGGAGAAAACAAAATCAGTTTTTAGAGTGCAAAGCAACGGTATATTACATTTTAATTACCTTAGAACAGTTTTATTTTTAATGCTAATTTGCTTAAATTTACAAGGTACAGGGCAGGAATATATGACTAGGGGTTTATCCACAGCTATTTTTAGAGGTTGCAGTCATACTATACTAGTCATCTCTACTTTGTAAAATAAACCGCATAACAATTGCCCACCTAATTGCTTGTAGATGTAATAATGAGTAAATCCAGTTTTTAAATTATGTGTTTTCTATTTTAAAGTGATGTCTTTTTAAAGATAACCTGTCACCTTAAGAGACAATCCCAAATACTATTTTATTATGTTAGACAAGCAAAATAAACTCCACTTACGCTATAAAAATGTAAATCTTGGGTTTTTATATTTTTAGTCTTAGCTATTTAGAATCACTGCAAGCAGGCAGACATCATTTTGCGGACACTTATGTTATTAAAGGGAAACTAATATTATTAAAGGGAAACTAAAGTCTAAAATAGAATAATGCAAGAAATGCTGTATTTTGTATACCAAACATGAACTTACTGCACCAGAAGCCTAATTAAACAAATGACTTATGCTTTCAAAGTTGGCCACATGAATTTACCATCTTGTAAATGTGTTATACCATCTTTGCAAGACAAAGACCATGCATGTGCTCAGTGTGGTCTGGGCTGCTGTCGGGAGGCTAAGCTTAAGGATCGCCACAAACAAAACAGCACAAGTCAAATAATATCTGCCATAGAAGCAAATACAGCAAGACTATGCAGACTGCACTGGGTCCTGTGTTGTTGAGTAATCTAATGTGGATTTTATAGTTTTTGTATTGTTTACTACAAACTTTCTCCAAATCTCCAGAACCAGTGGCTGCAGAGAAAAAAAATCAGAACAGAATCCCAGTTTATCTGTTTAAGGCACAAAACACATAAGGCCACCCTCTGAGATGTTCCTTTTTGCATAATAAAAGTTTTTATTTGCATCTATTTTAGAGTGAAGTCCAGTTTCTGTGCCAGTTTACCGCAGAATTCTACATGTCTGAGACTACCTCCCCAAGCTGAAGGTCTGGGGCTTGAGCACCTGGAACCCCGGTTAGTATTGGTAAGTGTACCTTACCACTCACCATTTAAGCAATATTTGACTTTTTCCCCTATCCCCTACCCCAGTAAATTTCAAGCTTTACATCATGACAACATCTTGTTTATGTGCCAGAATGGGACACCTGATGCTGATGCCCATGCACTAGCTACACATGTAGATAGAGAGGAAGTAGAGGGAATGTGGGCAGTGCAGGGACATCTAGAACATGCAGAATGGAAAATTAAAGTAATTGCCTGCCTTGCCTCTATGCTTAAGACATAGGATTTTATAATCTACGGTACATAATAACATTGAGAAATTCAGAAAATCCTGAGAAATCGCTCAAGTGGAAAACTATCCTATACTCTGACAACAGTGGCATAACTATACATTAAAATTAGAAAGAGGGACAAAAATATTTTGACCATGCCAATTTTATGGCCACGCCCCCTAAATAAATACATTTGGCAGGCTATGGCAAGTTTGAACACATTTCTTGGGGTTTTACGGTCAGGTTTTATGCGTTAGTACAGTTTTGCTAATGAAGGCGACTTGCCCTTTAAGCTACAAGTCAGTTTCCCCCAAGAGACTTGCTTATCTTACATACAGAGCTGGGCCAACCCAGCCAGGCTCCCTAGGCAACCTGGCCGGCCATGGTGCTGCCTGAGAGCACTCGATTGCGCATGCGCGAAACTTCACACAAGCACACATGCGTGGAACAGCGCTCTTGCGCGCATGCGCATTTACTTACCAAAATTCCAGCAGCGCCAGGAGAGATGGAAACTGTGCTCATACGCGCATGCGCAGAAGCGCATTTACGCACAGAGATTATAGCAGTGGCCGGGGAGAGACGAGACTGGACAAGAGGTAGGCGACAGAGCAGGTGCGTGCCTGGGGCCCCCAGCTTTGCACCATAGGTATGTGCCTACTATGCCCACTCCTAGTTCCGGCCCTGCTTACATAGTTACAATTGTATCTTTGCTTATCTTAAATAGTTACAAATGTATCTAAGTGCAGGTGCTGAGTATCCTGGGCTCTATGTCAAAAGCCTCTTATTTAATTACACTTCAGAAATATTTTATCTTTTTCTGGCTGTTTCGTGCAGGACATCAAAGAGAAACTCAGGGCATTTCAGTAAGAATGTAGATCAGCCAAAGGTTGCAGGTGCATACCTGGTCTCTCAATATCATGCACAGTGCTTGGGGCATAGGAGGACGGCACCTCCACCATTCAGACCAAACGAAATACTCCAGCACACGTTTTTCTGCTTGACACCTTTTTTGGCTTTTTTTAAACATGGGTATTATATTAACCCTTAAGCAGAACAACGTGTGCTGGAGTATTAAGTTTGGTCATATCAGTAAGAAACCAGGACTGTGGGCTGAGCTGTCAAAATCAGGACTGTCCTGAGAAAAATGGGACAATTGAGAAGTATGCTATAGAGTAAGTAGACCACACATTATAGTATTAAATTACACCACCGCCACTTTACCTCTAAATTTTCATGTGATCACCCCTGGTGAAATCATGCTTACAGAATCCCTTCAAACACTGAAGTTCCCTCTCCTCTGGCAAATCTAACCCCTAGGTCCTACTACAGCAATGATTTACATTTCTTACACCATATATCTCATCTGCCACTTAGCTGCCCAGATTGGTTGTTTGTCTAGACCCTGTGGCAAGGAAGCCAAATCCTAGATGTAATTAACTAGCCTGCATAATTTGTGTCATTTGCAAACAGTGAAAAATGATTTACAATACAGAACCACGTGGCATCCCACTAAGAATCCAACTCCAAGTAGAGAATGTTCCATTGATAATCACCCTCTGTAGATAATCCTTTTAGCCAGTTTTCTATCCATGTACAAACTAAGATCCACAGACTTTAGTTCAGAAAGCAATAGAATAACTGTCCTTCATAAAGCTACTCCGATTACTTCTTATAATTCCATTTTCCAGAACATAAACTGGAATTCGATCTTTTAAACTTTCTAAGTTGCTCACCACAGATGTCAAACAAAGCCTTATAATCGCCAGGCTGAGATCATAAACCCTTTTTAAAATATTGGAATTCAGCTTTCCTTCAATCCTTGCTACCATATCAGATGAAAGTGTCTCTAAGAAAATCAGAAAAAGTGGCCTTGTTAGCAGATATATTTCATCAGGCCTTGCTGACTTATTTACATTAACTTGAAGTAAACATTTAAACCCCATATCCTGTGTCAGTCAGTGACTTGATTTAGCTGAGCCACCTATGCACCCATCAACTGTGATATCGAGCCACATTGTCAACCTGCATCTTTTTGCTAATGATATACTCACTTTCCTTTCTTTTTAAAGGAGAACTAAAGCTTAACTAAAGAAGTAGGATAGAAATGTTGTACATATGTTTTGGGCTTCTACAACAGCCCTTTGGCAGGGAAGATCTGTGCCTCCAAAGATGCCCCTGTAGCTCCCCATCTTTTCTGCGGATTCACTGCACATGCTCTGTGCTGCTGTCACTTAACGAGCTTAGGGACCAACTCACAAAAGTACACATAGAATATAAATGTCACAATATAAACAAGACACCAAGAATCGTGTGTATATACTACTTGCATAACCACAAGGTCTATAGCTCTACAGACTACATCCTGTAAACTCTGCAGGACCCTCTGATCCTATTTGTATTATATAACCCTTGTTTGGATCAGTATTTGCCAATTTTTCTGAAATCTTTTGTCCAAAATTGATGAACTAGATTGCAGGAACACCTAGGGGGTTATTTCTTCCCATCCCCAATGTTGCCTTATTTATTATAAAAATAAGTTGAATAAATTTAAAAAACTCTGAATTGTTAAGTTTTTTGTTTTTTTTTTTTTAAGACTTTTCTCCCAAACTTGCTAAATTTTTTGGGATTCTTGCCTAAAAAAACCCCAAATTTTGCTGATTGATGGGTTAAACCGAGTGCAAACTATATCTTCAAATTGGCAAAGGGACAATTCCCCACTGACTTATACATGACCTCGACAGGTCTAAGATGGTTAATTTTTGGATTTGGGCTTTTTGCAACATCAGGGTATAATAAATTTTGAAAAGTTCAAGTTTTTGCCCCAAAAACCCAGACCAGAAAAATTAAAGGTTTAGAAAACAATCCCCAAAACAAATGTGTAGGAGAGGGGATCAGACCTCTGTTTGGCAACACCAACATATGGCAACTATATTGATATATCTAATTTAGTATGAAAGAGCACTTTTACTACATAAAGATTTAGTTTCTTGGATTTGTAAAGTAATGCTTTGGAGTGACAATGAAACAGTTGGACTACTGCTTTAGTGATTAAAGGTCTGCCTAATCATTCTCCCAGTCTTTTTCAGGATTATTGCAATCAATATTACTGTATGTCTGGGGGGATTCCTGTATTCATAGGCCTCTGTTTGTGTTGAAAGTAAGCTCGGTTTCCACTTAAGTGCAGCCCTGGATAGAATGATCTTCCCAGAAACCTATTTACTCTTAGTCCATGTAAGAATAAAGGATTTTGAGTAAAGGTTGTCACTAGACCAGATTGCTGCCAAATTCCTGGGAAAGTTGTTAAGGTCTGGCCCATTGCTTTAACATGCAATGCAAGAACAGGATAAGTCAGCAAAACTATGGCTTTCTGGCTCTAGCTAGGAGATGGAGGTTTGTGGTCAGGGAAGGCTTTGTTCTATTCAACATATTTGTGTTACTTGGAGAACCAGTACAAAATCTGAGTTTAAGAGCTGGGTACTAAAGAGAAGCAGTGAATTCAAAAGTATGTTCAATTTAATAGTAAAATAGCTGGCAATGACAACCCAGCATTAAGGTGGCCATACACGGGCAGATAAAGTTGCTATCAGTCGTTTGGACCAATTTGACAGCTTATCTGCCCATGTATGGGGGCTTCCGACGGGTCTTCCCAATCGATATCTGGCCACGATATTGATCGGGAAGGTTTGATTTTTAACTGACCGACCCGTTGGAGCCCCTTGGCGTATCGTAATTCGATCGTTCGGCCATACGGCCGAACGTCCTAATTACCCCTGATATAGCCATGCCGTTAGTGGCATATCTGGGAAAGATCCGCTCGTTTGGCGATCCGCTCGAGCGGATCTTTGAGTCTATGGCCAGCATTACTGTCCACTGGAAGAGTTTTTGGTAGTATATCTACACAGTGTGTGGTTATTCGTACCACGATTGCCGTGAATGAAAACACAGCACTGTTGCTTGTTCTGGAAACAATAAATCTATGTCTGGTCAATTGGACCACAAACAAAAAGGTATCAATATGGCTAATCGACCATAGCATGGCATGTCCAAATGCCCTTCTTTTTATCATTAAAGTCAAATTGGAAATTGGCTTCCTTGCTCCATATATGTTAATTAAACCCATGCTAAGGACTCCTGCTGTAATTAGTTATAGATGTTCTCTAACAATTTCTATGAATTGGTATTCTATGTATTGCTAATTCTATGACTGCAATTAGCAATAATAATGGCAGGGCGATACATTAGCCCGAAATCAAAAACTAATTTAAAGGACCCATACACTTTCCATAGCATTGATGTACTCCTCAATTGGAGCTGAACTACATACCGTATCTCTAGCATATTCTAAAGGGTTAAAACATGGTGGAGCCACATATAATCATATTAATATCATATAAATTGATTCTCATAGCAACACTGCACAATATAACTTTTTTTCTGAGTCCTCCAAGGCCAGTGGCTTAACTTGCATGAATATCCTCCAATACATCGGTTTTAGCTCTAAGCAACTGACTAGCACTATATCTGCTATTAGATTTAACTAATAGTAGCATACAAAATATGTCAATTGGACCATTAATCCCAGTATGTGTTGTTGATTCTCACTGATGAATATTCTGGCATTTGTAATCTGATGACTACTTTGGGCAGCAAGTTTTCAGGAAGGCACTGGCTCCCTTTAAATGTAATTTGTACATGTATTTAAAAATGTAAAAAAAATTCAATATATGTATTTTTTAAAATGTAATATTCTGGTGATCTAATTTAGTAATGTAAGGTAAGAACACTTTTTAACAAATAGCTTAGAAAACTTACTCTCAAGTTCTTTTTTTCTTTTTTCCAATTCAATTTCTGCCATTTCACTAAGGAGGGCAATGCCTTGTAAGAAAACAGGATTTGTATTTACATCAGCCAGAAACAAATTGTCTTTTGGCACTGGATGACTGGCTTGAGGCATCTCTGTTGCAGCAACTAATGCATTCATACCAGCCATGGGATCCTCAACTGTTATGTCCATAGGTATCATGCTTGGTAGTTCATATGTAACCTCGTCCATTTCACTAAACTTAGTTTTAGAAACAGACCTCATGATAGTTGGTACTCTACTTGCACTTTCTTCATTTCCGAAATCTTTTGCATCATTATTAGATGCAAAAATTTCAGGGCTTTCAGAATGGATGTTCACTTTCACTTGGCACTTGGCACTCGGAATAAAGGAACTGCTGAAATCTGTCTGAGTTGAACAAGTTTCTTTTCCAGGTTTATGGCTGTTTATAGAGAAGCACTCCGTTTCATACATAGGTTGCTCTTCATACTTTTCCTTGTTAAAGTTTGATGTTTCAATATTTTGCTGCAGATCATGCTCAAATTCAGCATCTTCTGCAGAAATATCCTCTGCACTAGAAATACAAAGAGTTTTGTGATTTAGGGGCTCTGAATTTAACATGCTATCTGAAGATTGCTCTCTTTCTGCAGAAGCAGGGACTTCTGGTTCTAAAAGCTGGTGGTGGTTTGTCTTCTCCTCTGAAGTGTCTTCCATTTGATTGGCAGCTGGAAGAGGAAGATCGGTAGTAGAACAGTCTACATTAGTCCCAGCTGTTGGTTGCACTGTGTAAGGGTGATGTTTTCTGAATGATGGGGAAATAGGTGAGAACTGGTATCCAGAGGAGAGATCTGTAAATAAAAAGTGCAAAAATTGTCATAAGTTGAAGAGATTGTATAATTGGGCATTTGGTTTAAGAAACTTCAACCGAAGTGGTGCATTTCACAATAAAAAAAAAAAAAAAATGAAAGCATTAAAGGAGAAGGAAAGGTAAAATCACTAATGATAACAAAAGCTAGGCACCCCTCAGTTAGAAGCTTTTACCGAAGACAGCTGACCAGTGCTCCAGTTTGTAAACTTCATCGACATGGTGTAAATTTGTACCATTTCACAATATTCTTACACACTTTTTTGTTCGTTTTGGTCGTCCCAGGCGAGGTTCGCATGCACAATAGAGAGATGCAAAAAGCCAGCTTTTCAAACTTCTGCTTTTCATTCTACTGCGAGTAAACTTTGGAGAAGCTGCACACCACACACTCCCAAAGGTTCTTATCCTGGTGCCCAGTGATAGAGGAATCGGCAGCCTCACAACAAGGGTAAGAAGAATTTCACCGGCACACAGGAGTTGCAGTAGCAGGGCAAGCCCTTGCAATTTTAAAACTTGCAGGGCAAGCCCTTGCAAGTTTCGGGGTCACGTCTCTTTGTCAAGCATGACATGCTTGACAAAGGGGCGTGACCCCGAAACGTTGCACTACTGCATAATAAAATTGCAAGGGCTTGCCCTGCTACTGCAACTCCTGTGTGCCGGTGAAATTCTTCTTACCCTTTTTCATTCTACTGCGCACATGCACTTAACTAAAAAATAACTAACATAACTAAAAAAAGATCATGAGAATAGAAGACAGCAACATGGCATTCCTATTATATAGTGTCCTAGGGCCAGTACAATTTTCAGCAAACATGAGCACCAGCCAGGGAATCTTGGGTAAGCGATTATAGATCAGTGGGGGTTGCCTAAAATTTTGGTACTTCCCACTGATTATACCTTCTTTCTTATTTAAAGAGATACTGACACCAGAAATGAAACCTTTTTTTTTACATCTATAATAATATTGTATTTGCATACTTTTCTATAAATTTTGCCATAAAAGTATTTATAGATGCTTTTACATCCCCCATGTTCCTTTATGAGGGTGCTGCCATTAGCATTACAAACTCTATATATTTTTCAGGGCAGACAACTGTACCATGTTTTTGCTTTAGATAGTAATACAATTATATCTATGTACATAACAAAAGTTAAAAATTAAAACATTGCATGCGATAAGATAGCTATGCCTTTCACTGGCATAAACCTTTGCAAGTACATTGAAGTTCAATAACCATTTGCAAAAAGCAGCATACATTTCTAAGCTAACTGCAAATTTTATATGTGAGCAAACCTGTCAATGGGGAAGTGCTGTCCTTCATATCTGGGCTGTTCTTCTCTGCTTCCTCTTCACAAATGTCCTCTCTAAGAACAGTGGGTGGTAGAGGAGACCCAGATGGAGGGGTAGATGGGTGGGAACTTGTAAGATATTCATATTGTTCCTCTTGGGTCGGGCCTTCTTGTTTGTGCTCTGATTTTGGGATTGTTTTTGGGGAAAGAGGAGGAGAGCTGAGTGATTTACTATAAGAAGATGGGGCAGATGGTAATAGGACAGTTCGTTTTAACAGATCTGGATGGGACTCCAACCTCTGCTTACAGGTTCCTGTATTCTGCTTTGCAATCTTATTTTCCACTTCTGTCTGTTGTCCATAAACCTTAAAGCTTTCCTGTAAAAAATAAAATGATGGAGATAAGTACGGTAATACTAAACTGTATCCATCTATAAGTCAAGCTTTGTTTTTTTCTTTATTATACTCCACTATCTATGCAGTTACAACTGAAAAACACATTAAAGTAGAAACTATTTCATAGAAACAATGTTCACCATGCAGTCATCCATAAATATGCTGCTGCGGATTTCATTACAAATCTCTGATTATTTTTTTATAGACTTTAGTCTTCAGCCACCCATGCATGCCCTGTACATTTTAAAGAATTACTAGTCAGCCCTGATGCATGTTAATGGTAACAACCCTTTAAATATGAAGGATGGAATGTATGCGGAATCTATAATTAGCACAAATAAGGAAATACAATACTTGAACTAAAATTGTAATGTAGATACTACATTCAGTGCAGTGCAGGGTCTGCTTCCTCTGTAGTTACCTGCATTAATGAAAGCTTGTTGGAGGCTGTTAAAAATGCTTCTGTAGATAAGTAGGATTTCCTTACTGACATAATGGTACCTAATTATTTCTGTGTACATACCACAGGAGGGGAAGTTCTCTGCAGATCTAGAGCATCAATATGTGCATTTCTTTGCAATTCCAATGCATCCAACTGTGCACTTCTCTGTAGTTCCAAAGCATCCAGTTGGGCACTTCTATGCTGTTCCAAGGCATCTAACTGAGCACTCCTCTGCAGCTCTAGCGCATGTGCTGCCTGCTGCTGCAGCATATACAGTTCATGCTGTCGTAAAATTTGCTGCTGGGATAAGAGCTGAAGCTGATGGGCATGTTGAAGAGAGCTACGAGTTGGTGAATACATAGCTTGCCACAGAGCCGAAGACCTATCCAGAAGTTCTAAAGCAAAAAAATCAAGAGAGTCAACAGTTTTACAGGAATAGAAAAATTAAAGGGGTTGTTCACCTTCCAAGCACTTTTTTTTTTAGTTAAGTTGTTCATCGGAAAGAGTTTTTTCAGTTGCTTTCCAGGTTTTATTTTTTTTGTTACAGTTTTTCCAAAATTGAAGTTTAAAATGTAATGTTCCTGTCTCAGGTTAGTTGATAGATTTCTCAGCAGCATCTGTGGAATAGCAACTATTGTATCAATTATATCAGCTGCCTTCAATGAAACTCAGGGATTCTGTTTAGCAGGGCCAAAGAAAAGAAATATATCAACTAATGTATCAATTTAGAACAGTTTACTGCTTTGGTGACCAACCTCTTTAAAAATATAACACTATTAAACCAAAAGAGAACGTTTTTCCTAATGAGTGAAAATGTAATGCGAAGCACCTTTCCAATCATGTCTTCGTTTGTCAACGTAATTGCTATTAAAAGCAGTATCTGTTTGCTATTCCCATTGCTAATTCAAATTAAATGTACTATTGAAAATGTATCAGCAACCAGCTCTCCGTCAGCCAAGACTGCAACTCCCATAATACCTTAAGAGTAACTGTAATTAGCATAAGCAGTGCAGAAAATAACAAATAAAAGACAGATTGTGCTTTCAACAATGTCATCTACAAAATAAAATCACTGAAAACGTATAATTAAGGTATACTGGAAAGTTTTTTTCTTTAACCGATATATAAACAAATGGGCCTACTGATTATTAATTTATAAAACTACCAAAAAGTTTTCCCAAACTTTTTCGTGGATTAGTGGTCAAGATGTTTGCAAACTATGGATAATTTTAGTACTGATGCTACTGGCGTTTTGCCCATTTTTTTTCAAGCACACATTTTCCTTTCAAACATACCAAAGTGTGATAGCTGCTCAGATGGAACAACCACAATCTGACCAGTCTGGGGATCTCTTACAAACTGATAAGCAGAAGGGAGAGAGGAAGTCATTCCAGGAGTGAATGCAGCGCCTAATCCCTGATGAAGTGTTTGATGGGAAAAACCTGAAAGGAAATCAAGAAAGTACAAATGACATTACAGTTGGGAAGATAAACTTTTACATAAGAAGACAATTCCTTGAGTTCTTATGCCCACTGACTTCAACATTAAAATAATTTAAAGATGTGTGCGTTTATCTTGACAACAAGAAAGTAAATATATTAACACTAAGTTAGATGCACAGGTTTTATTTCAGAAGTCATACTACATGCATCAAATGAGTATGCCTAGCAAAATATAGTTTCCACAATAATCCTATACAAGAGCATTTTAAGCAGATAAATTAAAATAAGACAAGAAGTCAGCATACCATAAGGATGACCTGTGAGCCACATTGGTGGAGTAGTTCCTCTATGAAACCAGGCCTGTGCTGCTAACTGCGAATTGGAATCGGCTGACCAGTGCCCAGTTGTGGTCAAAGCTGGACCTCCAGTTACCATAAGGTTAGAATTTAATCCATTTGCACCACTTCCAGTTGAATGGATCCGTGAAAAATCTGCAAAGTCCTTCCTTTCCCTGTTCAGAAATTAAACCTTTCTTAAATTTTTAAATTTGCAACAAAAATTATTACCATAAGGCTTTCATGTACCTAGTATTACATTCTAAGACACTGAAGAATATTGAAGATTCTATACTGCCAAAACAGGGCTTGTGGTTCCTGTTAAACTAGTGTCCCAGTCTTCTGAGGTATGTAGATAGATTATCTCCTATTAAGATATTTTTATTTACCCAAGATGAACTAAGGGCTCTGTTGATTATGAGTTATAATCTGGAACTCGATGTTGTATTGAATACATGTAAAAAGCTACAGGTGACTTCTCTAGCTAAACAGACAGATCCAGGTCTTTTAAAGAGAAACAAGCATGGCTGTGGTAAACACTGCCACACAGATAGGGACAAATTTATTGTTTTTTCTTTTTGATAGTCAGACAAATGACTAGATAATTGGTACCTGTGTGATTAATTAAGGATTAATTGCACTAGTAGTGCAATCCTATCAGGGCTCAGTCTACAAGGGCCACAACTTCCTCCTGTATTCTCGTGATCTAATCATTCATCTTGTAAGAGTGGATGAGTACAATTTAGGCATTCATATCCAAGGCCATATTGACTTTCCTTGCCACCAACAAGGTGGCATTTGCAATGTAGTAATTGAAAAAAAATTGACAGCTCGAACTGCAGTCCCAGATTGTTACTAAAATGTCCTGACTTTCTCTTTGATCTCCTGCACTGGACAACCAGAAAAAAACAAAAAATGTTTCTAAAACTTTATTGGCTTTTGGCAGAAAGCCCAGAATGTGTGGCAGGTGCACTTAGATACATTTGTAAGATGAGCAAAGAAACAATTGCAACTAATTAAGATAAGCAAGTCTCTTGGGGCAATTCACCTTCATTAGCAAAACTGTAAATGCAGATAAAACCTGACCCTAAAACCCCAAGAAATGTGTTCAAACGTTCCATAACCTGCCAAATTTTGTAAAATGGACATGATAATTAGGGGGTGCGGCCATAAAATGGGCATGGTCAAAAAATGTTGGGAGGTATGGTTCAGGCCTTGGTTTCTAGTATGCATGTTCCGTGTCAGCAATAATTCCATAGTTTTTAAAACTGGTCACTGTACCATTTCTTGCTTGCATTTCTTTTGTTTCTATTGGAGGGTCAGAAAAATTCTAGCACTAGGTACAAATTAAGTTGGATATCAGTACTACGGAGGATAGACTTAAAAAAAAGGTCAGTAAAGCCCACACAGAACATAGGTTTTATAAAATACAAAATGTGTAAAAAAAAAAAAAAAAAGTTTCTCATTATTTCTTAACTTCCAGATCCTTACTTCTTTACTTACCGAAGCAGCTTTTCTTGCTCACATTCCAACCTGCCCACCAACAGGCGATCCTCTCTGTGTCGAACTCGTTCATGACCATTCTCCTCTGAAAGTTCGAGCCCTTTAAAGACAAAGAAATATGTTAGATTGTCTTGGCTCCCATTAGATTATGAGCCCTTGATGTATCTGCTTTTGAGGCAATGTTAACTTAAACCGTGCACTCTTGCAGAAATGTTCCCTTCTATGTGTGCAAGTTCTAGTTGTCTCTGAAAGCTATTAAGTATATAAATAGATAGTACTATTGAGGCTTCTTAAATGGCTAAAATAAGAAGTTAATATAGATTTATGAACACATTGAATATTGACAAAAACATACGTATAAAAACTCACTGGGGCATTCCAAGAAGTCAGAAGTATTCTGGAAACATTCCATTCCCTGGAACATCTATACATAAGTAAAGCTCTTTATATGGGTGTTCTATGTTCCAAATAATTACATTGTCAAATGTATGTCAAAGTGGCTTGTCACGCTACAGGATAAATCCAAATGCTAACCAAGAAAAATAAACTTTACTTCCAATGAGCAAATTAGTGGAACATTTTGGAACCCACCAATCACACAGTTGCAATTTAGTGGAAGCTGCCATGAAAGCAAGCTTTGCATCTTCTGATTATTTACATTACACCAACATGTTCCAGGGTGCTTTTAAAGAGATTGTACATCATTCACATCAATACCAAACTACCCCAGTTGAGCTTACAATATTATGTCCCTATTACATTGCACATATCATGATCAATATTAGCAATACTTGCTGGTATGCATTTGGAGTTTGGGAGGAAACCCTGACACAGGGATAACATTGCTGGAGGGGGGTTGCAGCTCAGGCAGGGGGACCTGATGGGTCTGGCAGAGTGAAACCCTTTGGCATTTAATATTAATCTCACCCTTCCTAAGGAATATTCCACATGGGGCACATGTTTCTGCAGTCCCCCACATGTGCCTGAATCAGGCTGACAATGGTTCAGGCGCAGGTGAAATTAGTGGAAGGCCTGATTCTCTGCCTGTGTGTTTCAGCAATGCACAGTATTTCAGCCCTCTTTCTAACTTTCAGATTTGGGAGGTATGCATTAAAGGAACAGTTCAGTGTGAAAATAAAAACAGTGTAAATAGATAGGCTGTGCAAAATAAAAAAAAAAGTCTAATATAGTTAGCCAAAAATATAATGTATAAAGGTTGGAGTAACTGGATGTGTAACATAATAGCCAGAACACTACTTCCTGCTTTTCAGCTCTATAGCTCAGAGTTATTCAGCGACTTGAAGGGGGGCATGCAGCATGCAGCTCAGATTCAAACGCAACAGATATGGCCCATGTGGCCCCCCTTAAGTCTCTCATTGGTTACTGCCGGGTAACCAGTCAGTGTAAACCAAGAGCTGAAAAGCAGGAAGTAGTGTTCTGGCTATTATGTTACACATCCAGTCACTCCAGCCTTTATACATTAAATTTTTGAAACATTTTTTATTTTATTTTGTACAGCCTATTTACACAGTTTTTATTTTTACACTGAACAATTCCTTTAGGGTTCTAGGAAATATAAACCTAGCCGTGAACAAGGGGGTGACAAATTGATACCATATGCTGCTGGACATACAGTAAAAGTAAATTAAATAAAGCCGACCAAAGCAAGAAAAACAACAAATAGCAATACATAGTGATTGATGAATATGTTGATCTATGTTTTGGGCCTGAGCCCCAGGTCTTATTGGAAGCTAGCAACACTCCTGTATCTAAAACAAGTATTGTTATTTTTAAATCCACAACTAAACAAACCCTTAGGACTCTTACACTTGGTCATTTTACTATGTATTCCTGTGTGGTGGCATTTTTTTTTTCTTTTTTGTTTGTTTGTGTTCCACAGCAGAAGAGCTAACAGGGCCCATTATTTTCTAAGTACCTTGTACTCATGGGGGCTGCGCTGAACCACGGGATGCAGGGGGGGGGGGGGAGATGCAACATGCTGATAAAGACACAGTTAAGTTATATAGTTACGTTGGGTTGAAAAAAAGACCAAAAACCATCAAGTTCAACACAGCCAAATGAAATCCAGCTTCCACACACTCACACAGACCCCTACACACACTCACAAACTATATATAACAATATCTATACTAACTGTAGATTTTAGTATCACAATAGCCTTGGATATTTAGGCTTGTCCAAGAAAACATCCAAGCCATAACATCACTCAGCAGTACATTTTACAACCTCACTGTCAAGAACCTCCTACACTGCTTCAAATGAAAGTTCTTTTTCTTTAGACTAAATGGGTGGCCTCTGGTGATCCTCTTTATTGGAAAAAAGGTCCCCTGCTACTTGTCCTCTAAATGTATAATGTTTACCCTCGCAAGCGTCTTTTTTTTCCAGAGAAAACAACCCCAACCTTGACAGTCTACCCTCATAATTTAAGACTTCCATCCTCTAACCAGTTTGGTTACACATCTCTGCACTCTCTCCAGCTTATTAATATCCCACTTTAGGACAGGAGCCCAAAACTGCACTGCATACACCAGGTGAGTTTTTACCAGGGACCTATAAAGAGGCAAAATGATGTTTTCATCCATTGAGTTTATGCCATTTTTATGCAAGACAGAACTTTATTTGCTTTAGTGGCCACATAATGATACTGCCCAGAATTAGCTGCTGCTGTGTGGTACTGTATTAAATTCTTTCGATTTCATCCACTGCCATCCCAGAGTCAAAGTCTCTGCTCACCTTCTCATAAAAATAAATTACATTAGTCTGGCAAGATCCATTATGCCTAAAAATATGCTGGCACAAAGTCAAAGTATTATTACTTGCAATGAAGTCAATTATCATATCCCTTAATACACCTTAGAAAAGCTTTCCTACCCCTGATAGACTAACCAGCCTATATTTTTGAGCCTGCCTGAGAATGAGTTCCCTTTTTGAATAGCGGCACCACATTTCAATTGGCAATTCGCCAATCTCTCCGCACCATGCCAGACTTCAACAAATCCTGAAAATTTTAGTAAAGAGATTTGGCAATCACAGAGCTAAGCTCGTTTAAAACCCTGGCATAATATTCTTTACGGCTCCCATACCGCAAATTCATACCTACTGAGCAAATTGATAAATTACCACTTAAGGGCTAGTCCACACGGGGAGATAGCCACGCGTTTGCGGTCGCGGCGTCAAAGCGCCGCGACAGTCGCCGCGACCGGCGCAGGCGACAGTTTTGTATGGGCGCCTATGTAAAAACGCCTGTGCTAACCACACGAGGCGATGCGCTTTTCAACAGTCGCCTGAAAAAGCCTCGCCAGGCTTTTTCAGGCGACTGTTGAAAAGCGCATCGCCTCGTGTGGTTAGCACAGGCGTTTTTACATAGGCACCCATACAAAACAGTCGCCTGCGCCGGTTGCGGCGACTGTCGCGGCGCTTTGACGCCGCGACCGCAAACGCGTGGCTATCTCCCCGTGTGGAATAGCCCTAAAGGGATAGCATCCTCAATAATAAGTTAAATCATTGGGCCAGCAACCCCATTATTTATGAATCTGTTCACAGGAACACATTTGTCTTAAGGTTGCACCACAGGTATACCCCTTTGATCTAAAAGAAGCCAACAACCACACAATATCTTGGACTACAAACAGTGAACACTTGACCCTACAAAAGGAGATGGTGCATCCAACTTCTATAAGCATTACTGAAATAAATATCAATTCCAAAATGGAGTGAAAATTGGGAGGACATACTCACAGTTCACCCCAGTCCAAGGATGCGTATACATAACAACAAAGCCGAAAGAGTGAGTTCCTCCAAAAATATATTAATTAGCAAGTAAAAAAATACAAAAAGTGTATTAAGATGTATTAGGACAAGACCTAACGCATTTCGTGCCTGTTGGGGCACTTACTCATATGCTCATAGGCTGAAACACTTGACCCACCTCATTATATTTTTTACATTGTTTTACATGGCTACTCCCTCACTATATCCCAAAACAGTCACAGGCAAGCTTTTATAGCAGGCACTTCAGCCATATCTTCAGCGACACATTGGTTACAAAGAGCCTTTTCTGTATCCTTATTAGCTTCAATGTCACATCCCAATAACGCCATTTTACTGTACAGTACTTTTTATCCCTATCCATTCACAGTCACTCACAGTAACAGGTTAAGTAACCAGGTTAAGTATTGAATCAGCTACACAGAAATCCATTATCCAGAAAACTCTGAATTATGGAAGGTCATCTTCCATAGACTCCATTTAAATCAAATAATTAAATTTTTTAATGAATATCTGTACCCCTTTTCATTATGCATGAACTCACAAGGAAGCATGGTCTCTTAAAAACTAGCACCCTTGTGATGCCCCTCAAACTTATAAAGTTAAAACCAAAACTATAAATACGTGTCACAGTAATATACTGGTTCTTAAATGGCCCACACTTTCATTACATACTTGTCCACTACTACAAGCATTACAATGATTCAATTATTGCTCATAGTGCCCATAGCCCCAAATATTTACTGCACCACACTTTAATGTCTCTTCAGTTTGTCATACACGGACTGTTCATCAACATCACCCCCACTATCCCCACATCCACTAAAAGCGAGACATTGTTTTTTTAAAACCATGCATCACCATTATATTCCTACTGCAGTTAAAGTTCAACATAAGTGAAATGGAATATGGAGGATTGGTGCCAAACAGACTTTTTACCTACAGTTTTATTCACAAAAAACTTTTTTCTTGAGCTAAAAATGGTATTTGGTAACCTTTGGACAGATTTTTCATGATTTAAACTATAGGGAAAAGTATGCTCAGCTCTTGTTAAACAATGGTGTATATTGTCTCCCACACACCCATATTATCTATATCCACTAACAGTGACACACTGGCTTTCAATGCAGCCAGGGCTCCATTACTCCTAATGGACATCCGAGCCCCCCCCTCCCCCCATGAATGCTTATTGGCTAGCTGACAGACTTTTTTTTCCTCCCAACACTGAAAAAATATTGTTTAATGTTTTATGTTCTTTTACTTTAGGGCATTTGCTAAGGAAAACATTTTTTTACCTAGAGAAATATATACATAGATCATTTCAGGATGTTTCAACTTGTTTGAGTATGTGTAAAACAGCTGCATAAAAAAAAATGCATAAAAGAAGATTACAGACTCTACTAGATCAGAACCTACAGCAGTATAAAAGCAAATTTTAGGAGCAGCACATAAGACATAAGCTTACTCTAAAATAAAAACATGTTGATATCTCTCTGAAATGTAAACACTGCAATAGTCTACTACAATCTATTTAAGATTGCAATGCCTAGAACATATCCGATTAAAAAATAAAGAGCCTAAGGCTAGTGGCACTCATGTTATTTTTCGGCCAGCATTTCCCATCTGCCATGTCCTATTGATTTTGGAACAAAAATGAAGCATTCGTAAATGGGAAAAGATCAGTCTTTTCCCTATCTTTGCCACTGCTCAGGGGCAAACTTTTTTCCCTTACAAAAAGCTACATATTCACATGCCTCCCAACATTTTGGAAATAGAAAGAGGGACTGAAAGATTTGAAGTGTGTAACGTGGCAACATTTGTTGACCACACCCATTTTTGGGTCACACCCCCTAATTACCATGTTCATTTTACAAAAATGGCAGGTTATGAAGGTTTGAACACATTTCTGTGGTTTTTGTATATTATTACAGTTTAATTAAGGTGAATTGCCCTTTAAGCTGCAAGTGACCCTTCCCCAAGATACCTGCTTATCTTAAATTGTTACAATTGTATCTTTGCTTATGTATTGAAGTACAGCTGCCATGTATTCTGGGATCTCTGGCAAAAACCAATTCAGTTTTAAAAACTTTGTATCTTTTTCTGGCTGTTCAGTGCACAAGATCAAAGAGAAAGTTGGGATATTTCAGTAACAACCCGGGACTGCGGGCTGAGCTGTCAAAATTGGAACTGTCCCACAAAAAACAGGACACTTGGGAAGTACTGCATATATCCATCACATGTTCAGCTCAGTCTTTCTTGTGGTGCCTATAGCGCATTCACATCCTTGGGATTTTTGATGTTTTATGGTCATAGAACATTGAATTACAGTGGATTCTTTTTTTACACTGATCAACAGATATAATCTTTCATGTCAAAGTGAAAACCATGATTTTACATAATTATGATAAAAAAACAAAATGACCAACTGTATAAGTATATATATATATATATATATATATATATATATATATATATATATATATATATATTTATATATATATATATATATATATATATATATATATATATATATATATATATATATATATATATATATAGGACAATATGAACACTGACGTTGTTTTTAAGCTATTCTTTTGTTGTTTTGGCTTTATACTTAATGGTCATTGTCTTGCTTAGGCTTTTGCAGACTGTATCAGGTTTTATTTGCTGCATTCATTCTGCTACCCTCACAAGCCTACTGTAGAGCATGTGTTTATGACGATATGCACAGTTTGGATTACATCAATGTTGATCTCATGAGAATAGAATAGTCATATGCGGGTCAGGCCGACAGCCACAAATTCTTTACAGTCCTGCAACTGCTATGCCCCACTTTCACCTCCAGCAAGAGGTATTTATAGTTATAGGAATTTGCCAGTTCCGCCATGGGAGGGTCAAGCACAGGTCCACTGGCGTAACTATAGAGGAAGTAGATCCCGCAAGGAAAAGTTTCCTCTATAGCATTCAAATCCCCCTCCCTGCCGCTTTCTTCTTGTTTAAATTGACAGGCTCGCGTCTGAGCGAGCACGTGGTAGGGGGTTGCAGACAGGCGCCCCTGTGCAGGGCTATAAACATCTGTGACTCACCAGGTCAGATTGGGTATTGGTGGGCTTTGTCATCCCGCACATGGCTATAACAGAACCAATTTTGGTCTCATCAGACAACATACTTCCTGACTCCAGAGTCTCTACTGTAGATAAGCTGTCTGGTAGTTTCAGTTAACAGTAAGTTTCATACATTTTCTCTGGCCTTTCCTAAGCAGAGTAACATCAGAAAAGGTTGGTATTCTTCTTTTGCTTTTTTTTCTCCTGACTGTGGCCCAATCAGAATTGACCAGCAAGTGGCTCTGCTGGTTCAATTTCACTATAGTAGCAGATGTTTTTTTTAAATGTACTGAAATTTCAAAAGTACTCTGAGAAATGTACATTAATGTGTTTTGAGGCTTTACATTACATTTACTTGTAATGCGATTATTCTAAGTCTATGTATTCTATGATTTTGGGCACTGTATCGTGAAAAATGATTGTCAGCAAGACTGATGGTCTGACTTAGGGCCACATATTTGGAAAAGAAGTTCAAAGGCGTTTATGTCTGTGGTGGATGAGAGCAAGAAGATGGGGTTAGCTTTCTAGAGCAGTAAATTACAGCTCAATCTTGTAGGCAACCTTGAGGAGAACAGTAAGAAAGCCTAGTGTGGGAAAAAGGAAAAGGCAGGCTGATTCTAGGTTTGTGCATCACAGCAGAGCTGCAAGACTATGTGAGGAAGATAGGAATGTGAACTCAGGAATGTGCTCAGGAATGGCAGTTTCAGATAGGGCTGATCATTCTAACAGCCTGGAGAAAAGCCAACTCTAGTTTTGGAGAGGAGACCAGGACTAGGCCTATATTTATAGGCTATTCAATTATTATAAAAGCAGATTTGGTAATTTGCCGCCCAGATCACTACAACCAGTTTATTGTTTCCCTGGTACCAGGATACCAAGGACAATTAATGAAATAATTAAGTATGGAAAGGTGCAACATTAGGAAGACATGGATTCATGGAAGCTTACTAGCTGGGATGGGTAAACTAACTATAGAGGGCAACAGAGGGAACTACAGAAAATGATGATTACATAGTAAACAACATAGGCAGAGGTAGTGATACAGAAAACATACACTACACAACACATACTACATTGAAACAAAGACAAACGAATCTCATAGAATGTGGGAGGGTTAAATACTCAAACAAAATGGCAAAAAGTACTAAAGGTATGGGAGTACTTATCCGGAAACCCGTTATCCAGAAAGCTTCAAATTAAGGACATCTCCCATAGACTCCATTTTAATCAAATAATTCAAATTTCCTTTTTCTCTGTTATAATAATTCAGTATCTTGTATGTGATCTCAACTAAGATATAATGAATCCTTATTGGAGGTAAAACAATCCTACTATGTTTAAATAATATTTAAATGATTTTTTTAGTAGAGAAGGTATGGAGATCAAAATCACGGAAAGACCCCTTATCCAGAAAACCCCAGGTCCCGAGCATTCTGGATAACAGGTCCCATGCCTATACTACATTTAAATATGTCCAAACCAGATAATATTGTTACAGGAAAAACACATAGGAAAATATGGAATAATACTATACCTGGAGCAAGATGGATACAAAAATTTATCTCAGCCCTTTCTAAATCTAATTAAAGGGGAGAACGCCACATTGTTTTGGGTCATTTTGCTATACATGACAATAATATAACCAAGTGGCAGATTCTTGCAAATAGAGATACTGAGGCTGAAGCACAAAAATATTCATATTTGTGCTTCAAATAGCCCAAATCAATATTATTTTACCAATTTCCCACAACTGCTTATTTAGATCCAATATGACAGTTGGAAGAGACATTATTAGGAGACGTACAACATGCATTCTCAGACTTAATATAAACTAGTTCAGTACGAATTGTTCTTTAAAGGGGTTGTTCACCTTCCAAATACTTTTTTCAGTTCAGTTGTTTTCAGATAGTTTACCAGAAATAAAGACTTCTTTCAATTACTTTCCATTATTTGTTTTTTACCTTTTTTCATAATCTAAGTTTAAAGTTGAATGTTCCTGTTGGTGTTTCAGTCTTGCAGCTCAGTAATGCAGGTGCAGAATAAAAACTGTTACAATTTTGCAACATTTAGTTGATAAATTTCTCAGCTGTGGAATATTAGAGCAACTATTGTATCAATTCTAATAGCTGCCTTTAATGAAATCCAGGGGGACAAAGCAGGGACAAAGATAAGAAATGTATCAAGTTAGAACAGTTTACAGGGTCAGCGACCCCCCTCCCAGAACGGCTTTAGAAGGTGAAATATGACACTTAACACTTCAATATTAGAAAAAAAGTTATACAAATATATATAGAAAGTAATTGGAAAAAGCCATTATTTCTGGTGAACTATCTGAAAACAACTAGGTGTTTAAAGGTGAACAACCCCTTTAAAATACATTGTGCCAAAATAAAGAATATAGTACTTCAAATTAATCCCCAGTGCAAACTAATCTTAACAAGATCACTGGCACTAGTAAATGGTCATTCCCTTCATACCAGAGTCAGTCAGATATACTATTTTGAGAATCAATGGTTAAACATCATAGCTTACAACATGGAATATTAGAAGACCCCATATTATTATACTACAAAATCACATAATTTCTTATAACAAAAGGAAAAAGAAACACACCAAAAAAAAATTTTTATATATATATATATATATATATATATATATATATATATATATATATATATATATATATATATATATATATATATATATATATATATATATATATATATATATATGATAAAGTAGACAGGGCAAACCCATTAAGATTAATAAAAAGTAGGATGTAGAAGGAAGGAAGCCAACAGAAAATAAAAACTTAAAACTCAAGGCAAAGCTAGATCTTCACTGCTAAAGGGCTGTGGTTGCCTTGGGCTGGTACAGAAGCCCAAAATATAAAGTACACCAGTCACTAGACTTCTTCTTTAGTTCTCATTTAAAGGTGAACCACACCTTTAATGATTGCCACAATTTGCTAATGAATTTGTATGGTTGCAAGCACCTGTGTGAAGAATATAAATGCAACCACAATTTAACATTATTTCAAGCAGTTTGCAAATAGAGATCCCAGGAAACAAAGAATCAACATCAAAAGCACTATGTTCTTCTTATGCAGGCACTATCAATTCAATGTTCTCTGATGCTAAAAGTGTTAAACTTAAAAGTCCTACCTTTAGAACTGCCAGCCTTGCTTCCAGAATTATCCTTCTGCCGAGCAACAGCCACAGCAATCCCAACAGGTGGGTGACGAACTTCTACCTCTCCCTGGGCACCTATGACTTCTCGCCCAAATGATTTGGCACTTTCTGATCTTTCAGGATCCCGTTTCCCTCCCGGATGCGACAGGCACTGTTGATTCTTGACATTATTTATATTTGGCGTATCCGACTTCATGGTCCCAAGACCACCAAATGCATTTTTCTTGCCACCGCCCTGCCATGCAGCCGTCTCTTTGGCAAAGTTCCCACTATATTTAATAAGGTTCTGCATGGCAGATGTCTCACCATGAGCAGAGGGGTGCAAAGATTCAGCATTGTTTCGACAGCTTACTGAAGACCTAGGTAGGCTTGGAGAGTCCAGATAAACCTTTTTTGTTTCCCCTTCTGCATGGCTTGACTGGGAATGTTGTGCTGCTAAAACAGTCATCTGTGTGGTTGCAAAGTTGCCCATCTCAAATTGTTTCAGTTTTTGCTCCTGCAGTCTCAAATGGAAATGTTCTTTACGTTTTTGCTGGAACTCTGCCAATTCATACACCTTGCTTGATTCCTTAGTTTCTTTACAATTAATGAGGTCCCTGTTCTCATGGCATACAAGCCCAAGGGGGTTCATGAAAGAATCAGATGCCGCTGCCCGCTTCAAAGAGGAGTTAGATCGAATTAAAGAGCTTTTTTCCTTTAGAGCGTCTACCCATTTGGCTTCACTGTTGTAAGAGTACTCTAGAGGCAAAATATGCTGAGAAACATCAGGCCTTTCTCCTATTTTATTTATTTCTTTTCCCTTTACATCTCGGGCCTGTGAAGCAAATTGTACAGGTCCATTCCTTTCATCACATGTGTCAAGTGAAGGCACAAAAGTGGGTGCAGTGATCTTGTGCTCCCGTACTGACTCCTTGGATAAAGGGAAGGTAGTACTTGCAACTGAACTGCTGGAATGTGCAGCAAATGTGGAGCATGTCTGGGAGGGCTGTGTGGAGGGACAGCTACACAGTATAGGTACATTTCTAGTGGAGGTCCCTGCACTGTCACAAGTCTTTGCTTGGTCTTTATATGTGAGCCCTGAAGGCCTCATATTCTCATCATGCCTGCTGGAGTCTTTGGCACACTTGCCCAGTTCATAGCCTGCCACCTTTGTGAGTGGATTGCTGCCTGTGTTACAGATATTCAGAGATGTCTGAGGTGCATTTTTAGCCTTTGTTTCAACATTACTGGAGTCACGATTTAGCAAAAGCTCCATCATATATGGAGACACACATTCCCTTGTCTTAGATATCCTTTGTTGCCCACCCCTTTTCATTTCACTTTCAAGTCTACCTTCCAAAGCATAGTCAAGTACATTCCGAGCCTGATGATCCTCTGTTAATCTTCCCTCTTTCCTTGATGAGATAACCACAGGCTCATTTCTGCAAACTCGCTCCTTGGCTTCCTTCAACGATTCTTTAGAGCATTTCTGTGAGTGACCAGGTGTGTCTTTTTCATGATGGTGAGAGTTCTGTGCCTGATTTGAAGTCCTCGACATGGATGTTTGAGGGTGTAATTGTGGCTGGCTAACATGGCTAGATAAGTAAAAGCCATCTAGAGTGAAAAAGGAAACATAAGGGTAATTTAGTATGAATTTAAATAAAAATGCATACAATCTATCACCATAATTTTAAATATTCCCTTCAATAATTCATTTAGGGCAATACATATCTCACCATGATGCATTATTACGCAAACAATACAAGTCAGTCACAGACTTATGTAAAGCTGGTCACCTTCCAAACACTTTTTTCAATTAAGCTGTTTTCAGACAGTTCACAGAAATAAAGACTTTTTGATTGCTTTCTTCCAAAATTGAAGTCTTAAGTTTAAAGGGGTGATTCACTTTTAAGACAACTTTTCAATTGGTTTTCATTATTTATTTTTTTATAGTTTTATAGTTATTTGCCTTTTTCTTCTGACTGTTTGCAGCTTTCAAATGGATGTCGCCGACTCCCTTCTAAAAAACAAATGCTCTGTAAGGCTACAAATGTATTGTTACTTTTTATTACTGATCCTTCTATTCAAGCCTCTCCTATTCATATTCCAGTCTCTTATTCAAATCCATGCATGGTTGCTAGGGTAATTTGGACCCTAGTTACCAGACCCCAGTTACCAGATTGCTTAAAATGCAAATTGAAGAGCTGCTGAATATGTAAGAGCTGATGAATTATTGTATCAATTAGAACATCTGCTTTTAATGAAACTCAGGGGTTTCTCTTCAGCAGAGTCAAAGAAAAAAATGCATGGACTGAAAGCAACCGAACTGAAAAAAGTGTTTGGAAGTTGAACAATCCCTTTAATAGTCCAAATGAGCAGCAGCACCCCTGGGTTCAGTTTTAGACCGGCCCCTATTTCTGATTTTTCTTAGATTTGCCATCATCTGGTATGGTACCTATAGATTGAAGAAAAGCTGATATCATTCCAATATTTAAAAAGGGATTACAATCTGGCAATTGCAGTAAGTTTGAAATCCGTGGTGGGCAAATTATTTGAAGACTTGTTAAGGGATCACATTCAAAATGTTGTCATAGTGAATGGCATTATGAACAGCTATCAGCATGGCATTATGAAGGATAGGTCATGTCAGACAAATGTGATTGCTTTTTATGATGAGGTAAGTAAGATGCTGGACAGTGGGGGAGCAGTAGATGTTATCTATTTGGATTCTGCCAAAGTGTTTCATATTGTGCCCTACAAATGACTGCTTTCTAAACCAAGGTCTGTTTGGCTTTATGAAGGTGTTTGCACATGGATAGGAAACTGGCTACAAGATCGGGTACAGAGGGTGGCTGTTAATGGTACATTCTCTACTTGGAGTAAGGTTCTTAGTGGGGTCCCTCAGGGCTCAGTATTGAGCCCACTTTTAACTTGTTCATTAATGACTTAGGGGAGGGTATTATAAGTAATGTATCAAGTGTTTGCAGATGACACAAACCTATCCAGCCCAATTAATTCCACCCAGGATGTGGCATCCTTGCAACTGGATCTTGACAAGCTGGCAACCTGGGCAGCTAAGTGGCAAATGAGATTTAATGTTGATAAATGTCATACACCTGGGATGTAAAAATATCCAAGCCACTTATACCCTTATTGGGACTGCACTAGGCAAATCCAGTATGGAAAAGGACCTTGGATTTATTGAACTTTGCTGTAGCAAGCAACACCAATGAGCAGCATCAAGGGCAAATAAGGTCTTGAGCTGTATTAAATGGGCATAGACTCATGGGAGGAGATGGGGGGGGTCATTCTTTCACTATACAGAGCACTGGTAAGGCCAAACCTAGAATATGCCATACAGTTTTGATCTCCACTGGTCAAACAGGACATTATTGTATTAGAGAGGGTACAGAGAATTGCAACTAAGCTGGTAAAAGTTATGGAAAGTCTTAGCTATGAGGAAAGACTGGACAAATTAGGGCTGTTCACACTGGAGAAGAGGCAATTAAGGGGTGATATAACGATGTATACATATATAAGGGGATCTTATAATCTCTCTAATGTTTTATTTACCATTACCACAAGTCACCCATTCCGATTAGAAGAAAGGAGGTCTCCCTAAATATTCGGAAGAGTTTTTTTTACAGTGAGCTGTGAAGATGTGTAATTCTCTCCATGAATTAGTCGTACAGGCTGAAACATTGGATGGCTTGGATGGCAAGTGAGGGAATACAGGGTTATGGGAGATAGCTCATAGTACAAGTTGATCCAGGGACTACTCCGATTGCCATTTTGTAGTCAGGAAGGAATTTTTCCCCCTCTATGGCAAATTGGAGAGGCTTCAAATTGGTTTTTTTTTTGCCTTCCTGTGGATCAACTAGCAGTTAGGCAGGTTAAAATAGTTGAAAGGTTTAACTTGATGGACATGTGTCTTTTTTCAACCTAACTTATTGTGTTACTATGTTAGCTTTGTGGTGATAAATGTACATGTTTTATGTTTGGTCATTTTCAGTATTAAAAAGCATATGATGTGCATGCTTAGGGAGGCTATTGGGGGAAAGACTAAAACACAGACATACATACAGACGATATGGGCCGCATATTTAAAGGGATACTGTCATGGAAAAATTTTTTTTTTTTCAAAATTAATCAGTTAATAGCGCTGCTCCAGCAGAATTCTGCACTGAAATCTATTTCTCAAAAGAGCAAACAGATTTTTTTTATATTCAATTTTGAAATCTGACATGGGGCTAGACATATTGTCAATTTCCCAGCTGTGACTTGTGCTCTGATAAACTTCAATCACTCTGTACTGCAAGTTGGAGTGATATCACCCCCTCCCTTTTTCCCCCCCTAGCAGCCAAACAAAAGAACAATGGGAAGGTAACCAGATATCAGCTCCCTAACACAAGATAACAGCTGCCTGGTTGATCTAAAGCTGGCCATAGACGCAAAGATCCGATTGTACGAATCGTGGATTCGTACGATTTTCGGACCATGTGTGGAGAGTCCCGACATTTTTCGTCCGTCGGAGATCGGTCGTTTGGTCGATCGGACAGGTTAGAAAATTTCTGTCGCCTGCCGATAATATCTCTGCGTGTATTGCCGATCGTACGATTTTCAGAGGGAGACTGTCACTAGTGTTGTCAGACATAAGTATCGTACGATTGCTGTCAGGGTCAGAACATTGGCTGATCTGTTCTAATTTGATCGGAATGGTAAAGACTTTGATCTGAATGGTTAGTGGAGGGTCGGGAGATGGGAAAGTCCGATCGTACGTTGATTCGTACGATCGGATCTTTGCGTCTATGGCCAGCTTAAGAAAAACACTCAATAGTAAAAACCCATGTCCCACTGAGACGGAAAAACAGCAGCCTGCCAGAAAGCATTTCTCTCCTAAAGTGCAGGCACAAGTCACATGACTGGGGGCAGCTGGGAAATTGACAAAATATGTCTAGCACCATGTCAGATTTCAAAATTGAATATAAAGAAATCTGTTTGCTCTTTTGAGAAATGTATTTCAGTGCAGAATTCTGCTGGAGTAGCACTATTAACTGATGCATTTTGAAAAAAAACATGTTTTCCGATGACAGGATCCCTTTAAGGAGTGAACATTTGTGTGGTCATTGTGAGGTTGTACACCTGGGCACAGCAAATGTTTTTAAGGGCTGTAGTTTAGTTGAGAATAAAAAGAGTATACCCCCTATACCTTAGAGAATGTTGTCTCATGATAAATGAAAGCAAACAGGTCAATTTTGTGTGAACTGCAAATCTTGTGAAATTATATCACAAACTGTATTGATGAAACAACAGAGTGGTTGGCATATCAACCACCTGGATTCAATCCTCCTTTAGAAGGGTGCAGACAATCAGTACCTTTGCCATGGTTACAGTAAACATTTTTAGACAAAGGACATAGCACTCAGCTGTAAAGCTTACAAAGTGCCTTTATTAGAGTCACAAAAGTGTCACACATGGTGTTTTCATTGGCAGAAAAAACACTGACCAGCTGATATCCTCCCCTTCCACAGCCTTTATGGAGCGAAAATGCATACTTTGGTGTTTGTACATAAAATCTGCCCCATGTGTATACGGACTAGCTTGAGTCCAAATGTGGGGAGGTAGATTTAGCCATACCCAAGACTATTCACTCAGCCGGGAGCTCCCTCCAGGGAGGTAGTCAGGATCGAGGAGGAAGCCCTCTTGAGGGAGCGAGGTCGCGGTGTCCAAAGGGTTAATCCAAAGAGTAGTCAGAATCCAGGCAAAAGTTCACGGGCAGGCAGATAACAGCAAAGTCCAGGCAAGGGTCAAGATAATAATCAGGAACAAGATTTAGCAAAAGCAGCTCACAGGGAACCCAGGATACACTTAGGGAAAGTCTCCTATACTTGGGCGCCATTCTGGCATCTTGGTAGCGTTTATCTTTGAATTTGGCACCATTGTGACGTCATTGGCGTCCTTGCGCCGACGTCGGTGCACTGACGTCATCGCGCCAGCGCCGCTACCCACGTGGCGGCCATGGGCGCCGCCATTTTGGGAGCGATGCCGGCAGGGGAGGACGTGCCGCCCGGAGCTCCTGGAATTGCTCCGGGCGGCGATCGTGACACTGACCTGCTATAAATTTTTAGAGTTATGCAACAGAGTTCAAATGGGTTCATCTTTCCTCTGTGTTCTCATCTTCTTCTGACAGTTGCCAATAAGGATCTTGCGGAGCATGCGCAGTAGAAACCGATTCCAGAAATAGATTGAACTCCGCATGCTCCTCCAAGACCTGTGTCACCAGTCTAACAGAAGACTATCAGAGACAGACAGAAGAACTCAGAGCAATTCTTCAGCTTTATAACAGGTCAGCATACAGAAGTCTTCTGAGAACACTATTTAATTTGGGGAGGGAGTAGAGGAGGGTGGAGGGGGCTATGTGTTAGTTCTCCTTTAAGACTGGTTGTGCAAAGGAGTAGATCGATAAAGGGCTAGTAAAAAAAGTTTTTTTTTTACATTTAAGGTTGGTAGCTGTTGACCATGCATCTACAAATAAATGTGTTCTTGGCAAAAATGTGCCATTCTATACAAAATAAGTTTTTATTATCTAATTCTCTAGAGAATCATGAATGATATTTGACCTCTGTTTATGTCTCTGTGTAAGAACTCAACCCATTGTATGTTACATAATTTATCTGCTGTGTAAACATGAGCCTTCTTGCCCTGATCGTTTGCCCAATGGCTACACAGCAGCTTATTGAGAAAACTATATAATTGCGTTTGAAGCAAAAGTTTTACCAGTGAAGGGTAAGAATATATTTAAACATATAAAACACAGTCATTTTGCCAGCCGACATAATTTATGTTATTGAGGGTAGAAGAGGCAAGGCTTGCTCTGCATGGAATCTTCACATGGGCAAACGGACAACAGCACTTAAGTAAAAAATCAACACAGTTACTAAATCAACACAGTTACTGCAGTCATGCTTTTGTTATTTTATATATGGAAGTCCAGAATGAGGGCAAAGAGATTAAGCATAAGCATGGTGTTATTTTCTGAATAAGACCTTTAGTACATATGACCTTCGAATGGCAATGTGTTCTCAAGAAAAATCAAGGCAGCAGACATTGGCACTATAAGAATGCTCAGAAATGCTTATCCCAAAAGAGAGATTGTGGGGTCTCTTCACTACTTACACCACTGGGCAAAACCTTTCCCAATGGAAAGACAATGAAATGTTATAAAGGTTGCCCCTTAGCAGTTATTTGACCAACCTAGCCAATAAATCGCCAGTTCAGGCCAGTGCTAGTATTACAAATTTACTAAAAATACCCTATATATTCCAAACTTCCCTTGCCAATTCCCATTACTTCCAACATTTGAAAATTGCAGAGGAACAAATATATCATGCCCATATTACAATGTGCGTAAAAAAAACTGTAATAGTTTTGCGACCTGCAGGTTGATACAATTTGGGACAAAAAATGGCAATCCTAGATATGAGTGACATAAAATATCAAAGGGAAAAAGTTAAAATTAACTAATTGTGCATTATACAATTTTTTCTTTCAATAGAATTTTAAAAAATGAATTCCATAAAACCTAATCATTCATCTAAATGCACTTACCTTTTTGAGACTCAAAAATACTGGGGTTTCCAATCTGAGACAACAGAGGGCTCCGAATGGCAGCAGGATCAAGTTGACTTATGGGAATGTATGAAGGATAAAAATTGTTGGCTAGGTGTGGAAAACCTAAAAAATATCAAATGGTTGGTGATTTAATATCCAATAGAAAGAATGCATGTAATATATCATCATTTATTTATATAGCGCCGACAAGTTACACAGTGCTTTACCTTAGTTTATAATGGAGAATAAATGGTGAACAATAATGATGCACTAGTACAATAGTATTTACAGATAATAATAATAATAATAATAATAATAATAATAATAATAATAATAGGGAGGCACAATGGAGAAGGAACACTAATATATATCTATATATCTATCTATCTATATCTATATATATATATCTATATATATATATATATATATATATATATATCTATATATATATATATATCTCTATATATATATATCTATCTATCTATATCTATCTATCTCTATATCTATATCTATATATATATATATATATATATATCTATATATATCAGGAAAATAAAGAGAAAATTCAATCCTTTTGATTTTATTGTTGACTAAATTAATACTTTAATAACTCAGTCTGTATTTTAGTTTATTAATTGCAGGTTTAAACAAAATTTTCATACTACTGCCATAAAACACTTTCTGGATTGACAAGACAAATGCTATAAGAATGTCAGAAAACAGGTGGTAACAAAACAATGCAAAAGGATGCAGCCACATTTGTATTTGGAATGGAATACCTTATTTAGAAAGCTGCGTATTACCAGAAGGCCATACCTTATATCCGGCATGTCCAAAGTGCGGCCTAGGGGCCAATTGTGGCCCAATTTCAAATTTACACCGGCCCTCAGCCTCCATCATGAAATTAATAATAATGAGGCCCCCAAGCACAGTGTGATCAGGAATCCTATAGCAGTAATATTTGGGCACATTAGTAAAATGATCTGCCACTTTGTCTATACTGCTGTGTGTGTGCTGAAGGTGTTAGCAATAGACCCGTACTGGCACGTAGAGATGCGATGTTTATTGCACCTTCAGCACACAGGCAGCAGTATAGACCAAATGGCAGATCATTTCACTAATGTGCCCAAATATTACTGCTACGATTACTTGATGTAATTAATGTAAATTTAATGTTAATGGTCCAAAGAATGTCGGGCTGAATGGTCGGCCCCCACACCTCACCAAATCTGGCCCTCGTTGAAAAAGTTTGGGCACCCCTGCCCTATATTGAGCCCATTTTAAGCAAATAATTCTAATTTTAGTCAAAGCTTGAAGGGATACTGACACATTGCTTAGAATTATAGGAACACGTCAGTATCCCTTTGAGTCACAAGTGTTACTGAAAACTGTATCCTTTATTATTTAGCAATTAGAAAAAGCCTATGACTAAGACAGGTGCAGTCCGAAACGTGTCAGGCAGTGATGTGTCTACGTGTTCTTATGTAAACTTTTTCAAATAGCTAAATAATAAAGGATAAATGTTTTTAATGGAGGTGCGGTCTACAACTTTCTGGTTTTTGACCTGTGCAACTTTATTGGGACCAGCACTCAGGAGCACCACATACTAAAGAGGGGACCAGGATAACGTGGCACAGTTGGAGTGGTCTTTTCGTTTGTTTATGGTAACTAAAAAATTTCCCTGGTAGAAAGGTTCAGATGCCTAACAAAAGTGGTTAACTAACCACACTAAACAGGATAAACATGCAAGACGTATGCCAAAACAGTCTAACAACAAAGACAATGGATGTTATTTATTAAAAAGGGATCCTGCCATCGGAAAACATGTTTTTTTCAAAACGCATCAGTAAATAGTGCTACTCCAGCAGAATTCTGAACTGAAATCCATTTCTCAAAAGAGCAAACAGATTTTTTTATATTCAATTTTGAAATCTGACATGGGGCTAGACATTTTGTCAATTTCCCAGCTGCCCCTGGTGACTTGTGCCTGAACTTAAGGAGAGAAATGCTTTCTGGCAGGCTGCTGTTTTTCCTTCTCAATGTAACTGAATGTGTCTCAGTGAGACATGGGTTTTTACTATTGAGTGTTGTTCTTAGATCTACCAGGCAGCTGTTATCTTGTGTTAGGGAGCCGTTATCTGGTTACCTTCCCATCAGTGGCGTAACTAGATATTACTGGGCCCCACAGCAAATTATTTTTCAGGCCCCCAAAATGTTTAGAGGTTGACTTGTTTCTCAAATATTTATTGAAATTGTATATGAATTAGGGCCTTATGGGGCCCCTATACCTCCTGGACCCCCCTGCAGCCGCAGGGTCTGCTACCTCTATAGTTACGCCCCTGCTTCCCATTGTTCTTTTGTTTGGCTGCTGGGGGGGAAAAGGGAGGGGGTGATATCACTCCAACTTGCACTACAGCAGTAAAAAGAGTGATTGAAGTTTACCAGAGCACAAGACTTGGGGCAGCTGGGAAATTGACAATATGTCTAGCCCCATGTCAGATTTCAAAATTGAATCAAAATCTGTTTGCTCTTTTGAGAAATGGATTTTAGTGCAGAATTCTGCTGGAGCAGCACTATTAACTGATTCATTTTGAAAAAATGTTTTTTTCTCTTGACAGTATCCCTTTAAGGATTGAGTTGTGTTTTTTTTTTCCCCAAAATACTCAAATTTTTCGAAATTTATTTTACCCTGACCCTAGAAAAAGCTTGAATATGAAAATACACCATCTAAGGGCGGTGGCAGATGGGGAGATTAGTCGCCCAGCGACAAATCTTCTCTACTTCGGGTGACTATTCTCCTCTAAATGCCTTCCCACCGGCAAGAATACGAATCACCGGCAGGATGGCATACGAATTGCTTCGGATATCCAAAGTTGCCTTCAGGCAACTAAAGGTGGCCACACGTTTGGCAAGGTCCTGATGCGCTCCTGGATCGCAGAAATAAAAAAATCTAACTTGCCTGATCGACATCTGACCGACTTTTGGCCTGATATCGATCGGGAGGACCCGTCGGGAGCACCCACACACAGATCAGCTGCCAAATCAGTCTAAAGGACCAATTTCGACAGCTTTAATCTGTCTGTGTATGGCCACCTTAAGAGCTCAGGTTACACAGCAGACAGCAGATTAGCTTTGTAAAACATAATGGTGTTACTGGTTATACACTTTATTTTTTAACCTGTGCCATATAGCCTTTTTTTCAGTTTCCTCCATTGCTACACAGCAGCTTGTTTATATGAACTATAGTAGTGTTTCTGAAGCAAACAGATCAGTTTTACCAGTGCAGAATAACAGTTGATATTTTCGATACTTTAAAACACTTTCATTTTTTGTCGTTCCTGCTCATTTAAAGGCTGCAAATACTTAGGGGGTTATTTATCGAGTTGTTTTTCCACAAAAAAATTGTTTCTTTTTGAAAAATGTATTGTACCTCAAACCTGAAAATTGCAAGAATCCGAAAATACACCGTCTGAAATCTGTCGAGGTCATATAGTAGTCAATTTCAAGTTCAAGTTTTTCACCCAACTACACGATTTGAGTTTTTTTCAAATGTTTTCATAAATTAGAAACCATCGAGTTGTGTGTTCATTCGAGGTCTAAAAAAGCTCACAAAGCTCTAAAATTCGACCTTTTATAAATAACCCCCCTTAATATTATCATAATAATTAAATTGGTACCTCAAATACTCTGTATGAGATAAAATTGACCAGCTACATGTAAGAAGTTGGACAACACCTCTCTAGGTTAATAGAATTAGTTAGGGAGTTCCTGCAGGGAAGAACAGATGCTAGAACCACTGAAAGCATGAAAACTATATGTTATGTACAGTAAGTGTTGTCTTGTATTTGAAAAGTGTTTCTAATGGGAATGTGTAGGAATAGCAGGTGCCAGAATTCTTATTAATGAATCATTCTAACCACAAATGATTACATATGTTTATGAAAAAAAAAAAAAAATATTTACATAAATATAACACTGGGTAACAGATGGTGACCACGATAAAGAAACAAAACATTAAAAGAATCTATCAAAATATGAATGTTACAACAGGAAAACTTTCATAATGGTCAGATCTTTATTATATACTATACAAAAGTTTTAGGCACTTGTGAACAAAGCTGTAAAGCCAGGATGATTTAAAGGAACCATAACAGCAAAAAAAGTTTTGCAGTAATTAGTCTGGCTTGTTGTGCATGTGGCACTTAATCATAAATTGTAGCCCCATTATAATTATGGGTTCAGTATTACAGTGGAGCAGATAGTATCAAATTCTATGGGTTTATGTACTATGAACACATTTAGCTATATGATTTTTTTATGTTGGAAGGGTATTCATTCATTTACGTATCAACATCATGTTAACAGATGTAGGCTGGCTATTCACTTTTCATGTAAATGGTTTCTATATTAAATATAGACCTCTGGAATTTTGATCAATTAAGAATTGTATTTAGATATGCTTATTTAATTATAGGTGTCTGATAACATGGGAAATATTCTGTGTATTGTATATAGTACAATATGTCGCATATATACAGTTCTCTGTAATAACTAGCAGCCAATCTCTATATATTAATTTCTGCAATGTTTGTAGGTAGATTTTAAATTCATATTTGGTTTTTATTGTACTTTCGTGTGGGCTTTTTTTAATATACCGTAAGATCTCCATAATTTGATTCAGTAGATCTTTAATAATTGTATACCAACTAAAAAATATTATGTTTGTATATACTATTTATATATGTACTGCAGTGTATAGACAATGTACATTTTTATAGAATGGTTTCATACTTCCCAATATTTGAAAATTGGAAAGAGGGACAAAAAGTTCTGCCACATGAAGTGCATTTTATGGCCACATCCCCTAAATACAGTGTCTATTTTACAAAATATGGCAGGTTATGGAAAGTATGAAAACATTTCTGTGGGTTTTACATGTTATTGCAGTTTTGCGAATGAAGGTGAATTGCCCTTTAAGGTGAAAGTCTCAGTTCTCCCAAGAAAACGAACTAGTTAGAAATGTATCTAAGTGCAGCTGCTGAGTATTCTGGGCTCTATCTCCAAAAAGCCTCTTGTTGCATTAAAGGACCAGTAACAACAAAAAAAATTTAAAAAAAAACAAAAAAAAAAACAATTTCGTTAGTACACATCGGAAAAATAAAAAACACCAAGACAAATTTAATTTTAAAATAGCACAGCCTTTATTAAGAAATAACTTACAGAGACTCCGCTTCCTGTCCTCTACAGAAAAGGCGAAAGGGCGACCATCCATTCTGCGGCGCTTTATTTCTCCTCCTGGCTATTTTACTGACTGCGTGTCTCTTGAGAAGCCCAGCCTCATCTGTCCGTTCACAACATTGGGGGAAGCGTGGCTGCCGGCTTGCTTGTGGAGACCAGGGAAAATCAAGTGGTCGGTGGTGTCAGCATGGGGCCCGTGGGGTCCGTCAAAACCCCCCGCGGTGCAGGCGAAGAGACTGTGTGGGCGTTGGCGGCCTCCTCAAAGCCCCAAGTGCAGAAGAGAAAGTCCCGGGTGGAGTTGAAGGCAGTGCTGGAGACATGGCCGGGTTATGATTGCAGCGTATGCCCGGTGCCTGTGAAGTGTTCGGTTTACTTGGCCTTGTCCCTCGCAGGGAGTGACATGACTGTGTAGTTCTCTCTCCACATAGGGCACATTGCACATAAAGAGGCCCACAGCGCCCAGTCTCTTCGCCTGCACCGCGGGGAGCTTTGCTGGACCCCACTGACCACTTGATTTTCCCTGGTCTCCACAAGCAAGCCGGCAGCCATGCTGTTCCCCCAATATTGTGAACGGACAGATGAGGCTGGGCTTCTCTTTTTTGTAGAGGACAGGAAGCAGAGTTTCTATAAGTTATTTCTTAATAAAGGCTTTGCTATTTTAAAATTTAATTTGTCTTGGTGTTTTTTTTTTTTTTCGATGTGTACTAACGAATTTTGTTTTAATTTTTTTTGATGTTACTGGTCCTTTAAGTTTTAGAAACTTTATAGCTCTGGCATCAATGCAGAAGATCAAAGAGAAACTCTGGACATTACTGGAACAGCATACCTAGCTGTCTTGATTGGGAAGAAATGGGACAGTTGGGAGGTATGTGGTTTTGGTAAGACAATGTATAATCTGGAGAATGTTAGTAATTTTTTTCAAGGTTATACAGAATAAAAATATTATCAAAGAGAAAAAAAAACCTCTTAATAGCATGGCCCCTCCAGAGTCCTCTATCCCCATCCCAAAGCCAGGTCTTGGCTTCAACTGCGCATGTTTGTGCTGGGAGATTGCAGAGAAGAGGACTTGGAAGTATTGCAAGATGGAACTACTAACTCTACTGCCCTACTCTGCATTTTTGGAACCAGGTACACAAAAAACAGTGAATGTTTAGGGGATTCCAAGCAATGTCCCAAGTATGTATGTATGTATGTATATTAAATATAACTTGCTGGTACCACTGGCCACAGTCGAACTGGACCGATGGGACACTGGGGAAAACCTGGTGACCCACTGGGGAAAACCTGACCCAGACCCGCCCCATGTCTGACACCTTGTGTGCTGCCCCCTGACCTCCCCGCTGGCCCCGATCGTGGCTGCGAGAAGAGAAAACCAGGTATGCATGAACGGGAGGTGGGTTACAGCTAGGCTAGGGGCTGTAACCCCAGTGGTCCCCAAATTACCCAGTCTGATGCTGCCACTGGCCATCAGTCTTTACGAAATACCCATCTGTAGACATGGTTAAAATGTGCATCTGTATTAACACAGTCTGTACTCGGCCACCTGCAACTTCATTCATCTTTGTCAATTTAATACTCATAAATGTTATCATGTTTCTTCATAAAATTAAACAAGGCAAAATAAGATTACCAAGGACATCGGTCAACAACCATGCAAGAGATTTTAAAGCAAACAATTTAAGTAAAAAACAACATTATTAATAGATCAAATATTAAATGAATTAAGCTACCCACAAATGCTTGTTCAATAATTTCTCTCTGATATATATTAGATAGATAGATAGATAGATAGATAGATAGATAGATAGATAGATAGATAGATAGATAGATAGATAGATAGATAGATAGATAGATAGATAGATAGATAGATAGATAGATAGATAGATAGATATAGACACATGCACACATATATCATGGCTATACAGTGTTGTTGAAATGTGGTTGACATGTAATTTTGGTAAAACTTTACCAGTTAAATAACTACAGGGGTTTAACTGCCTAAGTTAATAGCTGATCTTTGAATGTTTTTTTATTTTTTTACCATGTACCCACTCTCCAGTGTAAGCAATCCCAATGCAGTGCTGCTACTGCCATGAAGCATGGTTAAAAAAAAAAAAAAAAAAAAAAATCATGAGCTACTTCAAGTCTTCTTTAACCAAAGTCAGTCATAGAGATACAGATGAAGAGGAGATTAACTAGATAGGTGTGTAGATCCTGAAAGATCTGCTTATAAACTGACTTTTTAATTCTGAAAATAAGCCAAAACTGATTTCAATGCAAACCTTCCATTTTCATATGAGCTCCACGTTTGTATGATGAAGAACTACTCAACATTGCCTGAAAAAAGAAAGACTTGTTGGCGTACATCTACTTCTATTGAAAAAAACAAGACAGAATTCCCCCTCTAACAGGCATTTATTGTATGAAAAACCTTACACAGCCTAATATTGCTCACTACTGGGAACTTACAGGGCAATAACAGTATAACTGCCTTGCAGTGCTCTGGTCCAAAAATTTTATTTTTACCAGGGTACTATCTGCAGGGTGTACCTGTGTTTGGGATGGATTATTTGGGGTATTCCAGCTTCAGTTCAAAAACATACATACACTGATAACTATGCCAAGATTGTATAAATATAAAACAGTAGTAATAACCACATCTCCTGGTTAATGAAGGAAGTCAAGATCTGCCAACGTCTATCTAAACATGCCCTCTACCTGCTTTATATCCACACTTCTGCCTTACACTTCAGGTTCTGTCATGCAATGAGTGACAGAAAATAAAGACATAATTCCATATAATCTACAGTCTGGTCATTTCCCTATGGGACCAGACTGTAAATTATATCCTTATAAACGGCGCGTTCTGACGCCAGAACGCGCCGTTTATAACTTAACGTGTCAGCAGTAGTCAATGACGCATTCGCCCTACAGTTTTTCCTCCTTCCTGTGTGCCTCACTTCCCCACTTCCGCCTTCACCCTGCGAGTCTGCGAGATATCTTGCGCCTCTTATTAAGGTCTTGCTGCCTTTCCTTACCTCTAGCTTCTCCTTTTGTCTCCCACCCTCTGCTGCTTGCTCCCTCAGTGTTCCCCCGCCATGTCTAGTTTTGCTGCGTCTGTTTCTCTGTTCCGCTCCCCCTTCTCTTTCCGTCAGCCACTCTGCCCCTCCCACACCCTGTCACTCTTGCTCCTGATCCTTCTGAGCTCCGTCTGCCTGTCACTCGCTGTTCCACTCCCGCTCCTTCTGCAACCACGCTATCATGCCGTAGAAGCACACAAATTATGAGCTAATCTGCATTTGTGTCAGATCCCTGTGTCGTTAGATGAAGGATTCTGTTCCAATTACACCTTGGTTTGGTATTATCACCAAAAAACAGATGCGTGTTGGCCTTTTGTATTAGTTTGTTGTAGAGGAAATAATCGATTTAAAACAAAATGCAGATGTTGGCAAAGGTGTAAAACGAAACCAGGTTAGAAATGTTTTCTTTTCCATCAGATGTAAACCAAGAAGAGTCATGGAAACTGCAGTATTTAACTGTTAACTAGTCATCATAATAGACGTACCGTATATACTCGAGTATAAGCCGTCCCGAGTATAAGCCGAGGTACCTAATTTTACCTCCAAAAACTGGTAAGCTTATTGACTCGAGTATAAGCCGAGGGTGAGAAATGCAGCAGCTTCTGGTAAGTTTCAATCAAAAAATTGAGGGTTTCTGCTCCCATTAGAGGTGCCGGTGTCTCGTTTTTGGATGCCAGCGACTATTCTTGGATGCTGGCGACTATTCTTGGACACCGGCGACTATTCTTAGGCGCCGGCAACTATTCTTAGACGCCGGCGACCGTTTTTGCGCTTGACCCGAGTATAAGCCGAGGTAGAGTTTTTCAGCATATTTTGGGGGCTGAAAAACTCGGCTTATACTCGAGTATATACGGTAGTTAATTTACTGTCAAAATAAACATGCCATTGGTGAGCACATCTCACGTTTTTCCCTATGCCCCTCCCCCCACACCCTGTCACTCTTACTTCTTGTTCTGCTGCTGCTCCGAACCTTCCAGGTATCAAACTTCAGTTTTCCCTCCCCCCCAGGTTCCTCTCCAGTCTTGTGTGTCATCAATCTCCTCTCTCTCCCTCTCCCACTCTCTGTTCATCTCTGCTGTTGGCCTCCCCCCTGCATCTTCGACCATTCATGCCTTTACCCTTCTGTCACTTACGAAAGGGGTGGTTCACCTTAAAATTAACTTTTAGTATTTTATAGAATTACTAATTCTAAGCACGTTTTCAATTGATCTTCATTATTTATTCTTTAAAGTTTTTATATTATTTTCCTTTTTCCTCTGACTCCTTCCAGCTTTTAAATGGGGGGGTCACTGACCCCATCTAAAAAACAAATTCTCTATTAAGCTATAGATTTATTGTTAATGTTACTTAAGTTACTACTCATCTTTGTATTCAGGCCTCTACTATTCATATTTCTGTCTCTTATTCAAATCAGTGTCTGGTTGCTAGGGTAATTTGGACCCTAGCAACCAGATTGCTAAAACTGCGCACTAACGAGTTGCTGAATAAAAAGCTAAATAACAAAAACCACAAATAATGAAAAATTAAAACCAATTGCAAATTGTCTCAAAATATCACTCTCTACATCATACTAACAGTTAATTTAAAGGTGAACAACCCCTTTAACGTACAGCAATAAGAGTGCGACATGGCATGGTCAGAAACTTAGATCACAGGAGAAGAATCACGCAAAAATACCTCAGAGGTTACAAATGGGCTACAGGGAGACACAATATTAAAATGAAAAACCACAAGGGAAACAAAGTGTGGCATTGGGTAGACCAATATAGAGCAGAGGCAGAGAACTCCTTGAAACGCTGCACATAGAAACACTGTAGATTATAATGAATAATGCACCCCCTACCGAAAGTTATAAAGATATTGGAAGTCACCTCGGAGTTACGTGACCTGAATAAAAGCACTCGGCCTGCGGCCTCGTGCTTTTATATGGTCACGTAACTCCTCGGTGACTTCTAATATCTTTATAAATTACAGTAGGGGGTGCATTATCCACTATATAAACTATAAATATGTTGGTCAATACTAGAAGTGAAAGTGCACTTACATGCAGCATATTTGTTTACCATTCAATTAAAATATTATGATCCAAACTCAAATCAAGAACATTTCATTTATATACTGCAAAGATTCCCACATATCCAATAATTAACAGCATAGCAAGTAAAAATGACACTTTTTGCAAATGCTGTTAACAGGTAAAAATTAAAAAGAAAAGAAAAAAAAGGGAGGGGGGGGAAGAGAAATGAAGACTAGTATTTTATTCTAGAAGTGTTTGTGTCCGCTTACTAAAAATAGCAATTTATATTCTGCAGAAACATGAAGAGAAGATACAGACAATGAACTACTGCTCCGCAACCAATAAACTGTTTATATTTAGTACGTATTACTACAGTTTGGCTAATGTATGTGTGTTGATGTACATGATAGTCACCTTTTCTGGAAAAAGGAAAAAAAAAAAAAAAAATACCAGCCTTCCTTTATTTCTCTCTCTCTCTCTGCCGGATATATAAACATTGGGATCATGCATTATTATTAAATGCCAGATGGCAAGCCTATTTATGAAACATTTAAGGTGGTAGAAGAATGATAGTGGGCAACTAGATGTAGTTGTACCATTATTTGCAGAAGGAGACCTCTGCACTCTATTTCAAAGACCAGAGAAATACAGGAGCGTAGTGACGGCAGAAAGCAGACCTGATCCACTGCTTCACAGACACAGAATGGTTTGTATAATACTACCAGGTCACATGGCAAGATACATTTTCGGTGCCAATTAAATGAATAACCCCCCTCATCACATAGCAAACAAATATATAAATTCCACATTTAATAACCAGACACCACATGAAAGGACAAAACCAGTGCCATTTCCATGTTTATTACCCTATAAGTGTGGTGACTGGAAACAAAATGGCAACATGTTGTTCCTTTAATAGTAACCCAGGAATTGCAATTTTCAGCAAACAAAAGCACCAACCTGGGGTTCAATTTGTCTGCCGATGCTTAAAATGGTAACTCCAAATGAATAGACCTTTCCTGTTCCTTTAAGTTATTTGACTCCTTGTTTTGTACTCATTCATCCTGTCTGTACACTGCAGCTTAAAGTGCACCCATACTCATCTATTGTCACTTTCTGGGCTGCAACTCTACAATTATGTGAAGAACATCTACAGGAAACAAGTCCTTGTTTGGGGAATCTTTAACACTTTCCAAATCTTTAGGAAAACAGATGGTAAATAAATAGATTTTATCACTACGAACACTAAACAAATTTACACCTTGACAGTAACCCAAGGATACATTCAAAGAAGGAAATTCCCAATGCAAAGCCAAAAATTTGTAATCTCACTAGTATTAAGTGGAGTCTGGGTGCACATGCCCCAGACCTACAGCTCAAGGTTCCCCAAGGTTACCTATAAAATGTTTGTTGTTGTTTTAGGAGTAGGTGGCTAAACAAATCAAACAGAAATTGGTTCCCATGGGTTACTACCATTTTCATTTCAAAAACCATTTTCTTGTATCATAATTTATTTATATAGCACCAGCAAATCAAACAATATGTTACATTAATTTAAAACAAACGGGGTCTTCTTATAATTCAACAAAGGATTAAAGAATACAATAGGATCATAGGGCCCTGTACACAAGAGCTTACAATCTAACAAAAACACACAAATCATTTTTAATCTTTCTACTGGCCAAATCAGAAGTGTTTTAAGTGCATTTAAGCAGACTCCGATTTGTGGGCAGGTCACAAAGGTCCAGGCTTAAGGTGGCAAAGTATGAGAGGCAACATGCCACCAACATCTGAAAGAAGACTGGGTGGGAGATTTTAACAGTTGTTTGAATCTCCAAACATTTGAAAAATGGAAAGAGGGACAAAAATATCTGCCATGCGCAGAGTTAAAAAATCAATTCATCCATCCATTTTACAAAATTTGGCAGGTTATAGAAAGTTTAAAAACAATTCTGGGGATTTTAGGGTCATGTTTTATGTGTTATTACAGTTTTGCTAATGAAGGTGAATTGCCCTTTAAAGGAAAACTATACCCCCCAAAATGAACACTTAAGCAACAGTTCATATCATATTAAGTGGCATATTATTGAATCTCACCAAACTGGAATATATATTTAAGTAAATATTGCCCTTTTACATCTCTTGCCTTGAACCACCGTTTCGTGACTCTATCTGTGCTGCCTCAGAGATCACCTGACCAGAAATACTTAAACTCTAACTGTAACAGGAAGAAGTGTGGAAGCAAAAGGCAGAACTCTGTCTGTTAATTGGCTCATGTGACCTTACATGTGGTTTGTATGTGTGCACAGTGAATCCTACGATCCCAGGGGGCGGCCCTTATTTTTTAAAATGGCAATTTTCTATTTATGATTACCCAATGGCACATACTACTAGAAAAGAGTATTATTATGAAAATGGTTTATTTACATGAAGCAGGGTTTTACATATGAGCTGTTTTATGCAATATCTTTTTATAGAGACCTACATTGTTTGGGGGGTATAGTTTTCCTTTAAGCTGAAAGTATCAGTTCTCCCAAGAGACCTGCTTATCTTAGTAACATTTGTATCTTTGCTTATCTTAAATAGTTATAAATGTATCCAAGTGGCTTTTTGACAACAAAACGCTTCATCGTTCCTGGCATTCGTGCAGGAGATCAAAGGGAAACTTGGGACATTTCAGTAAGAAACCAGGACTGTGGGCTGAGATGTCAAAATTGGCACTGTCCTACGAAAAACTGGATAGTTTGGAGGGATTGAGTAGGTGAGTGAGATATGAGCAGCCTATGGTTTAAAACCAGTTTTAAAATTAGCCCTGCAACTATTAGCACAGTATGCAGAAGCCACTCCCCAGATAGAACCTGTGCTTGAGGTTTACATATAGGGAGGGGTTTATTATACAGGAAAGTAAATGGTTTATCTCCCTTCTCTTCCGGCTACTTCTCATTTGGCCCCCTACTGCTCCATGAATCTTTGCAGGGACAGGAATTCAATCCAACTATGTGTAAGCTACAGCGGGAAGTCTGCTGTTGCATTTTTATTTTATTTTTTTACTAGAGAACTTTAACAAAAACTATGCATTCATCCCAAATGTTCCCCTATATTGGCCTTCAGACTGAGGATTTAAGAATCTCACTCCAATCCTCAAATTACTCCCCCAGCTTCACAATTTGAAAACCTGTGGCCTATAATACTGAATGACAAAATACTCAGAATGCTTGAAAGCTGGAGTTTTCTGGATAAGGGGGCTTTCTATAAAATGGATCACAATGCCTCGAGGCTACAAAACACCATTCAAACATAGCTTTGCAATCTTATACTTGCCTAAAATTACATCAAAAATGGAGAATGATTTGATTAAATAGGACACTAATGAAAAAGGCAGTCCGGTTTTTCGGGGCTCTCAACAATGAGCTGCAGGAAAATAGATCCGACTGCAGCTGCACGTCTTCCACTGGTCTAGCAGTTTTGTTATTTGAGATTGGGAGTTGTAAACTCAGAAGATGTACTAGTAGAATTTTTATCACTGCTGCTAAGTACTGGAAATCAAAATGCTGTGTGTTCCATAGTTCATAGGCGGATAGCAACTGGCAGTGGTGTAACTATGGGGGCCTCGGTCACCCAGCAATTTTTTCCCCCTGGCCGATATCACAGGTGACTTGTGGTGTGACGGATATTGCAGGTCACCCGCAATGCAAAAAAAAAACAATTCTGGGTGACCCTTGAGTCACAGGCAGTTCTAGACATTACTCCACCACACTGGCAGAAAAAAACATCAGCCGGATTAGAGTTAGTGGATACACAAGCAATAAGGTAGTAATAAAAGACATTAACAACGTAATTTAATTATTATCCTGCAAAACCTCAAACGCAGCTCTATCTCTCAACAATTTTCTCACTACACTCCAGTTCAGCTACAAAACCCTGCAGAATATACAGGGGGGAAAAATAGTTTTATAAGCCCCTACCCAGACTTTGGGGCATCCCACCCCGGCTGCAAGTAAATTTAAATTCAGCACAGCACAATGTCCCATGGGTGCCTTACACCCTGGTTCGACACTGCAGTCAAAAAATCCTTACAAGTGGCTTTTCTTTTTGGTAAGTGTTTGCTACAGGTAAGAAATCACAGCCTGTGATGTGGAATTTTCTCTTTTTGACCCACATGTCTCTTGTCAAAAAAAATAAAATAAAAAAAAAAAAGCACCATCATGTTTTTTATATAAATATGCATTTATCCAATATTGGGGCTCTGGTCCTATTCATGTGGAGTATGGGGCCATCAAGCCTCTCCTCTACTACTTTGGGTTGGCAGTTGGGAATGTTTAGCCCGAAAGAATGAGGGCAACGTACTGCTCATGACCCTTTCATCACTCATTTACATATTACAGAATTTAGTCAGCCAATAACCAAAAAAGGGACTTACATCACCCGACTCTCCTTGACTACATTAGGTTGGGTGAAAAAGTGCTTTACCCATACCTCCCAAAATCTGGAAATTAGAGAGGGACAAAATGATTTGCGGAGTGCAGCAAAAAAAATAAAATATTTTTCCCCCCACATCTTTCTTTATTGTTTCAAAAAGGGGGGGGGGTACAGCGAAAATTTATGGTCACACCCCCTAAATACCACATCCATTTTACAAAATTTGGCAGGCTATGGTAAGCTTGAACAAATTTTTACAGTTTTGCTAATGAATGTGAATTGCCCTTTAAGCTGCAAGTCATTGTTTCCCCAAGAGAACTGTTAATCTTAAACATTTACTATTTGTAGATTTGCTTATTATAAATAATTACAAATGTATCTAAGTGCAGCTGCCACATATCCTGGACTCTCTGCCAAAAGCCTCTAAGTTTTAGTTTATTTTACTTGCTGTTCAGTACAGGAGATCTAGGAGAAAGTAGTGACATTTCAGTAACAAGGACTGCGGGTTGAGATGGGAGATATGCATAGCATACCCTGACAGTGTTAAGCAGCCACCAGGCCTGGACTAGCAATCTGTAAATTCTAGCAAATGCCAGAGGGGCTTCTGCAAGATGCCATAGACATCAACACTTTTTTGGCCTGTGGGGGGCTGTTTGGGCCTCTGTAATTGAAACGTCAGGGACTATTTTGAATTTCAGTCCAGACCTGACAGCCACTACACAGAAATGTTATTTGCAGTGTTCCTGATTGGTGTCCACCTATTACTACCCATTACAGCATTCTACTGCAAAGCATGGGAAACATTATGCAACTGAACACTTGCCCACAGGTAAAAGTAAACAGTATAAATAAGACATTTTATACAACTGCTAAAATTATCCCTGAAGTTACTTATGTCCATTCTGTGTCAGAGATTTATACAAATGCAGTGCATCTTTTTTTTGTATCAGAAATGAATTCTCCTCCAGGTCTGTTAAATTAGCTAGCTTTTGCTACATTGTCCCAGGACTCAGAAGCAGACATGCAAGAAATATAAACAGCCAGACAAGACAGTTACTTGCAATAGCAACTACAGTAACAAACAAACATTTTCATTGGTTTCAACGTTAACACATATCGAAAAGTTGCTTTAATTATGCAAAAGTGTTTTTGGCTGGAGTTCCCCTTTAAATCCTAAAAGGGGTTTCCACAGGAAAATGCTTTAAAAGTTGCTTTAATTATGCAAAAGTGTTTTTGGGTGGAGTTCCCCTTTAAATCCTAAAAGGGGTTTCCACAGGAAAATGCTTTGAAAATTGTATTTGGCCACTTGCAGCCAGTTTAGAAGTAGTATTTTATATGTTATATGTAAAATTATATTTTGCTATTTCTGTGTAAAGACCTACAAAAAAATATGCGCACACACAAATCAAACAAAAAGAAGAGACAAATAAAGATTAACTAAAAACTTATAGATATGAACACAAAATTAGTAATAATACAGGTTCACTATTTATGAAAAATGTGGGACAAAACATGTATTACTAAGTGTTTTTACAAATTAAATTTTTTATCCAAAGTTTTCCATTTTATACTTTTTTTGTGTTAACTTGTTTATAGTAAGTCACCGAGCATTTATTAAAAAAAGTCACTTTAAACATAAAAAAATTTATATAAAAAGATTCCTAAAGACATGATGTATACTTTCATGTATATTGTGATGTAGAATATTAAATATTTTTCTGGGGTAACTTCAAGATGCAAAAAAGTGATTTTTCTAACAGTACAGTGTCAACAAAACTTTTTTTTTTTCCTTTCTCTAGATGCTGGATAAACTAAAAAATGTAAACCTCATGGTGTGGTTTTTCAGTTACTATGTAACTATATTACACAACAGTCGTGAATACCTTGTAGCTTATACCCCAATACATGGTGCTCAGTGAAGTCATCTGTTATATTAAGTACATAAGCATGTAATTTATCACATGACTTACCAAAACTTGTGTCTTACAATAAATAAAGTGCCCCCCTATTGTAACATATGAGGATATTAGAAGCCCCCACGCAAATAAATCTTTGGCGGGCCCAGCCCAAGCAGTCTCTACATCCCTCAGCTACTTCTCCCAGCTGCCCGCCTGCCACTCTTTTGCAGCAGGGCAAAACTTAGGCTAAAGTGGCTTCCATGAAGCAGACCTATATGGTTGTTACGCCACTGGCCTTGTGCCTTTATATGGTCATGGGGCTCCTCTGTGACATACCATCCTTATATTTTACAATAGGGGTACATTATTAACTTTATAATGTTGCTTACTGATGCATCAGTTATAATTGGTGCTTCGATGCAATTTGTCACATGACTCACATATAAAATATCTCTTCGTAAAGCGTGAGGATATTAGGAGTTCCATTACCTGTATTAAAGCACTCAGCCCTCATATGACGCTTTATATGGTCATGGAACACCTCTGTGACTTCTAATATCCTTAAATTTTACAAAAGGGGGTACATTCAGATTAATATCTTCCAGAGCACTAAGAATTGCCCTCCTCCTACCCCCTCACCAAAAGGCAAGTGCACAGAACAGTTTTTTCACATGCACCAATTGTGGGAAGAAAGGGTTACCCTCCCCCACCACTAGATTTAACTGTATTACAGAAACCAAGAGAACAGTGCCAGGAGCATACTGAGCTACCAATATTAATAAAGATAACAGCTTACCTGGGTGGGAGTGTAAACTGAGAGCTGTTGGTAGGTATTTTGTTGTCGGTAACTGAGAAGGATGCCCAGTAGTTGACACAAGACGGCCAGTATCACCAGCAACTCCACCTCGGACTCCCTCCATAGGAAGCCCAGGTGGAGGCATGTGTACAAACTCCCGGCCATCCATTCTCACACCACTCTCTTGATCCACGCCATGATTCACAGGATATGCATAACCCTGGAGAAAGATGCACAACATTTTAAACAAAATCGTAATAGCTGCAATGTCAAAAATTAGCAAAAATATTAAATATGCCTAATCAGTAGCAATTTACTAGAACCTTTGTGTTAACACTGAGGAGAGATGTACATTTAACGTATTAGGACAAGTGGCGATTGATTTGCCTGTCTTGTTTCCCCCCCCCCCCACAAACATGCCACTGTGGCAAATAACTATTGCAGATCTGCTCCAATATTAATTGAAAAAAAGCTCTGTGGTGTTAGAACATAACATTCGGCAACATTATGAATAAAAAACAAAACTCCTCTCTGAATTTTTAGGTATAAACGACATCCATTTCAATTGATTTGGAAGGGATTTATAAATATATTTTTTTTAATTTTAAAATGACGCATATGGCTACGTGTGCCATTACCTTTGCATGCCCATGAAATTCTTTAACTGTTCCAAATTATGGTTAATCAATTACAAATATGAACCACCTGCAGCAAATAAAAAAAATAACGGACTTTGGAGAGGATTGTCTGTATGGCAGGGCAACACAGCACTGAAAACTGCAACGCTGGATCGCTGTGCTCTTGGGTTTGATACCAACCAAAGGATATTTGAACTTTTACCTCCTGCCTACCCCCTCCACCCCCAATTGCTGGTTAATTGACTTCAGATGAAAAAAACCTTAGCATGTTATGATGTGTTGTCTACTGCACACAGATTAACCCCTCCTGCATTCATGTATAATATGGATCTTCAAATACCTACAGAATTTTCATGAAAATATACAGAAAACTGTGATTACTAAAAAAAAAAAAAAAAGGTGTAAATATATTTTAATACAAAACACTTCAGAATGAAGATTTATCCAAGAATGTTTGAGGAGAATATAAATATGTGAGGGTCACACCCCCTTACGCTGTTCATATTTGGAATAATATGGAGCAGATCTATTTTCATCCAAGATTTATCTTTGGGAAGAAAATGAATGGAACCTGGGCATACCAGTGTCCCTTAAAATTCTAAAAAAAAAAAAAAGGCAAATATTCTAGGTACTAACCAATGAAACATGGCTGTCCGTATAAACAATTCATTAATACTGTTCAGTTGAACATAAACTGCCCACCTCATATATTCCACAGCAATTTATTTTTTTTAAAGCACAACTTTTTAATTAACCAGCCCTAAATGCAATGGAAGCAAAATAAGTAATGGTCTATAGAACAGGTCACTGAAGTGGGAAATAGCAAAGAGAACGTGTGTGCGATAACAGAATGAAGGACACGCGCAGTGGATGTACACAGGCGCGTATTTGTGTAAGATTTCGCGCAATGGATTACACAGGCGCGTATTTGTGTAAAATTTCGCGCAATGTTCCTAAACTGGGGGGAAAAAAAGAATATCGCGGCTGTTGCGAAGGCTACGGCCACAAGTATAGGGAAGCTGTGTGTAACGTAGAAAGAGGGGAACTGGCACAGAGTTAAAATGGCTGAATCCCTGTTTTTAATTAAACCGCTAGAACAGGTCTCCCGTAGCCACTAAAAGTGTCCTTTCTCTGCAGTTATAGGAAGCCCTCCTCCTCCTCCACAGCACAGTAGCATTATACACACGTTGTGGAGGACTGTCGCAAGACGGTTTTCATGGGGAATTATCACCAGTCCTCCTGACGCATCTTTTTACCTTAAGTTGCTCCGCAACTCACTCTAGTGTCATTTCTTTGCGCTTCTGGACGTGGAATATCCACAGGCGGTGGTTTATGAAACATCCAGAACAGCTTGGTTTTGTTTTTTTAACCAGGTAGAAATTGTAGCTCGAACCCTTAACATCCAAGTGCCATGCCCACTGCCATAGTCCGATGCCTCCTAAACAGAATCCGAAGAAAAGACATCTTACACCCCCCAACAACGCGCTCAGATTTAGTAATGAAACAAGCATTGTGTCCCTAGATACGCCTCTTCTGGGGCTGTCCAACCAGCGAGCGCATAGTAAACGTATGATTGGGCGACGGCCGCGTCAATCAAACGCATGTAAACACTTTGGCCCACAGCCATTCCTATAAAGCCAGTTACGGACTAGGGGCTGCGAAGGTTTCAAGGCCCCCCCCTAGGAAGCCTGAATGATCTAAACGGGTAATGAGAATATTTTGAGTTGGTTTCAAGGCTACCCTCGGCCTGACATCCAAGAGAGGTGATTTTTTTTTGTTTGTCTTCAGAAGATCCTAAATATGTAAACGTCGTTAGACGCTACAGCTGATTGGGCAGAAGCGCTTCCACCCTTAGCAGAGTATAAACTGTATTCATTTACTTCTTCTGGCCGCTGTGTATGATGAATAGACACTTATCCTTGGACTCTGTACGGAACATTAAGGCTCTGGGGCTGTTAAGATGGTGGAAAATCATTTGTGTGAAGGGCAGCAAGGCTGAAACGTACAGTGGAAGCCATTGATACATTCTGTTCAATCTCACAGCCGCATATACACACACGGGACTCCACGGGTTCCTCATGAAACTCACCCTGGCCGGGCTGTGTGATATTATCAACCGGACCGTTTAAGCTTTACTTTGTCAGGAAAAGTCGCTGTGTCAATAAATAGGAATGGCAGAAACGCAGGAGAGGAGGCCAGGCCTGTTTATATGTCTCTATAGTCCCCCTGGTAAAACATACAAGTCGTTTTTAGAAATAAGGCCAATATGATGTTGCTTTATAAATACCGTCTAAATGTAAATATCAAATATATATTTATTTATTATAAAGACTGCTCGAAATCATGACCGTTTCAAGTCGCCCTCGACCAAACCCATAACGGTCGGTTTTAAGGCCCCCGTCGATAGAGAATCAGGAGGATGGAAAGCAAGAAAGTAACAGAGACAGGGAGAGAAGAGAGGACGAGAGCGGCGGGTGGGGACGGGGGAAACGACGGTTGAGAGAATGTTGTGTGGCAGGTCCTGGGGCAGCGTCAGGCGAACATGATCTTAATGAAGTCCGTATGTTTTTTATGTTTGCCCCTGTCTATAGATAAGCCACGAAGAGAAGTGTTTAGGCTCAGCAGCTGCACTTGTGTTTGAATGTACTATTTTCATTTCTTTTACAGTGAGCTGGTTTATCAGCTTATGTATTACGGAAGAACTGAGGCATGTCTGCAATTAATGAGAGGATTCTTTCGGGCAAGTGAGCACATGCCCAGTCTGTAATGCAATTTATGTCTTGTTAGCAACTTCACCGTGTGTCTCTAGTGTGGATTCTTCATACAAGTAGTCGTGCCTGTATCACATTAGTTATGTATATTGTATCGTTTCTGCTCTTATCTATGGGTTTGCAATAAAATGTTGAGTATAAAATCTTGTTTCGTAATGTGTGTGTGTGTGTGTGTGTGTGTGTAGAGAAGTACATGTGTATAGAGAAGTACATGGGTGTGTAGAGAAGTACATACGTGTGTTTGTGTAGAGAAGTACATATGTGTGTGTAGAGAAGTACATACGTGTGTTTGTGTAGAGAAGTACATACATGGGTGTGTGTAGAGAAGTGTGTGTAGCGAAGTACATGTGTGCAGAGAAGTGTATGTATGTGTGTAGAGAAGTACATGTGTGTAGAGAAGTACATGTACGTGTGTGTGTAGAGAAGTACATACTTGTGGAAATAAAACATAAAAGGGTTTGTCTCCCAAAAAACAATTCTTGCATAAGAATTAAAATGTAGTTATAGGCGCTTTTAAAGTTGGTTCTAAATGTAATTACTATTAAAAGTAGTATCTGACCCCAACAATGTTCCAAGTGACTTGTATAAAAAAAATAAGCTGGAGGAGGCCAGACTCTTGTTAGACCTGGAGAACAGAAACCCTGCTCATCACATTAGTTACATTTGCCTGGAAAGTTGCTTAGAGTTTCTTTTTTTGAAATGCAGCATTCCTTTATATGCTGGAGGTGCCTGGCTTGTGAGAATTTATCCTTTATCTGAGACTAATGGCAGCCGTTACTGCAAAGTTACATGGAGCATTGGCTCAGCTGCTTTCAGCCTGCGTTGCATGCAGGTATACAGAGCAGAGATCTGCCAAAAAATGTGAAAGCAAGCATTTTGGGCCTAAACCTGCTCCATGTAGCTGCACTCAACAGAAGCTGTACTTTTTAGTGCAAATTAATGGAGTGGGGGAAGAGAGAGGATCTGCCTCTCTCCACTTGTAGGGAAAGTACAGGCAGGGAGCACCAAAGCCAATGCCCTTTGGGCAATGACAAATAAGGCTTTTTTTGTAACCAGGGTCAGACTTGGCCGGCGGGACACCAGAAAAAAACCTGGTGGGCCCCGGCTCTCGTGGGCCAGTCCAGACCTGCTCCCTGTCCAAGTCTGCTGTTCCTGCTGCCGACCTCCCTCCTTCAGACCGGACATGGTAAAAATACAGGTGTCAGTGTGTGCGTGCCAGCTAGGGTTCCCACCTTTTCTGGAAAAAAATATCGGCCTTCCTATATATTTATCTTTTTTCCGTATAAATAAGATTGGCATCAACCATCATTTTTACCTGGCAGGTGGCAACCCTAGCTCCAGCGGAGGTAGGGGGGGGCAGGTTCTGAAAGTGGCTTGCAGCAGGGGGTTTGGCGGGAGGTTTGCAACTACAAAATGTCTGAATATTCCTTTTTGTTAGAGCTAGTGTGCATTGAAATTGTGTGATTTAAAGGAGAACTCAAGTTTAATTAAAGAAACAGCTTAGAAATGTTCTTTATTATGTATTGGGCTTCTCTACCAGCCTAAGGCAACCACAGCCCTTTAGCTTTGCCTCTAAAGATTCCCCAGTAGTTCCCCATCTTCTTTTCTGCTGATTCACTGCACATGCTCTGTGCTGCTGTCACTTACTGAGCTTAGGGACCCACTCACAATATACAGTACACATAGAATATAAATGTCACAATATAAGGCTGATTAGTAAGTAATATAGATAATTACTACATGTCATTTTAGAAACCAGCGCAACTAGCATCAGGATTTCATAATCAGCCCTGTAGCATCAGCTTATATTACAAGCCAACCTCATTTTCTGCTTGATAATTTGCATTGACCCCTAAGTTTAGCTTCTCAACAGCTGCTCAGAGCCCACTGAGCATGAGTTTCGCAGACACTTTGCAATATAGTGACCCCCTGTGACAAGTCTGAAGTTCTGGATCATTTAAAAATTTCTGTTTTCTGGGAGTGATCTATTTTTTTTTTTCATTACTTATCTTTCTATTCAGACCCTCTATTATTCAATTTCCAACCATTTAAACCACTTCCTAGTTACTAGGGCAAATGGGATCCTAGCAACCAGAAGAGCTGCAGAGTAAAACAGATTTTAGTCGGATTGGTACAGGAAGCGGGATTATTATCCTCCAAAAGCTATGCTGTAATGCAGTGCAGAGTGAGGGTTGGGCTGAGTTAACCAAATCACTTCTGAATTTAGATATTTTTAAAACTTTGTCCAAATATAATTTACAACATAGTTACTGTCTTTATTGTCCCTTTTTAAAAGGACACTATCATCCAAATAAAAATGTCTTCAAATACAACTGGATAGTAGGGAATCAGGGACAATTTTTTGCCATCTTAAATATGCAATGCTGAAAAATGAAAAAATCATGTTGTTTTGCTTTTTTTTAATCTCCCCTTTTTTTGTATGTGTGTGCAAAAGGCTGCAAAGCGATTCAAGAGGTTGAAGAGAAGTCAGACCACTGACTGAGCTAAAATTACAGCACTGGAGAATGCATACATGTGATTGTGTAATTGAGCAAATGTGGCTTTAAAGGGACTGTATGCACTTTTGTTGTACATGAGTTTAATGAATAGCGCTTTTGTAAAACATAATCATGAAAGATCTACATATTTTGTTATTTCATGAGCTAAACATGGAAGTTGAAACAACGACATGCTTTGGCCCTTTTTAACTAGATAATTCGATTTCCAGTATACATTTTCCTTACGCCATTTTTTCATGATTAGTGATTAGTGGATCAGTGAAGGTAGCGTCTTTTAACTAGGGATGCACCAAATCCAGGATTTGGTTCGGGATTCAGCCAGGATTCGTCCTTTTTTAGCAGGATCCTGATTCGGCCGAATCCTTCTGTCCAGCCGAACCGAATCCAAATGATAATTTGCATATGCAAATTAGGGGCGGAGAGGGAAATGGCGTGACTTTCTGTGACAAAACAAGGAAGTAAAAAATGTTTTTCCCTTCCCACCCCTAATTTGCATATGTAAACTAGGATTTGGTTCGGTATTCAGCCGAATCCTTTGTGAAGGATTTGGGGGTTCGGCCGAATCCAAAATAGTGGATTCGGTACATCCCTACTTTTAACTGCTGCAATCTCCAGTCTTGTGAATTACTAGAGATGCAACAAATCCAGGATTTGGTTCGGGATTCGGCCAGGATTCGGCTTTTTTCAGCTGGATTCGGGCCTAATCCTTCTGCCAGTCCGAACCAAATCCGAATCCTAATTTACATATGCAAATTAGGGTCAGGGAGCGAAATTGTGTGACTTTTTGTCACAAAACAAGGAAGTAAAATGTTTTCCCCTTCGCACCCCTAATTTGCATATGCAAATTAGGATTTGGTTTGGTATTCGGCCGAATCTTTCGCAAAGGATTCGGGGGTTAGGCCGAATCCAAAATAGTGGATTTGGTGCATCCCTATGAATTACAAAGTATTTTAACTACAAAGTAAGCATACCCTGCGACTGCAGGGGGGCCCAGGAGGTATCGGGGCCCCCTGAAGCCAAATATATATGCAATTTCAATATTTTTTTTTTTTATTAACAATTTTTGAAGACCGTTACAGGTCAACCCCTAGACATTTTGGGAGCCTGAAAAATAATTTGCTGTGGGACCCAGTGATATAAAGTTTCGCCATTGAATATGAGAGGGCCTGAATAGAAATATGAGTAATAAAAAAGTAGCAATAACAATACATTTGTAGCCTTACAGAGCATATGTTTTTTAGATGGAGTCAGTGACCCGCATTTGAAAGATGGAAAAAGGCAGAAGAAGGTGAATAATTCAAAGACTATAAAAAAACAACGAAGTCCAATTGAAAAGTTGCTTAGAATTGGCCATTCTATAACATACTAAAAGTTAACTTAAAGGGGAAGGAAACCTAGTTGGCGCAAACCCCCCACCCCCCCTCCCGTTTGTTGCCCACCCTCCCTCCTCCCCCCTGGCCTACCCGTCCCGCTGGGCAAATGCCCCTAACTTGTTACTTACCCTTCTGCGCAGGTCTAGTCCAGGGAGTTCACAGACGACATCTTCTTCCACGCGATCTTCTTCCTGCTTTGAAAAATATTACTTGGCCATAGCTATGTATAGCCACATGGTACAATATCCATCTGTTCAGCATGTAGGTATCTATTGTCTGATCTATCTGATATTATTTCATGCTTAATCTGCATTTCCTGCTTGCCAATTTTCCAATATTTTGTATTATTTTGTATTTTACTGGAATGGTCGAAATATGTAAAATAAAAGAATAATAAAATAAAAAATGTCTGGATATTTTGAGTTGTTTTTGTAGAAAAAAAGAGTTTATGGACTGTTCGTGTGTGTATCAATAGATCATCTAATAATTTTTTGAGGCGCTAATAAAAACTATCGGCACCAGCAGGACATGTGTGTCAGGCCCACAGACAGCCCTGCCCAACCGATATCTGGCTGAAAAACATGTTATTTATCAACTGATGTGTGTTCGTTATTTTAGAAATAGTCTCTGCGTGTGCTTATCAACAAGGGATGGAAGCAACCTATACCCTTTTCTGTACTACACTGTACCGAGGTACATTAGAAATATGCTAAAGGCCTATGCCACCGCTTAATTCAGGCAGAGAGCCCACCATATTATTCATTTCAACGTTAGTGAATTATCTGCTTTTCTTTAGGGGAATAAACAGACTTACTAAAATAAAAATCATATAAAGAAACATTATCCAACCTTTTGATGAGTTGATGGAAGAAGGCCCGCGTTTTTGGAGGTATTGTTTAGCTGTTAAAGCAGGTTGAGTTTTACAAGTGTTATGCGGATGACCTACTTTTTGTGTGGCAGGGGATCCGTAACACATTTGAATGTTTTGTGACTTGCTTGAATCACAGTGATTTTACTGCAGTTTGTAGGAAAGAGAGAGCTGGAAAAGCTTTGCTGAGGGCTGACACTTGCCATCCCAAACACGTCTTCAAGGGGATTCCAAATATTTAATTTCACTGGCTACATTGTAATTGCAGGGCAGATAAGGAATTTTTGCTAAAAGTTAAAGAGCTGTGAGATCGTTGAAATGTAGGGCAGTGACCAACAGCGAGATTAGCTAGCAGAGATTTGTTTCCTCCAGAAGCAACTTTGGGCGGCTTCGAGATATGTTTTTTGGAAACGCAATTTCGGGAGATTTGCTGCTCACAGTCATGCATAAATAATCACGGGTGACAAATTTCCCCTTCAGCCACTGCCCTTTAAAGGATGCTTTTTTCAGAGCCTATCGGTAAAATAGAAATGATTAATTATTAAGTTAAGCTACATAGGGTAGTGCTTAATTTTCTTACATTTTCTTCCTTCCTTTTCTTGTATGTGGATCAGATTTGGCTACACTAGGGGGGAAATTTATCAAGTTATTTAAAACTCCCATGAACTCGCAATTTGACCAGTTGCAATTTATTAATCAATAATCAATCAAGATTGATTCAAATTCGATTCAAGGTTTTTCTCCAAAAAAACTTGAATGTCAGGAAGGGAGCAAACCACTCCAAATTGATCCCAGGACATCCCCCATAGGCTAAAACAGCAATTCCGTTTAAGATGGTGAATATTCGAGTTCTAAAAAGGGCCAGTGTATGATAAAACTCAAATCGAATTTTAACCATTCCGTAGTCAAATTTGACAGTTTTGGCCATAAAAAAAAAAAAACTCGAATTCGAAAATTAAATTTTCACTTCGACCCTTGCTAAATTTGCCCCATGGCATCTGATTGTTAGTCCTATTAAGCGGGTTTCTTACACAAAATGTTCCCTCTAAGCTGCATGTGCGCAAACAACAAATTGTGGTGTGCACAAAGAATTTTGTGTAATAAAAAAAAAAACATACAATTTAGCATTTATTCTTACTCACACAATTTTTAAAACTGCACATAAATGTTTGCGCACATAGCTGAGAAGGAATTAGAGGGAACATTGCTTACAGGCACTAAAAGTGAAGTGAGTAGTGCAGTAAGACACACTTTGTTTGTGTTTTGTGCTGTCAATTTTTCATGTGTGGTGTTTTAGATGTCTTTTTTTCTGGGAGTTTTAGGCTGGTTTAATGTTTATTGTGCTCACACATAAGTGCTGCCTCATACAGAAGTCCTTTTTTTTCCTCCTTCATATCCTTACAGACCGCACCAATGAGAGAAGATCTCACTTGCAGCAGTCCAGAAAGACTCCATCATATCATTTTCCCCAGTAGTCATAGGAGTCTTCCCCCTGGGGTGAGGTGGTGGGACTCTTGTGTTAGATGGTGGGGCTAATCAGAAGATGATCTACTCATACTCTACTGCACTCTATTTCTAGCACCGCAATCCCTCTCATCAGGAATAATGACCCCTCCAGAAACCTAGACAGAAGTGGGCTCAGAGGAACAGATGTTTTCCACTTGCTGTGTTATAGTTGTTCTCTGTGATTGTGCTCATCTGGTGTGTGACTTCAGTTTCCCCCGGGACAAGGCTCAATTTGCCCCTTTTACCAATGCAAAATGATGCGCACAATGCTGTTCTTGAGTGTATCACTCCTGGGTCCACACACTTGGATATGATTTCTGCCGGCAAGGCAGTGACAATGCAGCCTATTATTCTATCCCCTATTTAAATACTTTCGCCAGGCAATTTAGATGAGTCTTTTATATCAGTCTGCAGATTAAGGTTTTCATCTGAATCTGAGGGAGCCAAATGTACTGATAACTAAAATGTTCCCTGTTGTAGAATTTGAGCCCTTTTTACTTGCTGTCAGGGACATGATGGGGCTTGAAGATTCCAGAGAGTGTGCTAAGAAATCCAGTAAGTTATCTGCTGATATTGCTAAAAATAAAAACTTTTTTTACACTTGACTCAGCAATCTCTGAGAATATTAAGTCCCAGTGGGCTATACTTGACAGGAAACCTTTTCTAAGAGGGAAAAGTTTGAATCTATTATTTCGCTTCAATCCAAAGACATCTAAGGCTTGAGATTCTTTGCCTAAATAGGATGCTTCCAAGTAGCTAGGAGGAATCCAGTGAATAGAAAGGAAATTATTTTTTGCCCCCTCAACATTTCATTTTACAGATGCTGTCTTAGCATCTATTGATTCGACTGGACTAATAGAAATCTGTTTACTTGGGGGGGGGGGCACTTAAAGGATAGGACAGGTAGCAGTGCTATGGTCAGTGTATAGTGAGGGACGAGAGCTCCACTCCTGACTAATTTTTATAGTAATTACTGGTGTTTCATAATAATTGCTAGTAATTTTATTTTAATTTGCATTTTATTTTAATTTTATATTTACTAATAATAATATGTAATAATACATAATATTATGTGGGATGTATTATAAGATATAGCTGGTCAAGTAGGGAATTGTAGAGTGCTGTTAAATCCACATAATGCTCTTTTTGATTAGTTGTCCAGCAGGCTTACTTTATAGAGTTTAAAGCAGGGCCACGTTAATGTGCCAGTGGGCTCAGGGAGTAGATCTTATTGGTGGGCCCCCACTGCCCCAAGGAATTTGTGATTGTACTACTGTTATATCCCAAATCTAACTACTACTCTATAAAGAGAAGTGTGTATATATATATATATATATATATATATATATATATATATATATATATATTTCAAAGAACGGACAGCACTCACAATTTAATGCAAAAGAGTTATGTTGTGAAAAATGTATACATCACATGATGCCCACATGGCTTGAAAAAGAGCCATATTTGGCTCGAAACGTCGCTACTGAATGTGCGCCTGTATGGTGATGTAGACATTTTTTACAATATAACTCTTTTGCATTAAATTGTGAGTGCTGTCCGTTCTTTGAATTCTAAATATTGAGGAATAACCGGAAACCTCACTGTGGACCTGCACCACACACATAGGGACCAAGCGTGAGTGCTGTTGCTGAACTACAATAGGATATATATATATATATCTATATATATATATATTTATATATATATATATATATATATATATATACACACACACACACAAAAGTCACCAGCACTGCTGTCCCTGCTTGCAGCACCACTCACTAGCTTTGTCTTAAAGGTACATGGTCATATATAACTCACAATGACACAAAATAAAACCAATATAGTTCACAGAAATTACACAAAACAATACAGGTAATAATCACTATTCATCCCTCAGGGCTCTAATGTCCCTGGAGTGTGAAGTCAAAATGCTTCACGTTTTTTCAAATATAACTTTCTATTTCCTCCATGTCTAAGTACCGGCATTGATTCGATGACAGCAATTGAGAGACACTGTGTCTTGCTTGTTTAAAATGATGTGAGACTGGCCATTTAACTATAATACTTTTTATATTCAATTTTGAAATCTGACATAGGGCTAGACATATTGTCAATTTCCCAGCTTTCCCAAGTCATGTGACTTGTGCTCTGATAAACTTCAATCACTCTTTACTGCTGTACTGCAAGTTGGAGTGATATCACCCCTCCCTTTTCCCCCCCCAGCAGTCAAACAAAAGAACAATGGGAAGGTAACCAGATAACAGCTCCCTAACACAAGATAACAGCTGCCTCGTAGATCTAAGGACAACACTCAATAGTAAAAACCCATGTCTCACTGAGACACATTCAGTTACATTGAGAAGGAAAAACAGCAGCCTGCCAGAAAGCATTTCTCTCCTAAAGTGAAGGCACAAGTCACATGACCAGGGGCAGCTGGGAAATTGACAAAATGTTTAGCCCCATGTCAGATTTCAAAATTGAATATAAAAAAATCTGTTTGCGCTATTGAGAAATGGATTTCAGTGCAGAATTCTGCTGGAGTAGCACTATTAACATATGTGTTATGAAAAAAAACATGTTTTCCGATGACAGGATCCCTTTAAAGGGGACCTGTCATCCGAAAAAAATATTCAAAATCCTATTTTATCATATTAGTCAAGCAAAATAAACTTTAATTACACTGTATAAAGTATTTGAATCTTGTTGCCTTCGGTCTGGGAATTCATAATTATAGCAAGCAGGCAAGAGCCATATTGTCGACACTGTTATTAAGACAAGCCTTGTATCATCTCAAAATCATCTCAAAATCTTGTTTGTACACCAGAATGGGGGACCTGATATCCATTCCAATGCACTGGTTATACAATTAATTGGTAAAGAGAGCGACGGAACGTGGGGAGAGCAGCGACATCTAAAAAGTGCTGAATGGAAAGTATGCTCCGCAACTTCTGTTCTGTTTCTAATTGCTCAGCAATAGGTAACCAAACATTGGGCAGAAGCTAAGCATAGCCCCGCTGCTTTTAGATGCAAATCAACTGATCATGTTTCTGCTAAAATGAGAGGGGTGACTTTGATAAAGCTTGCCTCAAAAGAGAGGCCTACTGGATCTATGAATTAAACTGCATGGCACCAAAGGGGTCAAACAGTCAACTGGTCTTAAATCGCTTTTTTAAAAGTAATCTATTTTCACTGTGTACCATTTAGATAAAACCTATCATTGGTTCTTATGTTGCTTATGGCAGTAGTTTAGTAGTTTCAGGTTTGTATGAATAGACTATTGCTGAATGGACTTTATGGACACTAATTTCACTTGCTCAATGGTGACATCAAGTGGTGAGACAATAGATTTCACATTTAAGTTTCTACAAATGAACAGCTGATTTTGATTCACTTTCAAATTGTCCTTGTCCCTAATGTGAACCAAAATGTTGGATATGCATGTATGATCAATAAAACAGTTTGCTTCACTGTACATGGAGTGCAGGTCTTTCTGAACTAATATATATATATATACTTTTTCCAATGAGTATCCGCACTCCAAAGCAGTTATCAATGGCGGGGTGCACGGTGATTGTTTATGTATCAAAAAATCTTCTGACCAGCACTCCCTTTTAAAAGCTTAATTCTTTTATTATCATTTTGTAATGTCCGACAACCAAGCGTGTCCCAATTATCATGTGTTACAATCGAATATCTCTCACATATAGCAAATGTGCATGTATATTTTTTTAAATAGTCAATCACGTGTGCATCATATATGGCTTGGTTGTAACACATGATTCACATTAAGTGGTTGATTGGATGAGGACACTGATTGGTCTATGTTATAGCACTTTTTTATTTATAGTGGATGTTTAAAGTTTTGTATTATCCTTGAAAAAGGTCCTAATGAGGACCGAAACGTTGGACATTACAAAATGATAATAAAAGAATTAAGCTTTTAAAAGGGAGTGCTGGTCAGAAGATTTTTTGATACATAATCACCGTGCACCCCGCCATTGATAACTGCTTTGGAGTGCGGATACTCATTGGAAAAAGTATACGGTCGGAGGCGCCGGCGACGGTCGCGGGCACAAGGACGTAGGTGGAAACGCCTGTGATGGACGTGCTGGCGTCAGTTCCGCGACGTCAGCGCAGTGACGCCAGTTTTCGCGCCAAATTATCTGCATTTAAACCTAAACCAGTCTGTAATGCATTGCCTGGTTATTAGGTTGTTTGGACTGAAACCCTAGCGTCTTGAACTGTTTGGATTCCTGATTATCGACCCTTGCCTGAACTCGGATTTGATCACTGCCGCCTGTCTCGACCTTCTTGCCTATTTTCATCGTTTACGATTCTTGCTGCCTGCCTTCTGACCTCGGATCTCCTGACTACGTCTTCGCCTAATCCCTTGTACTTCGCTATCATCTCACTGGCTACTCTCCACAACCCTGCTCCTTGTTCCAAGTGGGTAGCGGTTGTGTGAGGCGCTTGTGGGTTCATTATCTTCTGCTCCAGCTCCTTCTACGACTGGATTATACTGGTGAGTCTGACAGTATAACCAGGCCAGATGGATCCAGCTGAAGGGGTGTCCCCGTTCGCCGTCCTGACTCAACAACTGTCGTCCCTCACGCAAGCTGTCCGGGAGCTGCAAAGTGGCTATACTCAGCTACAGGAGCACATTAGGACCCATCCACCAGCCGTTCTTCCTTCCACGGCCGCTGCAACTCCGCCTGCTCCAGCGGAAGTTCAGGTGATCACTTCTGAAATTTCGGAACCTAAGGTGGCCTTCCCGGAGAAGTTTGCTGTTGACCGAAAGTTGTTTCGGAACTTTAGGAGCAACTGCAAATTGCTGTTTTCGCTCAAACCTCACACTTATCCTAATGAGCAGACCCGGGTCGGGGTGATTATCTAATTTCTTACGGGGGAGCCACAGACATGGGCCTTTCGTCTTATGGATTGCCACAGTCCTGTGTTGGCCTCAGTAGACTCCTTTTTCGATGCTATGGCAGTTCTTTTCGATGACCCTTACAGAGCAACTACCGCCGGAGCCTCCCTGCGTGCCCTGAAGCAAGGTGGCCGCCCAGCGGAGGACTACACCCTGGAATTTCGGCAATGGGCTGATGACACGGAATGGAACCCGGCAGCGCTTAAAAACCAGTACCGCTTCGGACTTTCTTCCGAATTAAAGAATGAATTAGCCCGTACTGGCATCCCTGACAGTTTGGAAGACCTCATCTCTCTTTCCATCCAACTGGATCGGAGGCTCAGAGAACGTAGAGAGGAAGAACTGGCAGAGAAAGCAGGCCTTCTTCCTCAGTCTTGGATGCTACCAACCGCTCCACCTCCTGTTCGAATGCCTTCTACTTTTCCGTCAGCTGTCTCTCCGCCTGTTTTCAGCGCAGCCCCAGAGCCTATGCAGATTGGAGCCATTAGATCGGCATTAACTCCAGAGGAACGGATCAGACGTCGCAGACTCAACCTCTGCCTTTACTGTGGACAAGCTGGTCATTTGCTTCGAGGTTGTCCGATCCGTCCAGCGGGTAAGAGGATGTTTGAAAGAGACTTTTCCAGTTGCCATGTTCCCGTGCCTCTCCTGACTGTCTCTTTATCTTTGCAGTGGGGAGACAAGCGGGTAGAGCTTCAAGCAATCCTTGATTCTGGGGCCAGCGGGTGTTTTTTGGATAATAAGGTGGCACTACAGTTCCAGATACCACTCCAGTCTAAGAAGAACCCCATAGCTCTCCGTGTGGCAGATGGTTCTCTGATTACCTCAGGCCCTGTGGTGCAAGAGACTGTCTCACTTTTTGTTGTGTTAAATAAAGGGCATGCTGAAGTCATGAACTTCGATGTGGTTTCTTCTCCTTTATTTCCTGTCATCTTGGGTTTACCCTGGTTGCAGAAACACAACCCATCCATCAACTGGACTACCGGCGAAGTGAACTTTCTTTCAAATTTTTGTTCCTCTCAATGTATTTTTTCTTCAAGTAGAGTTTGTTCGTTATCCCCTGCCTCTGAAATTCATAATCTTCTTCCTCAAGCTTACTGGGAATTTACGGACGTTTTTAATAAAAAAGGGGCAGACAAGTTACCTCCTCATCGTATTTATGATTGCCCTATTAATCTTCTTCCTGGGACTCAAATTCCTTTTGGGCAAGTTTATCCTTTATCCGAATCCGAACTATCGGAACTTCGTTCTTATTTAGATGAGAATCTGGCCAAAGGGTTCATTAGACAATCCTCTTCTCCAGCTGGAGCCGGGATCTTCTTTGTTGAAAAGAAGGACCATTCTTTAAGGCCGTGTATTGATTACCGGGATCTGAACAAGATTACTGTCAAAAATCGTTATCCACTTCCTCTTATTCCTGAACTTTTTCAACGCTTGGCGGAAGCTAAGGTCTTTTCTAAACTGGATCTCCGCGGCGCATATAATCTCGTCAGAATAAGAGAAGGCGATGAATGGAAGACGGCTTTTCGTACTCGTTATGGGCATTTTGAATACCTGGTCATGCCCTTTGGTCTTTGCAACGCCCCTGCAACGTTCCAACATTTTGTCAATGATGTATTCAGAGACTTCCTTGATATTTTCGTCATCATCTATTTGGATGATATCCTTGTTTTTTCTAATTCCTTGGAAGAACATAGATTACATTTAAAGAAAGTTTTGGCTCGTCTGCGCATTCATCAGCTTTATGCTAAAATCGAGAAATGTGTCTTTGAACAAACATCTGTGGACTTCTTGGGTTTTTTCGTTTCTCCTCAGGGAATTCAGATGGATTCCAGGAAAATTTCTGCAATTCTTGATTGGCCAATTCCATCTTCCAGAAAAGCGGTTCAACGTTTTATTGGTTTTGCAAATTTTTATAGAAAATTTATAAAGAATTTTTCCCAAGTCATTCTTCCAATTACCGAGTTGACTCGTAATAATTTGAAGTTTTGTGGGTCACCACAGGCTCAGGCGGCTTTTGAGAAGCTGAAGGCCCTCTTCACTTCAGGCCCAATTCTTCATCATCCAGACGTTTCCCTCCCTTTCATCTTGGAAGTTGACGCTTCAGAACTCGCGGTGGGAGCTGTGTTGTCGCAAAGAACTGGAATTCAGGAGGATCTTCATCCTGTTGCTTTCTTCTCTCGTAAGTTGGCCAAGAGCGAGTGTAACTATGATGTTGCCGACCGCGAATTACTTGCTATTAAGTTAGCACTTGAAGAATGGAGGTATCTCCTTGAAGGGTCTAAACATCCGATTCTCATCTTTACGGATCATAGGAATCTGGAGTATTTACGTTCAGCCAAGAGGTTGAGACCTAGACAAGCAAGGTGGGCCTTATTCTTCATTAGATTCAATTTCCATCTCACATATCGACCTGGGTCTAAAAATGTTAAAGCAGACGCCTTATCCCAAATGTTTTCCTCTGAAGACGAGATTCCTTTGGCCCCTGAAACAATTTTAAACTCTAATTATTTTCTCCTGCTATAGTCTACTCTGGTAGATGGAATTAAAAACGCTTCCATGAATATTTCGGAACCATCATTAGTCTCGAAGGAGGGTCTTCTTCTCCATCAAGGTAAAATTTTTGTTCCTGAACAAATGCGCTTAGAGGTCTTTAAGAATGTACATGATTCCAAATTGGCGGGTCATCCAGGTATCAAGAAGACCATTATCTTGGCGAAGAGATTATTCTGGTGGCCTGGGATAAGTAAAGACTGTTTTAAATTTGTTGCATCCTGTGAAGTTTGTTCTAGATCCAAAGACTCTCACTCTCGGCCCATTGGTCTTCTGCAACCTCTGCCTGTGCCTTCTCGTCCATGGGGATCAGTTTCTTTGGACTTTATTTCTGATTTACCATTGTCCTGTGATTGTTCTACCATTGTTGTCTTTGTGGATCGTTTAACCAAGATGGCTCATTTTAAGTCATTACCTAGACTTCCTTCTGCCTCTGAGACTGCTGATACCTTCATTAAGGAAGTAGTAAGGCTTCATGGTCTTCCGGATGAGGTGGTGTCGGATCGGGGACCACAATTTACATCTCAGTTTTGGAAATCGTTTTGTGGGGCACTTAAAATTTCGATGTCTCTTTCATCTGCCTTCCACCCTCAGTCCAATGGCCAGACCGAACGGACTAACCAGACTCTCGAGCAATATCTGAGATGCTATTCTTCATACCTCCAAGATGACTGGGTGAATCTTCTTCCGCTAGCAGAATTTGCCTATAATAATGCCCATCATTCTTCAATCAATCAGTCCCCTTTCTTCGCAAATTACGGTCTTCATCCAGTAACTTTCCCCTCTGCCATTGTCTCTGACATTTTAGTTCCTGCTGTCAAGGATCGATTAGCTTTCTTATCCAACAACTTTCAAAAACTTCAGGAAAACATGAAGAAGGCTCAACAAAATTTCAAGGTCTATGCTGATCGAAGATGGAGAGGTGACCCAGAGTTCAAGGTGGGTGACTGTGTCTGGTTGTCAACTGTTAACCTTAAACTTTCTTGTCCCAGTAGGAAGTTGGGTCAACGTTTCTTGGGTCCCTTTCCAATTATTTGTCAAGTCAATCCTGTGGCTTTCCAGCTTAAAGGAGAAGGAAAGCCCCAGGGCGCAAAACCCCTCCCCCCTCCCCTCCGTTGCCCCCCCTCCCTCCTCCCCCCTGGCCTACCTGTCCCCCGGTACGGCTCTACTGCGCATGCGCCGAATGTCACGAAGTGAAATCTGAAAACTTCGTGACATTCAGCGCATGCGCAGTAGAGCCGTACCGGTAACTGTTCCTACTGCGCATGCGCCAGAAAACGCCGGTCATCGCAGGAAGAAGACGTGCGTGGAAGAAGATGGCGACTGCGAACTCCATGGACAGGACCTGCGCAGAGGGGTGAGTAACAAGTTAGGGGCATTTGCCCAGGGGGACAGGTAGGCCAGGGGGGAGGAGGGAGGGGGAGCAACGGAGGGGAGGGGGGAAGGGGTTTTGCACCCTGGGGCTTTCCTTCTCCTTTAAGTTGCCAGCGTCTTGGCACATCCATCCAGTGTTCCACGCTGCTCTTCTGAAACCAGCTTCGACGTTCCGATTTCCTGGGCGTTCGGCTCCTCCTCCGCTACCTGTGGTGGTCGACGGACAAGAAGAGTTTGAGGTTGAGGAGATCCTGGATTCCAGGTTAAGAGGCAATCGGCTCCTGTACCTGGTAAGATGGAAGGGTTATGGTCCGGAAGAAAATTCCTGGGAACCAGCATCTAACATCCACGCTCCAGAGTTGCTGGAGAATTCCATGGAACTTATCCTGGTAAGCCTTCTGGTGGTCGCGTCCTGAGGCTGCTCCTTGATGGGGAGCAATGTGAGAACGCATGCATGCGTCCTGTCCGGCGCAGGTGCGGGCGCGCTAATGCGCGTCAGCGTCTGACGCGGGAGCTGGCGACGGTCGTGGGCGCAGAGGCGCCGGCGACGGTCGCGGGGACGTAGGTGGAAACGCCTGTGATGGACGTGCTGGCGTCAGTTCCGCGACGTCAGCGCAGTGACGCCAGTTTTGGCGCCAATTTATCTGCATTGGATTCCTGATTATCGACCCTTGCCTGAACTTGGATTTGATCACTGCCGCCTGTCTCGACCTTCTTGCCTGTTTTCATCGTTTACGATTCTTGCTGCCTGCCTTCTGACCTCGGATCTCCTGACTACGACTTTGCCTAATCCCTTGTACTTTGCTATCGTCTCACTGGCTACTCTCCACAACCCTGCTCCTTGTTCCACTCCAAGTGGGTAGCGGTTGTGTGAGGCGCTTGTGGGTTCATTATCTTCTGCTCCAGCTCCTTCTACGACTGGATTATACTGGTGAGTCTGACAACCAGCAATAGTTGAGGCTAGTGCTGGAAAACAACCAGTGAGAACATCTTAAATTTGTAGTTTCCCATTTGGGATTTCAAGTCCCACAAGGCTATGTTGTCACATATGGAAAATGCAAGGAATTGACTAGATGTCTGTCTAGTCAATCCCTTGCATTTTGTCATTGGGCCTGGCCCTCAGTTACTTGGGTGCTGCCGGAATCCAGTGGCACATGAGAATCCAGTATCACCCACATAAGGAGGCAAGGAAAACAGACGTATACTCTGGGGAAGGAGCCGGTAAGCGAGGAGCTGGACATAGACAGGCAGGGTCAGAGCCAGATAACAGGAGCAGAATCTTGCCTTGGCAGAAGCATAACCAGGTTGCAAGGCTTTTCTCTAGAAAGGTTTCTACTGTCAGTTTGGAATCCAAAAAAATTCTCTGAACCATCCTGTAAAACTCCCTGTTCATATAAGGGATTAACTCAATTGGTTGCTCCTACCCATGAATATTCAGAAAAGAAAAGGGACAACCTGTTTCTCAAAGAACCAAAAATCATAACCACAGATGAAAGCAATAGGGGCTTGGCAATCTTTACAAGCAAGGATGTTAGGATATAGGTTTATTTGCCTTCTAATGTGCTAGAACTGAAGGCAGTATGCCTTCAAAGATTAAGTTACAGGGTTAGAATCCATACAGACATAATTGCACCTACTTCTCAGGCAGAGGCAGTAAAGAACTTCAAGGCTCTGCCTGAAAAAAAGGAGGCAGTTAAAGGACAGAAGAGCATAAATACTGGATTCCTGTTTCGCACTTGACAAGGACAAATCTTTGTTGGGTACCAGGTGCTGTGTAACCCAAACTGGTCAATCAGGGTATTGATACAGAGCCCTACAAGGCCAAAAATATTGTGGGTATGCCACTGTGAGCTAATAAAACACTTATTACCACAAATCCAGCGTTCTGCTGATTTGTTGCAAAATATTATGGAATATCACAGTCACTTATTGATGCCATTTAAAATAAAACCCAAACTTTTAGGTGATATATTGCTGGAATAAAGTTCTCTTTGAAATCACTTCAAGTTATTTGTGTCAAATCTGTCAGGGGTCAAAATTGTAGCCATGTGCAAATCATACTTGAGCAAGATTCTTGTTGACTGGCTGTATAGAGGCTTTTTTTATTTTTTATAAAAGCAAAACTGTGACGTTGCACAAGTTTGGTGCTTATCTATGAAGTGCAGTAAATGCTTGTATGGACACTATAGTGACCAACAGGGGATCTAGAGAATATTTGTATCTTGTTGGAACTAATCCAGTGACAAGAACGCAGAATATAGTCATACTATGTGAGTCCTTGACAATCATGGAAAGTTCAGAGCAAACATAGTTTCTTCCATTACTCAGGGTCACCATGACTCACCAAGCTATGTTTTTGGCCACTGGGACCACATAATAAAATAGTCCATTCAAATCAAAGTCTTTTGAGATCATCAGTGATTCTCCCAAAACAGCTGTGTCAGTCTTAAGAATTGCGTATGAAATTTCCCCCTCCCGAATTCCAGTTTACTAGTAGGTGATGCAACTTGTGTGTAATTTAAATTGAATGACTTATGCATGCAAATAAATTTCTCTAGGAGCTCCGAACAAGTCAACATATTCAGCAGTCTCTATTAAAAATAAAGGCAAGTGGGCTTAATTTCTTAATACTGACACTAAGTTCCAGCACTACAGCTATCAGCAGCAGTCAACAAGAATGTATATTTTTGAAAACCTAGACACTGTATTGATTATTTGGAATGAAACTAAGCAAGAATTAGACCTAATGTGTTCAATGGGTAAATATTTCCACCGGGAGAGTCTCTACCTGCTGGAGGCTCAACTAGCACAAAACACGGTAGTAATAGGATACACAGGATTTGGCCAAATACTGAATTGACCACAAAGGATCCAGCTGAATCTATATCACAGTCAGGGCCATATTTACCGTATAGGCACTTGAGTTCCTATGCCTAGTGCAGCAGCTTTAGAGGTGCAGCTGTCAGATGCCTACATGGTAAATAAAACTTCTCACAAAATCTGGTGGCACAGGTGGGGGGTATTTGTTGCAATATAGCTTGCTTAAACACAGAATTTCCTTACTGGTATACTGGTGCCTTATACATGTGCAGTATGACATTCATAATGTTATTGGAGTGGATCCCATATAACCATTACTACTAGTGATGAGTGAGTCTGTCCTGTTTCACTTTGCCGAAAAAATTTTGCAAAACTCCGAAAAAAATAGCGAATCGACGAACAATTTTTACATGCATAACTTTTTTGTCCAAATGCATTAATTTTTGACACGAGACAATTTTTATGTGCTTAATTTTTATACAAGTGACTTTTTTGTTGCAGCGAAAATTTTCGCTGATGAATTTTCACAGCAGTTTCGCAAAACTATTTGCAGCCAATCCATGCCTGGTGAATACATTTGCCCATCACTAATTACTACCATTTTTATGAATGGTCAGTAGGAGTCAGGATTTAGGTGTAGAAGATCTGGATTACTGTTCTTTAAACCAGTTTTGCTCAGCTATAGGTTGAGAAGACCTCCTAATTTCAGACAAAATGGGACATACCAAAATATTATGCTTGTTTTTGACACAAGACAATTTTTATGCGCTTAATTTTTATACAAGTGACTTTTTTGTTGCAGCGAAAATTTTCACTGATGAATTTTCACAGCAGTTTCGCAAAACTATTTGCAGCCAATCCATGCCTGGTGAATACATTTGCCCATCACTAATTACTACCATTTTTATGAATGGTCAGTAGGAGTCAGGATTTAGGTGTAGAAGATCTGGATTACTGTTCTTTAAACCAGTTTTGCTCAGCTATAGGTTGAGAAGACCTCCTAATTTCAGACAAAATGGGACATACCAAAATATTATGCTTGTTTTTAGAATAACTTACAATTAAATAAGTGGCTTGCACCCATATTTTGCACTTTGCGCTCTGTTTTTCATGTCATAAATGACCCCTACTGCTTTCCCTATTTTTATTATTTAAAGGAGAAGGAAAGTAAAAAATCACTGGGGGATGCCAGAAGCAAAAGAAAAGGATCACTCACTGGTGCTTACTCAGAGAACCCCAGGCCAGTGCAGTTCTCTGCTAACAGGAGCACCAGCTGGGGTATCAGGTAAGTGACTACAATCATATAGGGGTGCCAAAAAAGTGATTGTGACTTTCCTTCTTTATAGGAAAACTTTACCCCCAGAATATTTAAGCAACTCTGTCTTTTAATTGGCTCATGTGACCTAACATGTTTGGTTTGTTTGTGTGCACCGTGAATCCTATGATCCCAGGGGGCGGCCCTTATTTTTTAAAATGGCAATTTTATATTTAGTATTTCCCAATGGCACATTGGAACATGCTACTAAAAAGTATATTATTATAATGGTTTATTTACATGAAGCAGGGTTTTACACATGAGCTGTTTCATGTAATATCTTTTTATAGAGACCTACATTGTTCAGGGGGTATAGTTTTCCTTTAACTAGAGAAATTACTGGTAAAGTATTACAACTAATGTCATTTTTATCTGATAATTTTTTTAAAATCAGCATTACACAGGTAATTTTGTGAGAGTTTGTATTCCCAAGGCAAAATCAGTTGCATGTGCCTGCACCTAAGCCAGCACAATGATACCAGGCAGGAGAGGAGGATAATGCCCTAGTAGGGGCTGGTTTTGGCCTGCGTATTTCAGCAGACCGATTTCAGTCCCCATGGGGAAGTAGCCTAAAGCCAATATATTTTCAATTTACAGGACAAAATTAGATTAAAAACGTACATTTCAGAGGGCTAAAAATCAGTGTGCCCAGGGCTGCTCCTGCCATGAGGCAAGGTGATATTCTTGCAGAAAAACATCTTGCACACTAATCAAGCACAAAAAGGCAGCTGGTACTGCAATTAAAAATTCTTTATCAAAGATTTATATGTAACAAGCATTACAATATATATGTCAGTACATAATGACAATGTTCACCTCTTCTGCAGGGCGACAATTTCCCTGAACTGCCTTCCTCCTACCTTCCGCCTGCTATAAAGAGAAAACGCCAGCGCAATGGCACTAGCGGAGCTTCGATTTCCGAAGTCGCCTGAAGTTGCCTCACAAGGAAACTTCAGAAATCGAAGTGACGCGAGTGCATTGGCGCAGGCAACTTTTAATTTTAGCAGGCAGAAGGCAGTTTGGGGAGATTGTCGCCCCACAAAAGAGGCGATTAGTCGCCAGGTGATTAAATCTCACCGAATTTGCCCGTGTGCCCTTGCCCTTAAGTGGTTGTTCATCTTTAAATTAAGTATTTAGAATACTGTAGAGCAGTGATCCCCAACCAGTAGCTCGTGAGCAACATGTTGCACTCCAACCCCTTGGATGTTGCTCTCAGTGGCCTCAAAGCAGGTAATTATTTTTTAATTTCAGACTTGGAGGCAAGTTTTGGTTGCATAAAAACCAGGTGTACTGTCAAATAGAGCCTCCTGTAGATGAAAAGTCCACATAGGGGCTACCAATAGCCAATCACATCCCTTATTTGGCACCGCCCAGGAATGGTTTCCCTGCTTGTGTTCTCCATCTCTTTTTAAATCTGAATGTTGCTCATGGGTGAAAAAGGTTGGGGATCCCTGATGTAGAGAGTGATATTCTGAGACAATTTGCAAATGGTTTTCTTTTTTTTATTATTTGTGTTTTTTTTTTTAGTTATTTAGCTTTTATTCAGCAGCTCTCCAGTTGGTAAAATCAGTCTGATTGCTAGGATCCAAATTACCCTAGCAACATTGCACTGATATAAACAAGAGACAGGAATAGGAGAGGGATTGATTAGAAATATGAATAATAACAAGTAGCAATAACAATACATTTGTAGCCTTATAGAGCATTTGTTTTTTCAGATGGGGTCAGTGACCCCCATTTGAAAGCAGGAAAAAGTCAGAAGAAGAAGAAGGCAATTCACAAAAAAAAGACCAATTGAAAAGTTGCTTAAAAATTAGCTTTTCTATAACATACTTAGGGGCAAATTCATCAAGGGTCGAATTTCGAGGGGTTAAATCCCTCGAAATTCGACTGGGGAATAGAATCGAATAGGCAATTCGGGCGAATTTACGCGCTGGCGAATAGTCGAAGTGGCGAATATTCGCCAGGCGAATAGGCGCTCAATCGAATATTCGCTCAAAGGATTTTCATTCGATCGAATGCCTTTTTATTCGATCAAAAACTTGGAAAACAAGCCTATGGGACTTTCCCATAGGCTTTTAAAGCAATTCGGTAGGTTTTAGGTGGCGAAGTAGGCAGTTGAAGTATTTTTAAAAGAGACAGTACTTCGACTATCGAATGGGCGAATAGTTGCAACGTTTTTGCGCTCGATCCAGTACTTCGACTATCGAATGGCGAATAGTCGCAGCGTTTTTGCGCTTGATCTTTTCGAATCATTCTACTCAGGTGAATTTACACCAATTCGATAGTCGAGGAGCACAAAAATTCAAAGTTTTTTTACTTCAAATCCTTCACTCAAAGTTAGTGAATCGGCCCCCTAAAGTTAACTTAAGATGAACCACCCCTTAAAGAGCTGAATTTCTGGGTTTTAACCTAAAATGATGAATATTGCCAAAGGGAAGGAAGAAGATCTGAAGATTACCAAAGCGCCTGAAGATGGTGAGTGTGACTCTGCAACAAGGGGTAATTACAGGCTTAGGGGCATTTACTTGTGTTAACATCTGTGCAGGGGGAGCAGGGCGGGGGGGAGGGGTAGGGGGTTTTATTAGTTGGGGGGGATGAATTCTCCTTTAAGGAAACAAGGTTATTTCCAACTGTCACATTTATAACATGTACTAACGTGTACTAAAAGCTTGTTATGTTTACTACTGGCATAATCCATAATCTGGCAATGTCTGTATTAATATTATTCACTGACTATCTGCTATAGACATTTCAGTAGCGGCACAGAGTGTATATGCAGTTTAACAAGTCGGAGACATTTTTTCTTGGGGGGATTGCCATAGAGCAGGGGTCCTCAAACTATGGCCTGCGGGCCAGATACGGCCCTCCAAAGTAATTTACCTGGCCCCCATCCCAAATGGTGCTGTGCCCAGCGACACCACACCACAAAATCTGGCGCTGGAGGGGTTTGGGGTACCTGCGGGCTCACGAGCAACCAGAAGCTACATAAATTGTGCGTGTGTCAGGTCTTTTCCGTGCATACGCATTATGCCACACAAATGCTGATCATGCACCATTGGGGTGCCTAAATCATCACCTGACCGAAATACAGCATTTGGTGCTAAGTAACAAAAAAACCAAATTATTGTATTTAAGGGTAGTTCCATAATGGTCCATAATAACTGCTCTGAGGAGAGCAGTGGCTTCCGTTGCTAAGAGTTAAATGAAAGAAGAAGGGAACGCAGTGACGTGACGCTCTGGGGCCAAGTCTGGCCCCTCAACAGTCTAAGGGACTGTGATGTTGCCCACTGTGTAACAAGTTTGAGGACCCCTGCCATAGAGAGCTGGTTGGCTGGGGTGGGTGTCTGAACCAGATAACTCCAGGGAAAACTGGGAGAATTAACAGCTCTGCCCCTAATGTTCTAGCACCTGTGCCCTGGGGTACATTAAATGACCCTTCCTGTCTTTACCAGACTACCATACACATGTGGTATAGGATGCCATTTATTAATAAGACTTGCATAGACCTTGTTAAAAAAAAACTAGAACTTTACAACCATGAACTTAAATTGTGTTAAAGTGATTTTAACACCAGCCTGTGTTGGACTTGTTTTTTGATGGCATGTGCAGTTTCTGTCCTGTTTGTCATGAATATGGATATTTTACTGATGACTGTCAGCAAGTGTGCACATGCAGATACTGTGATTCATTTGGACATGTGACAAAGATTTTTTGCATGTATATTTCAACTGTCCAAATTAAAGCAGATATGAACTGCAGATTGCTGCACCTGAAGGGGATAAAGAGAAGTCTTTGATAAAAGCTGTTTGCATCATTGTATGATATACATATTTATAAGGAAATCATATTGTGATACTTGGAGCATGGGTGATGACATAACAAAAATAGGTCAATTGCTGGCTAAGACAACAATAATTGATGAAAGCATAATGAGAAGAGAATTATTATAAAGTAAGAAAAATGAAAAACATGGAGGTGGATAAAAACAACGCTAATCTTCAATTGGACACAGATGGGAAAATGGAGAAGCAAATGAATTACAGAAATAGCAATGGAGAAGTGAAACAAATGAGAGGGTGGATGGGACAGGAAAGAAAAAAAAAACAGTGATGAAAGTGAGACAAAGTCTTAAAGGAATGGTCTTCAGACTGAACTATACCACTCAACACATTCACTTTTACAAAGAAACTTGGACACTTTTTAAGAGGGCAAATTAGATTTACTGAAGAAATAAGAAGGTACTTCCTTTGTACACAAAATAGTCCAAGCACAATGGGCCAGATTCAAATCTATGAGAAAACATTATTTTATGGTTTATATTATGAAAGCTTATAGGTGAGATTCAGTTCAAGGAGAACAAACTTTTATCCTAATTCAGTTACAGTTGTTCCCATAAATGTTTTTATGTGATAAACAGTGAGATAAGTTTGAATAGCATCTGGCTCACATTGAGGGCAAGGGCACATAAGGTGTAATTACTGTGAAAATCTGGATTTGAATTAGGAGATACAAATTTCTTATCAAATTAAATCTGGCCCAATATCACATCACACACCCATCACTATTGGTAATGCCTTCAGTGTATCAGGACCAGTGTATCAGTGTATCTCACAGTATGCTCCAAGGGATTTCACGATGATGTCACTGAGTTCCACTTTATTCCTACAGCCTTGCAACTGTCACCTAGAGAACTACCCAACCAGGGCCAGATTTACATAGTGGGCACCCCTAGGCCCACTGCCGTTCGTCGCCCGTGTCCCCTCCCCTTTATCCGTGCAAATTTTCACTATCAATGGGGATTGGCACATGGGAATTTAAAAAATTATTGTATCTCCAGCGCATTCCCCGTGTTTTTGAACCAATGTGGGTGTGATTGGGCAGCATGCCGCCCCCTAAAATCCTGCCGCCCTAGGCCCGGGCCTAGGTGGCCTTTTTACAAATCCGGACCTGTACCCAACACCACTCTACAATCTGGAACTACCCTACACTGCACAATGCTGCTCAAACTAACTCGCGCAATCTAACTTACCATAACTGGAGCATACCTCCCAACAACTGAAAATGTGCTGTACTGCATGCAGTGAATTATTTGACTGCACATTTTGTGGTGACACCCCCTAAATTCCATGTCCATTTTACAAAATTATGAAAAGTCTGAACATAACTGTGTTTTTTGTGGTTTTAGAGTCATGTTTTTATGTGTTATTAAAGCTAATGAAGGCGAATATCCCTTTAAGCTGGCCATAGACATACAGATTCTAGCCTCATATTGTATGAAAGGTCGTATGCACATTCTTCTGACCTACAACTAATCATTCAGATTAAATACAGTAGTAAAAGAATAAATCGAATGATGTTCTGGCCATGCCAGCAATTGTACGACAAATACTAGTGACAGTCTCTCATCAGATAGGCAATACATGCAGAGATATGATCGTTAGCCTACAGAAATCTTCAGTTCTCCCAAGAGACTTGCTTATCTTAAATAGTAATTATGGTATATCTTTGCTTATCTTAAAGGAGACATCTGGGATAAACAGTGTCAGACTGGGACACCAGGGGCCCACCCAAAAACCTTTGACCAGGGGCCCACCAAGTAACCTTAGACCAGGGGCCCACTCTTAATACTATTACATATAGGATCATTTTGAAAAACCCCTAATTTTGTAGGCAATTATAAGTGATATATGGTGTTGCTTTTACATGGTGCTAAAAATTAATATTATCTTTAGAAATAGCCCCTTTATTGGAGCTCCTTGTAGATGTTCTCTGGTCCCTGTCTGTTTTTCAAATTAGGGGTCGGCGTGTCCTAACAGTCCATGCCAGAAGCACAGTAGGAGGAGGACAGGCAATCACAGCCCTGCAGTCACATAATCACAGACAGGCTTCAGTTCCCTATCAGGTCCTGCTAGCTGCTGATTGGTTCCTGTCCTACAGTGCAGTGAGCTGAGAGCCGCCAGCTCCCCTGCACAACCTGGGAATTCAGGGAGCAGGAAGTGGAAGAGAAGGGAGGGATTATTAGGGTTTTTGCAGAAATATTCAATAAATCAGTCTGAAACACTGCTTTTTTAAGCACAATTCTTCTATATCTAAATGAGTATAATGCACTTGTACGTTCTTATTTTTTTTACACAAAATGTCTCCTTTAAATAGTTACAAATGTATCTAAGTGAAGGTGCTAAGTATTCTGGGCTTTCTGCCAAAAAGCCTCTTATTTAATTTAGGTTTAGTATTTTTTTCTGGCGTCAGTGCATGAGATCAAAGCAGGACTGCAGGTTGAGCTGTCAAAATCAGGACTGCCTGCCTGAATTAGCGCGAAGATGCGTTCGCACGCATGCGCAGGAGCGCAAGAAGACGTAAAAACCGCAAAGGATTGGGCACCGGACTGGGGTTAGGCAACAGAGGCGGTACGTGCTTGGCGCCCCCCCCCAGCTTTGCGCCCTAGGCACGTGCCTACTCTGCCTACCCCTTGGCCCTGCCCTGCTCTTGAGTATGCGCACACACATTTTGAGGCCAGCGCATATAACAAATCATGGTGCACACAAAGAGTTTTTTATGAAAACACAAAATTTTGTATTAGTTCTGACCCGTGAACACAGTTTTTAAAAACTGCACACACAAGTTTAAAATTAGCGCACAAAATCATTTTTTGCACACATAGCAGAGAAGGAATCAAAGGGAACATTGGTTAGGAGGTATGAACTAGAGTGTGCTATAACAGGAGCTACCTGCTACTAACAAGTCTCTATCCCCAAATTCACTACGGCTTTGTTTACTGCAAATTCTTATTCAGTGTTAAGGCCTTTACCATTAGAGGCCCTGACTGATGCTTCCGGCATCACAAAGAGCAGATTCCTTGCAATAAACTTTTAAACTAGTTAATATTTAACCTACAAGATAATTCCGTAGCACTGTAGCAATAGCTAAAACCTGACCAGATTTTGGTTAGATGGTCTATCAGTTTGCCCCCAGACACAGTGTCAGACTGGGACACCAGGGGCCCACCCAAAAACCTTAGACCAGGGGCCCACCAAAGAACCATAGACCAGGGGCCCACTCTCAGTACTATTATTATTTCTCTCCTCACTCAACCTCTATTTTTCTAGTCTCTATTCTTTACATACTGTAATCTATTATTCCATCTATTTAGCCTCTTTGTTCTCAAAGAAATAGGGAATGGCCATGAAATAGGCCAAATTTTTAGCAGCACAAGGGCCCACAGTCGCCTGGGCCCACCGGGAGTTTTCCTGGTATCCCTGTGGGCCAGTCCGACACTGCCCAGACATGTTCAAATGAGCTATGATTTCACATTGAAGGCAAGGGCACATAAGGTGTATTCAATGCTTCTCTCTGTCTGTGGATTTTAATGATGCAGAGAGAAGTGAATCTGCTCTAATCAGCGACTTTCTGTAGCTGCACTGCCAGACACAGCCTTGGCCTGAGTGCAACACAGAGTGGAGGAGAGATGAACTTGAAAACACCAAAGCAGTCATTGCAGGCTGATCTCCAATCAGTGTGGCCACACTCAGACCAAAGCTTTGCACAGGATTGGACTGGGCCGGCGGGACACCGGTAGGAAAGCCAATGGGCCCAGTAGCCCTCACCAACGCAGGCCTGCTTCCTCTGAAAAAGGTCCACTCTGCCAGGGACTCTGGTAGCTGGTGCTCCCCTCCCTGTTGAAAAGAGGAAGTACAGAAAGCAGTGTTCAGCGCGGAAAGGAGAATGTGGGTTTTGGAGGAGGTGGTGGAGCTCTTGATTGGGGGGGGGCACCCATGCGGCAGCCCCTGTGACATTGGCAGTGCCTGGCAGTGCAAAAACAGAAAGCTGCTAAAAAGTATCTATTTTCATGTCATTATCAATTTAACATAGTTGTCAACTTCCCCTATTTCATCAGGACTTACCGGATTGTAAGCACCTACCCCCCCCCCCCCAGCACTCTCCCTAGTTTTTTTCAATATCTCCATGAATTTTAGGGTAAGCATTCAGTGACATCATCAGAGCGCAACGTCACTTCTAGTTGTGAGCAGCCGCAATTATGTCACTTCCATATAAATAATTAGTGTGCTAATAAGTCAGTCTTTTAATTTGGGGGTCAGTAAAGTTTACCTTAAGCTTTTTAATTTATTGGGGGTCAGTGGAATTTGCCCTAAGTAAGCCAGCCACTTACCTGCCCCTGTCACACTGCTCTGGGATGTCATTTATTGATACATAATTTATGTACGTTTCTCTGAAAGTAACGCAATTTTTTGTGATATACATTGCTTATGTGCAGGGCCGAATTTACATAGGGGCCGTCCCTAGGCCCAATGCCGTTCATCGCCCCTGTCCCCTCCCCTTTATTCGTGCAAATTTTCATTATCCCGACCAGAGCAATGGGGATTGGCGCATGGGAAATTTAAAAAATGATTATATCTCCAGCACTTACCCCAGTGTTTTTGAACCAATGTGGCTGTGGTTTGGCACACATGCCACCCCCTAAAATCCTGCTGCCCTAGGCCCGGGACTAGGTGGCCTTTCCACAAATCCGGGCCTGCTTATGTGCATGGGGTCCTAATGAACATGCTGTGGGGTTCCAATGATCATGCTGTGCGGCCCACTAACGTGATTCCATCTCTGAAAAGTTCATGAGCTGTATGCTCATATAATCCAGTAAATAGATCCCAATATAAACATATGATGTTACTCTATAATAAGCAGTTCATAGAAACAGTTAAAATAATGAGTTAATGTGCTAATAAATCAGCCAGTTCATTGGGGGGCAGTGGAATTTTTTACTTTTTTTATTTCATTGGTGGACAGTGGGGTTTGCCCCTGATGCCTCTGTCAAGCTTCTCTACACAATATTTTGCCTGATATGTTAGTAAGTTAGTACATTTTTAGGGAAGTTACCTAAGTTTCTAGACACATTATGTAAGTTTCTAGGCAGTTTTTACAGAAGTTACGTAAATTGCGCAAGTTTTGATTAACTTCATGCGTACCTTTTGCAACACAGCCAACCCTCTATTTGGAGAACAATTTCACAGGGCTCGGGACAACAGTCCCCCCTCTCCCCCCTGATGGTGGCTCCTGAATTTAATAGTGTTGTCAGACCCTGGGGTAAAAATAAGATAAGGAAAGTAATTGACAGTAAGTGGTATAATATTGTTTGGCAATCTTTGGCCACAAACACAGTGGGCCAAGCTGAGATGATCCATTCATTTGGCCCCCATCTGGATCTGAATCATAATAGGGCCTTGTGGACAGACTGACTCAGTGTGCCTATGTGGTTCTTGCCCGATGAGATCTTAAAACCTGCCCAATCAATATGAGGCCAAATTTTGGCCACATATTGATCTTGCATGATCTACCGAGAGCCCCCATACACTGGCTGATGAGGGGCCGAGTGGGCAGCTTTTGCAAACCTGTGTTTAGGGTTGCCATCCAGCCGGATGTCAGAGATGGGTTGGTTGGGCTAGTGTTGCCACATGGCCGGTATTTTACCAGCCTGGCCGGTAAAAATGATGGTCGATCCCAATGTTATTAATAGGGAAAAAAAATAAATATATAGGAAGCCCGGTATTTTTTTCCAGAAAAGGTGGCAACTCTAGGCTGGGCCTATAAATAGAAGTGCCAACCGGGTTTGGGTCAGGTGCAGATTGGAAGCAGGGTGGTTAGAGTTGGGTGCAGGTTGAATTTTTGAATTGCACATCAGTACAACCTGTGGATATCCAGCTTAAGTCAAAATTTAAAAAAAGCTTATCAGAGAGAAGCAGTTCTGGGAATGTAAGTCATTCACTGTAAGACCTGCCCACAAACAAACCTAATTTACAACTGAATCATCTCAAAGGAAATGATTGAGTAATGTAGCTCGGGGCTTGACTTTAGAACATTTTTAACATTTTTTGCCTTGGCTGGTTAGCAAAGAATATTTGTACACTTTTGCCAGGAGTTGTTTGGAGCCATAAGTGCCACTTTTTACGACCCTCCCTAGCTATGAGGCAAAGCAGGGTCCAGGCCTGGACTGGCAATCTGTGGGTTCTGGCAAATGCCAGAGGGGCTGCTATATAAGATGCCATAGAAAGTCATTATTTAGTGGGCTGGTGGGGGCTGTATGGGCCTCTATGTGGGCTGATTGGGCCTCTGTGTACCTGAAATGCCAGGGCATATTTTAAATCTCAGTCCAGACCTGGCAGGGTCTAAAGACTCCTATCCTTGTAGGACTTCTAGTTTGAGGGTGGGGGTTGCCTCGCAGCAAAGAAGAGTCTGAAGACCCTTTCCTCTGCAGGCCTTTGGGTGGGGGATAAATATGCCCTCCTAGCCTTGCATCAAGGATGGACAGAAGACCATTGCCCCCGCAGGATTTCTGTCTGAGGGCAGGATTTAGAGGATCTTTCCACTTTAAGGGTATATTTTTGGGTATACTTGCACACTTTTTTTTTCTCCTGTGTGAAGAATCACGTATCTTAGGCATCAAAGAAAGTAAATATGGAGGTTGGCAACATATCTTAGTAACTTAGCAATGATATTTGCAGATATAAGGTAGTGGGACTTGCACAGGACTCCAAAGCTTTTTACTTCATTTGCAGATTTTCTTTCTTTCCATCAGTGCAGCTTTTGCTTTCATGAGGAGATATCTGTCAGATTTAGCAATAAACCTGTTTATGAGTACCAGAGGTCACTGTGGAGGAGCAGTAATCTATAGTAGTAATGAAATAATACCAAATGGCAGGCCTGTATAAGAAACACCAGAATATGGAGCAAAGAGCAGTAGCACTGACTCACAGGGGGGAGTTTAAAAAGTGAATCCGCACATCTGTGCTGTAAAGATACTTCTCTGGGCGCTTTTCTTTCCTTTAAAAACGCAGTAACAGAAAGTGAATTAGCAGTGGAGGCAATTAGTGTCGCTGTTCATAAATCGTGCGCAGCAGCATCTTTGCCATGCGTCACCTTTGTGTGCGACAGGCTGCAGAAAGCCCAGCGTCTGCTCCTTACACTTCTGCAGATATTTAATGTGCGAGACTTTCCTCCTTTTTTATTGAGAGAATAATTTCACGTCAGGAAAGAACAGGGAAGCAATGGATTCTGTATGGAGCCCTTTATTACTGTGCAACGAGTAAGGGGAAAATACGGGGCGTGGAAGATTCATTAAACGCTATCTCTATCTATATCCAGATAGCTACAGTATATGTGTATAGATATATACATTGTAAGTATTCGCATCCTATCTAGTAGGTGTAACTGCCTCACTCTACGACCCTCCTTCGTCCGCAGTTCCTACAGCCAATCACCTCAGCAGTTCCTGGAACGCTCCTTATATGGTTTAGCCGACTGGGCGCGCGCAGCATAAAACCGGCGGCCGAGCCCAAACCTCGCTCAGTGACCCGCCCGCATAGAAAGGAGACAGTCTGTTTGCGTCCAACCCTCAGGCAAGTAGCGTTTCGCCTGCTATTGTTCTTTTTCTGTTCGCTTTTCTTTCCCTAGAGGTGATCTAATAAGGTTGCTTCCCTTCTTAATGTCTATGTTCTGGCGCTTATCTCTATCGGCTGCATGAAATGGCCATGACTTGAGTGCGTTATTACGCTTTGTTATGCTTTAGAAGGCGCATTGTCGCGAACTACAACTCTCTGTGTTTTCTTAAACGTTTATTGATACAGGGGACTGGGAGTTGTAGGTCGCACAATTAGTGTGTTTTTTCCATTTCGCTCCTTTTGCTGTTAGCTCAGTGTAAATAGTAAGTGACGTGTGTATTAAGTCGCGTGTTTCCGTGCGTTTTTACTCTCTGCCTATTGTCGGCTGTGCTTATTGGGCGGTTCCCCATTTTTTGTTGCTGAAAAGCCACAGACACACACGGGCAGATATTGTGTATAAAGTGGCTGTAAACTATAGTGGGAAGACTCCAATACAATGGCGCCTGCTTCCGTTTCTTCTCCTCTTTCTACATGAACTTGTTATCTCGCACTCTGCGCTTTACGTTAGCAATCCTTGTGTGTGTCACACCTGCACTGTGTGTCATTCTTTGCCCTGTAGCGCCGTTTTCATAAAGACATGGGGCCGGGCTAATGGACTGGCTCACTGAAAGTCTAGTGCCGGCACTCGCTACTCTTTTTCTTTTTCTCCTGCCACACCTTCCTCGTCCATAGCCGGAGGGGAGGGGGTTCTTGTGTAAATCTTTGCTGTTGCCTTATTTGGTAATACTGAAACTCCATCGATTTCCCTTTGTCTGTGTGCAGGAATGGTGCAAACCCACGCGCCCTCTGCTGACTGAACTTGCGCAATGCAACAGACTGACAGGAAGTGCTGAGCTACAGGAGCCCCTGTCTATGTTGGGCGGGTCCTCACCTTCAATCTAATTCTCTTTTCAGATCACAATGGATGACGATATTGCCGCACTGGTCGTTGATAATGGATCTGGTATGTGCAAAGCCGGCTTTGCTGGGGATGATGCTCCCCGTGCTGTTTTCCCATCTATTGTGGGTCGCCCAAGACATCAGGTAGGCATTCTTTGTCTAATAGATGAACTTCACTTTTATTTAAAGTGCCTCTAACTGTTTTTTTTTGTTTAAGCATTTTTTTTTTTAAATTTGTAACTGTTAAATGTGATTTTAATCTGACACAAATTAATTGACTAATTTTGGTAATTTGCAATCTAGTGTTTCTTAAACACTTCTAAGGATAGTTTAACTTTACAAAAGTCTGGATGTTACATCACAGATTTATTCTTAACAAATTATTTTTTGTTTATTAAAGCCCATGTTTCCCATTAACCACTTGTGTTTGGCAATGTCGCCAAATGAGCGGTTCTCTCCCTGAAATGCCCACCTTGAGGTGGGCAATATCGATCTGCTTGTGGGCCCTCGGGCCCAATGATCGGATCCTAACTATGGCTAACAGGCGGTCAGATTGTAGGACCGCATCAACTAACAGATGCGGACAGGATTTTTAGTCCTGTCAGACTGACATCTGGCTGACTTTTGGCCAGATATCGATCGGGGAAGCTGTCAGAGGGCCCCATACATGGGCCAATAAGCTGCCGACTCAAGTCTGTCTGCAGCTTTTATCGGCCAGTGTATGGTCACCTTTAGCCAACAGTCTGAAGCACTGGCCAATCCCTGCCTAAGGAACCATTTTCAAATGAGGAATGACTACATAGCTAATGCTGTCTTTTTTTTTTTTTTTAAGTTGTCCTTGGTGCTCATAGTTTAATAAACTCTCTTTTTCAGAATTTAAGCTTGTTACCTGTGACTTAACATGTCGAGTAATGAGTAGTTGAATGCACTAAGGTAGCCATATCCAAATTAGCGTGAGGGGTTAGGAATTTTGGCCCAAGACTTCCTGTTTTATAAGTTGTGTACAGGTATAAAATCTTATCCAGAAAGCTTCAAGTTACAGGAAGACTGAATCCTATAGATAAAACACGAAAGTTTCCAATGTTTATTGGACACTACATTTTACCCCACCTTCCTTGCTAACTGCCTGAATCGCTTTATTTAAACTAAACACAGTGGCTAGCACAGCAGGCTTTCCTTGCAGCATCTTTGCTTTCTGTTGCTATAAATGCAAGATGACGGGCAGTATTGGGTAAGATTCAAGAGGATCAAAATATTGTAGTAGAATTCAGGACAACTCCAAGGCAGTAATTTTGACTGCAAAGTGCTTTTATTGGGGATAATGCTCCACTGTGTGCATTTTCCCCAGTAAAAGCTTTTTGCAGTCGAAGTTACTGCCTTGGATATGTCCTGAATTCTACTACAATATTTTGACCATGTCATTTTGGGGTGTGGTCACAGGACACCCTCATAGGGGGTGGGGCTCTGGAGAGTGCATGGAATAACTAAATACATGGCAATGATGAAGTGCCAACATATTCCAAAGCATTGTACAATAAAGGGGTATATACACTAAACCTAGAGATTACATGCAAAAAAAATGGCCGTAAAGAGGGCCCTGCCCAAAAGAGCAATCTGTCTTAAAATATTTTCCCCTTGAATCTCTCAATGTTGACTATATAAGTAGAGGTCAATCAAATCAATTTAAATACAATACTGGACAATGGAATAACTAAATACATACTTTGATTTACCAAGTAACTGTCATTTTTGTTTCCCACTTTTTGTTTTAGGGTGTCATGGTTGGAATGGGACAAAAGGATAGCTATGTAGGAGATGAAGCTCAAAGCAAAAGAGGTATTCTTACACTCAAATATCCAATTGAACATGGCATTGTCACCAACTGGGATGATATGGAGAAGATCTGGCATCACACCTTCTACAATGAACTGCGAGTGGCACCAGAAGAACACCCAGTGCTGCTCACAGAAGCACCCCTGAATCCTAAAGCTAACAGGGAGAAGATGACACAGGTATGTTGCATGACTTTTGGTATGTAATTATTTAGGGTGGGGTTGTTCTTACTTTTTTTTTTTTTTATATTTATGTAATTTGCTATCCATTACAGGGCTCTCCTGGCCTCAAAGTTTACTGGATTCTTTACAGGTTTCTATATTTGCCTGTTTTTGTTTTTTTTACAGCAAGGGTAGAATACTAACAATGTTAGGGTAGTGTGTGAAGAGTGCTAAATGGCTTGTATTTCAGAGTTCACTTTGCTTGTGTGGTTTTTCACATTGGCCCTGCCTGAATTAATCTCTTGTGTGCAGCAAATTCAATGTTGTGAATGTACACATGCATGGGATTTTGATGTGCCAGAAATTCTGCTAACTGCCTCCTTAATTGTTTCAGATAATGTTCGAGACCTTTAACACTCCAGCTATGTATGTTGCCATCCAAGCTGTGTTGTCCCTGTATGCATCTGGTCGTACCACTGGTATTGTCATGGACTCAGGTGATGGTGTAACCCACACTGTGCCAATATATGAAGGCTATGCTCTACCACATGCCATTCTGCGTCTGGACTTGGCCGGACGTGACCTGACAGACTACCTCATGAAAATCCTAACTGAGAGGGGGTACAGCTTCACAACCACAGCTGAAAGAGAAATCGTTCGTGATATCAAGGAGAAATTGTGCTATGTTGCTCTGGACTTTGAGCAGGAGATGGCCACAGCTGCCTCTTCTTCATCATTGGAAAAGAGCTATGAGCTGCCTGATGGACAAGTCATCACCATTGGTAACGAGCGTTTTAGATGTCCAGAGGCCCTCTTCCAGCCATCTTTCCTTGGTGAGTGAATTGCCTTCACTGTCATGCGAGTTAAGTGTCTTTGTATTTCTGTATCTCTAACGGTTTTTCCTCTACTTCTAGGTATGGAATCCTGCGGTATTCATGAAACCACTTACAACTCAATTATGAAGTGTGATGTAGATATCCGTAAGGACCTCTATGCCAATACTGTTCTGTCTGGTGGTACCACAATGTACCCAGGAATTGCTGATAGAATGCAGAAAGAAATAACTGCACTAGCCCCCAGCACCATGAAAATCAAGGTATGTATAATCTGCATGCAGCGTGTATTAAACAAAATCAGCTGGCTGTGTATGGGTTGACCGATTCCTAACTTGTCATTTTTCTTGCAGATAATTGCCCCCCCTGAGCGTAAATACTCTGTCTGGATTGGTGGTTCCATCTTGGCTTCCCTGTCCACCTTCCAGCAGATGTGGATCAGCAAGCAGGAGTATGATGAGTCTGGCCCCTCAATTGTCCACCGTAAATGCTTCTAAAGGACAGACCCTTTCAACATGAACAAATGTACCTGTGCAGGAAGATCACATTGGCATGGCTTTTCTCTTTTGTTGGCGCTTGGCTCAGAATTGATAACTGGAATGAACAAAATAGCACTGTATGGTCATCAATGCATCTGAGGACATTATGATTTTATTCAGTCAATAGTATTGTACAGAGGAAGCTACCCTCTCAGTGTTGCCCAGCTTGGTGGGAGCTCTTGCAGAAATCATGTTGATACTATTGGTTTGTTTTCTCGTGCAGCTATGTACCCAAACATGTCTCTGTATCTTCTGCCTTGAACACTTGTAACTTGTTTAACCACCCAAAGTATGGGGCTCATTCTCTTAACATCTGGAAGGTTTACATTATCATTGATCACATAAGATGTGACTGGTCACCTGTAACCTAACTGAAAAAATAAAACTTATGTTGTTTCACATCTGTTTCTTGCTATGAGGTGTAAACTGTCTTATTGTCTTCAAATAGCTACAGAATTGTGTAACCCAACCAGTGTTACACCACTTTCCTGAGAAGTGTGCACAGTACTTGGTCAAAACCTATGACTAGACAAATTCGTGGCAAAATGAATGGGTTTTGGTATACAGGTTATGCCAATTGAATGAAAACTATACCCCCCCAAGAAATTGTGTAAACCCTTTTATGTACTGTTTGCCAATCCTAAATAGAAATTTTCCACTTAAAAATAAGGCCGCTCCCAGGCATCGTAGGATTCATGGTGGTGCACTCAAACAAACCATACATGTTCGGTCACATGAGCCAATTAAAATTTTTAAAAAATTGGTTTCTTTTTAACGAAAAAACTAAATTCGCAAAGCTTTTATTGAGAACTACTTACCAATTCTCTGCATGCACTTCTCTTCAGACAGGGCGACGATCCATCGTACAGCGCTCTTATTTCTCCTCCCTGTCTACTAAAGGAGATAGCCAGGGAGGAGAATTTGAGCAAAGCATGATGGATCGTCTCCATTTCTGAAGAGGAGCGCATGCAGAGAATAAAGTAGTTTTTTAAAAGCTTTGCAAATTAAAACTTTTTAAAACTAATTTAAAAAAATAAATTGTTACAGGTTTTTTTTACACTTCTGTCTTGCTTTACATGTTTTGGTCAGATGATCTGAGGCAGCACAGAGACCATAACAAAATGGTGGTTCAAGGCAAGAGATGTAAAATATTTACAAAGATACTGACACCAGAAATACATTTATTTTACATCTGTCATAACTGACTTTGAATGCTACTTACAACTTTGCCGTACAGTATTTGCAGGATGCTTTTACATTATCTGTCTGTGCCCAATTTAACTGACAAGCTAAGATGGGACAGTCAGGATAGCAAAACAATCTGGTTTAGGAACTTCAACTAACAAACACGACCTATAAAACTCCATGTACTTTCATAGTTTAAAAAGTAGTTTTTAGTGTCTGTAACTTTAAATATACACCTGTTTAAGTTTTTTATGCCACTTAATACGATATAAACTCTTGCTTAAATATTCATTTTGGGGGTAGAGATATCCTTTAAGTAAAAATGGGCAATATTGTTCTATATGTTGGCTTCACAATATCAGTACTTGCATAAAGGCCAATAATTGAGGGTGGAGGGAGAAGTAGTAAACAAATACTTTAGTGCGTAGTTGGTCAAGATAAAAATGAACTGGGAGAGGCCAATAGCACAGTTTGAGATTACTAAATGGCATATCTACTGAAGTGTGGGTTTTCCCCTCTTGTGATATATGTGTGAAGTCGATCTGGTGAGAGAAAGATCTACTGGTATATGGCGTAGATTAATTAAGAAAGGGATCTGACTTGTCAGTATATTAAAAATTTATCGGGAAAAAAAAAAGATATCCCTTTATAAATTATAATTAAGTTACAGAAACTAAAAGACATACTGATATGAGGAATATTAGTGTATTTTTAGTGTCAATAGGATATCCTCTTAGGCGGTGCTTAATTAAATAAAACCAAATATTTGTATAAAGTGCTAGTGCAATAGATTAAGTTAAAAACATTTTTTTTCAAAACGCATCAGTTAATAGTGCTACTCCAGCAGAATTCTGCACTGAAATTCATTTCTCAGAAAAGCAAACAGATTTTTTTATAATCAATTTTGAAATCTGACATGGTGCTAGACATTTTGTCAATTTCCCAGCTGCCCCTGGTCATGTGACTTGTGCCTGCACTTTAGGAGAGAAATGCTTTCTGGCAGGCTGCTGTTTTTCCTTCTCAATGTAACTGAATGTGTCTCAGTGAGACATGGGTTTTTACTATTTTCTATTGAGTGCTGTTCTTAAATCTACCAGGCAGCTGTTATATTGTGTTAGGGAGCTGTTATCTGGTTACCTTCCCATTGTTCTTTTGTTTGACTGCTGGGGGGGAAAAGGGAGGGGGGTGATATCACTCCAACTTGCAGTACAGCAGTAAAGAGTGATTGAAGTTTATTAGAGCACAAGTCAGATGACTTGGGGCAGCTGGGAAATTGACAATATGTCTAGCCCCATGTCAGATTTCAAAACTGAATATAAAAAAAATCTGTTTGCTCTTTTGAGAAATGGATTTCAGCGCACAATTCTGCTGGAGCAGCGCTATTAACTGATTCATTTTGGAAATTTTTTTTTCCCCATGACAGTATCCCTTTAAGTTAACTTTTAGAAAGTTATAGAATGGCCAATTCTAAGCAAATTTTTAATTGGTCTTCAATATTTATTTTTTTATAGTTTTTTTAATTACTTGGCTTTTTCTTCTGACTGTCCAGCTTTCAAATGGGGGTCACTGACACCATATAAAAACAAATACTCTGTAAGGCTACCAATGTATTGTTATGGCTACTTTTTATTACTCATCTTTCTATTCAGGTCGCTCCTGCATGGTTGCTAGGGTAATAAGTGACTTAGTGCTGAGTTAACAAATTATCTTAACAGCTTTTAAATCCTTGATAATTATTTATCTCTATTCAGGCCCGGACTGGCAATCTGTGGGTTCTGGCAAATGCCAGAGGGGCTGCTATAAGGTGCCATAAAAAGATAATATTTAGTGGGCTGGTGGGAGCTGTTTGGGCCTCTATGTGGGCTGATTGGGCCTCTATGTACCAGGGCCTATTTTAATTTTCAGTCCAGATCTGTCTCTATTGCATATCAGTATCCAATTAATAAATTAACAATTCCAATTCATCCAGAAAAAATCATATACTTGCTCAGAATTCATAGATCAGTAGGATGAGGAAATTTTGGAGGGTGGAGAAGTCCTGTTGTGACTGTCTATATGTTGCTGTCCTGAAGATAGCTTGAAGCTGGAATACGTTTATCCAATACATTTCTGAGCTTTAAGTAAATCTGAATATTCACCCGAGAAATACATTAATGCTTCAGTATTGCCTAATGTTTCATTAGTAACTTCAAGGAGGAAAACTTGCAGAAGTTTGTCATACACCCCCCCCTCCATGTGGTAGCTGCTAAAACTAGCTTGCTGGAACTAATGAAATCACTGATGAAATGTGTTGGGCAATATTTGATGCTTTGGTTGAGCAATTTATACATTGAGTAATTTGAGGTTGTTCCCCTTTTAACTATTAGTATGGCCTAGCGTAGTCATCCCTAAACCAGTAGCTTGCTAGTAACATGTTGCTCACAAACCCCTTGGATGTTGCTCCTAGTGGCCACATAGCAGGTGCTTATTTTTGAATTCCTTGGCTTGGAGGCAAGTTTTAGTTGCATAAAAATCAGATGTACTGCAAACAAGTCTCCTAAAGGCTGTCAGACCACATAGGGCTACCAAATACCACAGCCCTTATTTGGTACCCCCAGGGACTTTTATCATGCTTGTGTTGCTCCCCAAGTCTCTTTACATCTGAATGAGGCTTATGGGTAAAAAATGTTGAGGACAATTTGCCTTTTTTTTTTAATTATTCAGCAGCTATCTGTGGTTTTGATGATGTTGTAAACTACATTGCAAGCTTCTGAATATGATGTAACCACTTATTCTAACGCAAGGGTGTCCAACCTGCGGCCCAGGATGGATATGAATGCGGCCCAGCTTGAAACGCTCAGTTCCCGAGGAAATACCATAATAATAAGTCTAATATCCAGGTGTCCCATATTCCAGTGTATAGCTCCAACTGGTATTGTAGTTCTTTTCTGTGTATTTTCTTTACTTTTACAAATCAAAAGTGTTTGTGTTTCATGTGTGGCCCCCAGACAATTTTCCTTTTTCCAATGTGGCTCAGGGAAGCCAAAAGGTTGGACACCCCTGTTCTAAAGGGAGAAGACTATCTTTATATGAAAATGTTTTAGTGGTCTTCCACCTGACAGCTATACAAAAGTGTTGCCTCCTGTGTACAAGATTTGAGTTCAACGGGGAGGTAATTCGCCCTCCACACCCCTCCAAGCATGCGTTCAATAGTTGTTTCTTTGGTGAAACAAAGGGAGTCACTTTTTTTAGTTCCTTTTCAATGAACTACTTTTTGGTTCTGCTTGCAGACTAAAATTTCAGAGATAAGCTGTCTGTAGAATTAGCTGCTCCTTATTAGAAAGGATTTGCTTATACAAACTGACCATTTTTATTAGGGATGCACCGAATCCACTATTTTGGATTCGGCCGAATACCGAACCGAATTCTAATTTGCATATGCAAATAAGGGTGGGAAGGGGAAAACATTTTTTACTTCCTTGTTTTGTGACAAAAAGTCACACGATTTCCCTCTCCGCCCCTAATTTGCATATGCAAATTAGGGTTCGTCAGACAGAAGGATTCGGTGCATCCCTAACGTTTATACATGGAAGGAGTTCACTGAAATGTAAAACAACGTAGCAACTATAATGGCAATTTTTTTTTTACTGTGCTTATTTTCAGCGAAAGTGTTTTTGCCCAGTTTCCAGTTCTAGGCCTCTGAGCCACTAGAGGTTGTACTGGAAACTTGTTTTTTCTGCACCCCTTCCCACTTCCATTTTTATGAAATAGAATGAGTGCTGTATAAACAACCCCCTTCCCCATATCTGTATTTCATTATACAGGTTTAACTGGGAGGAATATCTGACTAACCTGCCCTGAAGATGCTTTTACGGAACTAAACATCTAGCATAAATCAAGTGACTTCAAGTGAAAGCTATTAGAAACAATAAATCTGAAACAGTCTGTAGTTATTAAGCTCCTAATGGATACTTGGATGTATTCACCATTAAATGCCTCTCTGGCAGCCCAGGGTGGTTAGCAGCCAAGTTGGTAGAGATGGATACCCAGTCTGTGATGCAGTCTCATTAAGTGCCATTACCTCCAGCTCTTCCATTTTACCAGCTAGGACCCATTATCCAGAAAGCCCAAAATTATGGCAAGGGTATCTACCATAAACTCCAGATTTTTTACATTTTCTTTTTCTCTGTAATAATAAAAAAAGAGTACCTTGTACTTGATCCAACCTAAGATATAATGAATTCTCAGTGGAGGCAAAATAAATCTATTGATATAATAGATCCCATACCTGTAGTACACTTTAACATGAGCATTTCCTTTGGGCTTGTGGACAATAGTTGCACAAACACTGACAAAACAATACCTATTTTATTTTTTTCCATAGATATACAGATATGGGATCCATTATCCGGAAACCTGTTATCCAGAAAAGCACCAAAATACGCAATGGCTGTCTCCCGCAGACTCAATTTTATCTAAATAATGCAATTTTTTTTTAAATTATTTCCTTTTTTGCTGTAATAATAAAACAGAACCTTGTACTTGATCCCAACTAAGATAAAACCATTTTCCAACCCGCCTTAGGCTAACAATTCCATGCAACACCTCCATTACCTTGTTCCAATGAAAAAGTTATGGATTCTCAGACTCAATGGGGGAAATGTATTAAAGGAAAACTATACCACCAAATTGAATACTTGTGCAACAGATTTATATCACATTAAGTGGCATATTAAAGAATCTTACCAAACTGGAATATATATTTAAGTAAATATTGCCCTTTTACATCTCTTACCTTGAACCACTATTTCATAATGGTCTGTGTGCTGCCTCAGAGATCACCTGACCAGAAATACTGAAACTCTAATTGTAACAGGAAAAAGTGTGGAAGCAAAAGTCAGAACTGTGTCTGTTAATTGGCTCATGTGACGAACATGTGGTTTGTTTGTGTGCACCGTGAATCCTACAATCCCAAGGGGTGGCCCTTATTTTTTAAAATGGCAATTTTCTATTTCTAATTTTTTAGTAGTATGTGCCATTGGGTAATCATATTATTATGAAAATGGGTTATTTGCATGAAGCAGGGTTATACATATGAGCTGTGTAATATTTTGAAGCAAAACAAAAAAGCTTTTTCCAGTAATTGATTTTATTACATATACTTCACACTGGCCCTTTAACAGCTGGTCACTTGCAGGAGAAGAGTAGGCTAGTAGCAATATGCCCAAATCAGTCACAACTCATTAGCACAAAGGAATTACTGACAGTACCTCCCCAAAGTTTTTTTAAAGCTTTGGTTTTTGAAACAAGACATAGGGATACCTTGGACAACATATCTAGGAAAGCATATAGCATTACAAGCCATCTTACTAAAATATCTGCCAAACTAAAAACAAAATATACTCAAAGGGCTATTTGCATTTTAAAAAATACTCATGGCAAGGCCTTTATTGAAGTCTGTCATCTGTAAGGGGCAGAATTATCAAGGGTCGAAGTGAAAATTAAAATTTTTTTTAATTTAGAGTCATTTTTTTTGTACTTCGACTAGGGAATAGTCCAAATTCGATTTGATAATCAAAATTTATCATGTACGGTCTCTTTAAAAATTAGACTTCTACCATTCTACCATTCTAGGGAATTCCTAGAACCTATTTGGAGCCAGTCTAAGGTTTTTTTGTAAAAAAAAAAAAACTTTGATTCAAATGTGATCAAATGGATGAGGCACATAGATTACCAGCAAAATGGGCTTATATTCCTATCAGCACCAGACTGTTTGCCAGGGATGGGTAAGTGAAGTATCAGAGTGTACAGACGACAAAACTGTGCAGACCAATTGATTCCATCCAGGATCTGGACAAACTCTGGGCAGTGGTAAACGGTAGGTGTGATTCAATGTTGATAAATGTAAAGCTAGGCACCTGCGATTTCAAATGTGGAAGCCACAATTCCATCCAGAAAGAGCAAGCAGTTAGGTTTCATTTAGGGTGAAAATGTTGAACTCAATGGATGTTTTTTTCCAAGCTGAATTGCAATGTATTTAGCATTCATAGGCTTATGGATAGATACAACTGATAAGCCATAAGGTTAAAAAAAAAAAAAAATGCACAAAAGTTTCTTTACATCCATCTTAATGCTGTAAGTTTTGGATGCCTAGAATGTGTGCAACTGTGAAACCTCAATACTTCAATGACAAAGAGTTCTTACTAACAGATGAATAAAATATACACATAGTGGGTCAATTGGTATGTTCTGGTTAGGGCCCGAGTGTCTAGAGTCACTTACCTATAGCTTTTGATTAGTGAGAAATAAACAACTCTGTATCTTTAGGGACCAAAAACACCTTCACCTTATAATGTATTTGAGACCTAACCTTGTCATCTAATTTGATTTTTAAATGGGAGTATTCCAATACAAAAAGGTGATGTTCAAAACTAGCTTGTAATGATAAACCATGATTGTATCCAAACTGCTTTTCTTTAAAACCGGATTGCTGTGTTCCTCCAGAAACATAGTTTCACGAGGACGGGGAAAACAGAAAAAGATTATATAGTGTTTTCCCCATCCTCGTGAAACTTTGTTTCTGGAGGAACACAGCAATCTGGTTTTAAAGAACAGAATTTTGATCAGGCAGAGGAGAGCCTAAGATTTGCTGGACTTTGGGGATACCTAATCTTCCTGGGACTCAAACTTATATATTTGTATCCAAACTGCATCTGGATACGGTTGATAAGGACACAGACCATACAAACATCTTTGTTCAGGTCCCCGTGATTTTATTAAATGCAGCACTAAGACTTAAGATTTTTCAGAATGTACTCATTAGGCAACCCATTGGAAATGCAGGTTTCTAATTGTATTATCAACAGCCTATATACAATCATTACAAATGTTCAGTGCTTTTAAAGTTATTTGTAAAAACAATCGATTTTGAAAGCAGCATTGGTTAACTCCCAGTTGTTACATTTTAAACAATGTTGCAACAGTCTTAGTTCCCGAGCAAACACAGGTCTGTTAATCAGCTGCCTTGTCTTACATTGTATCAACAGTCTTCGACATCAGGGCAGAGAACAGAAAGGGACAAACACTGCTTTCAATAGCAATACATATACAAATAACTTAAAAACTATAGAAAATGTGTAATGAATGTATATTGCAAAGTTGTTTAGAATTATTTTTCTTTTATTAGGCAAATTTTTATTTTGGGATTGACTTGCCCTTTAAAGAGACAGTTCACCTTCAAGTCAGCTTTAAGTAAGTTAGAGAGTGTCCAATTCTAAGCAGTTTTTTAATTGGTCTTCATTAATTTTTATAGTTTAATTATTTGCCTTTTTCTTCTCTTTCCAGCTTTCAAATGGGAGTCAAGGACCCCATCTAAAATACAAAATTTCTGTAAGGCTACAAATGTATTGTTATTGCTGCTTTTCACTCCTCATAATTCTATTCAAGCCTCTCCTATTCATATTCCAGGGTCTCATTCTAATCAAGGCATGGTTGCTAGGGTAATCTGCACCCTAGCAACCAAATTGCAGAAGTTGCAAACTGGAGAGCTCTACATCATACTAAAAATTAATTTAAAGGTGAACAGTCTATTTCAAATTGCATCGCCTACCTGAAGTGAAGATATATCACCTGAATCTTGTTTATTCCTGCACAGATTGTCTCTTAAATGAATGTATTGGACTGGAAATCAGGGTTAGTAGATGAGAGGAAGAATTAGCCTTTCTGCTAGTTTACTTGCAAGCAGAAAAAAAAGAGCACAAAAAAGGAGCGCAAAGCATGCTTAGAGACAATTTAAGAAGCTCATCCAAGATAATTTTAAACAATGATTTTAATAGTTTCTCCAAAGAAGTTTAACAGAGAACAATATGGTATATGTCAGTTTGGATGGAATTACAGGTGCAATTTGTTCCCTAAATTCCTTGAACCATTGGGCTCCATGTACACTCTACACAACAAAGATTGCAAAAATAAAAGCCAAAAAAACGCAAACCAAGAGCTCCAAACAGAAGGCAGACCCACTGATAGAAACTCATCTGCCAGAGGAAACAACCTGAACTACTCCGATTCCAAATATAGCTGGAGCAACCCGACACCACAAAACTGGTTGCTTATTAACTTGTGTTCATAAAAACAAAGGAAGAATATTTCTACATTACCATTTATTATAACAAAAAACGTTATTTACACAAGGCAAGTATTTTTAGTGGAATGAACATACTTGGAAAGTAACAAACAGTTTAATCTACATATTTTCCTAGGATGTCTCCATCTCTGAATAAGAAGTAGTCCTGCAAAAATAGTAAAAAAATATATTAACTAAATGCTTTAAAGAACTTTAGACAAAAGGTTTTACTTATTTCCACATATTACGTTTACCTTGTCTTCAAGTACAACCTTTGTACCTCCATATTCAGGCAAGAGGATTTTGTCCCCAACTTTTACACTCACAGGCTGAATATCACCAGTCTAAAAAACATCACAGAAGAATATACAGTGACATGAATTTGTGATGTATGGAACATTGAAAATATAAATCTCTATTTCTGTTCATTTTTAACCTACTGCTTGCAACACCACTGATGCTGCTGGACTCCATTACTAAGCATGTTTTAACACTGATGAACAATATTATTTTAAATGCAGGTAAACAACAGATACAGGGTGCAAGTCCTACACAATGACAAGTATTAGAACAAAATACCTACATTTTTAAGAACAAGTATTTGGCCACCATACACAAACTTAATCAACAACAATACAAGAATAACTGAATAAGGTAAATTTGTGTCGAGTTATGGCACCTAAGTTCAGTTGCATTTATTATTTTGACTTCCCATAAATTGAGACCTCTCTCAGCGAACTGTTTATAAATGATTATTTAGCAAATGTTCAGCTAAGCTGCCATAATGCCTGAAAATAAGTTTTACATTTTTCAGTATGTTAAGAATCCACTACATTACAGCACCATTTGCAACATTATTTTTCTGGTCATGGATTTTTGGCTTTTTTGCAATGGGATTATAATGCAAAGAAGCTAATGAAAAAGACTGTGTCCACTTACCCAGGGAGGCAAGTGCTGCTTTAGCAAAAATTAAAACTGCAAGCTGACCCCCTTCTGACAAAGAACAGGTAACATTTTACACTGAACTATATGTTACCATTGGACAAATACAAAAGAAAAATTTAAAACAAAGATATAATGGCCCTAAATATCAACTATAAATTAGGGGCGTTGTTCACCTTTTTTCAGTTCAGTTGTTTTCAGACAATTGCTAGAAATAAAGACTTTTGTCAACTACTTTCTATTTGTGACCGTTTTTTTTTTTCTAATATTGAAGTTTAAAGATTCATTTTCCGCCTTCTTATGTCCTTCTGTAGACATATTTGATGATTGATACAATAGTTGCTAATATTGCACAGATGCTGCTGAGAAATGTATCAACTAATATAGCTATTTGTAACAGTTCAGAGTCTGCTCCTACCAGACAAACACCAAAGACAGGAACATTATTTTTTAAGCTTGTAGCTAATTTGGCCACATTAGTTGCACTTCCATTGAACATATATTTTACTTTACTGAAAGGCACTAAAATGAGCACTATACGGCACTTTACTAGTTATTCTGCAGAAAGAATGGCCCAAACATGTCCCTTTAAAGGCGAAGGAAACCCTTTTGCAAAAAACCAGTACCACCCACCCCACGTAGACCCCCCTCCCTCCAGGCTAACTACACCCCTGGGGAAATACCCCATACTTACCCCTCGGCGCTGATTCTTCCAGTGAAGTTCCATGCATCCATCTTCCACATCCTCGGAAAGCTGACTGGGAGATGGGCAATTTCCGTGTAATTCCGCGCATGCGCAGTTGTGGCAAACTGCTCCAACTGCGCATGCGCAGACATACCAATCTCGCAGTCAGCTTACCGAGGATGCGGAAGATGGATGCGTGAAACTCCGTTGGAAGAATCTGCGCCGAGGGGTAAGTATCGAGTATTTCCCCTGGGGGAGGAAGGAGGGGGGTCTCTGTGGTGTGGGGGGGTACAGGGTTTCCTTCTCCTTTAATGATCGTCATATGCTTTTAAAATCTGTGTTGGTTTTGGTGATCTCTCTTTTTTTAATACACGTTATAGAGAAGCTCTTGCACACCCTTCTTCTAATATTCATCGATAAGTTTGGTGCCCAGTGTTTGGAGGATACAGCAACCTCCCAGTCCAGTAGAAAAGAAGCACACAAGGAGTGTAGTTGCAGGGCAAGCCCTTGCAAAAACGTTTTACTGCGAAAAATGCTTGCCCTGCAACTACACTCTTTGTGTGCCAGTTTGATTCTTTTCTACTCTCTTTTTTTTTTAAAAAAAAAATGCACCTATGTAAATCTGGTTCTGCATTCTGTTGCCGCAACAGTTTGTCTAGAACTAAGCAGCAGTGCAAATCTTGTTTATTTACAATATAACAGAAGTTATACAAAATTTGCCTAGTAACCTCTGTATGTAGAGTACAGCAAGATAAGTGACGCTTGTAAGTAGGCCTGGATTTATGGCGAGGCCTTGGGCGACAAGTTTTTAGCCACAACCTAAGGAGCACCAGGGACTGTAATCCCCAGTGCTCCAGCAATTGGGGGGAAGGGGGTATGCAAGGGCGCTGTGCACAAGGACCCAGAGGGCCTTCGGGCGCACAAGCCTAAAATCCAGGCCTCCTGGTAAGCAGCATTCTCATTGGTAATTCAGTCTCGGTCAGTTTCGTTAGATAACTAGTTGGCACAATACAACAGTTTTACAGAATGTTTTGATACTATAAACAAAAAGCAAGATACTCTCACATTTCCCTGTTTTAACAATATTTATCCCCTTGTGTTCCTTTCCTCACAACTGTCTGCTTCCTTTCATCGCTACCTTATTTAATTTGCTATTAAGGTTTAATAAGCAGCTTTTTAAACCATTCACTTCAGATATTAGATTTGTTCTCCCACATTTTTTAAAAAGCAAAACCCACAACATACCTTTCCTCTGGCACCTTCTCCAATAGCAACCACAGTTGCTTGCAGCACTTTTCCTTGTGATTTTTCAGGAAGCATAATTCCTCCTTTAGTTACAGTTTCGGCAGCAAGCCGCTCAACAAGGACTCTATCAAATAATGGAAGAAACTTCTTGAAAGCTCGAGCTGCCTACAATAAAACAAGGGGAAGAAAAGAAGGGTAGTTTTATACCAGCAAATGTAGCACATCACAAAGCATACGCTACACGCATGCACACTAGATGAATGTATGCCCTGAATCTTCCATACACCAGTGGCCATGTTTTGTCACTGCCTGCATTTAACTCATAAATATTAATACTGAGAGAATAGCTAAGTATCAAACATAGCTGTAATATATACACAACAGAAATATTATTAGGAAGTTTACTTTGAGACGCCTTCTGACAATAACATTATTCCCTAAAACAAAGAAAATACAACCCAGTTACGCAATATACAGGTATGGGACCTGTTATCCAGAATGCTCAGGACCTTGGGGTTTTCTGGATAATAGACCTTTAAGTAATTTGGATCTTCATACCTTAAGTCTACTAGAAAATGACTTAAATATACCCAATGGGCTGGTTTTGCTTCCAATAACGATTAATTATTTAAGGCAATCAAGTTATCTTGGTAAGCTGAAACTTATTAGGTACTAGGAGCCCAACCAGGAAAGGAAGAATTGCTGCAAAATTGCTCTGTATGACCTTGGCAGGCTTTCACTGGAGTGTTTTCGGATTCAACTATTTCCAGCTTCGGGTTTTAATAAATCTCAAAAAAATGTGTGGTTTCTTAAAGTTTTTTTTAACCCGAAAATGTACGTTTTGACTGAAAAATACCCTTGAAAATTCAAATAATTCAGGTAAAAATTAAGTCAACCTATAATGAATAACCCCCTTAAAGTGTAGATTGTGTTTGGGTCTTCTGGAGGTGGGTTAAATTCATACTGACACTACAAAACTGCCCTTCAAAATATTAATCTACTTTAATACCTTTAGGTCATATGGATTGGTTTTCGCTGATTCTGTTTTACCAATCTGATTGCTTCTAAACCTGTCCATTAGGTGCAATGGATTAATGCAGCACAAATACAGCTCTAGCATCAGTATCTCTTTAAAGGACACTTCAAGTTCACTGAAGGGTGCAAATATGTTAGGCATCCCCCACAACTACTTACCTTTGACCCTGGGCTAGCCAGTATACCAAATATCTTAAAAGCAGAGACCAGTGGATCAGCTAACAAAAGCAGGCTGATAATCAGTCCCACGTGACAATAATCTTAAAGGGCCCTTTACTGACCAGCAGACCCCCCCCTCCCCATCTGAACCTCCATCTTTAATATCAGTATTATATTGCTGCCTTTTCTTCAGCACATGTGCAGCTTCTATTTTCCAAATAATCTTTATCCAATGACCCACCAAAAAAATGATGAATAAAAAATGTGAAATGCAAGGAAAATGATATTTTTACAAATATTTATACAAAACCCATTTGACAAAATCTATAAAGAGGTTTGATCAACCCGAATGCCACAGAAATCTGTACCTGTGACTGACTGTTCTTCAGTTCATTCTGCTGCTCATTTTAGCTAGAAGACTTAAAGAAGTCAACATTTTAACCTGCAAGACGTGGAAATGTTTTTGCAAGATCCCTTTAATAGCTGAACGCCTCTCGAATGTATGCAGGACATAATTCTTCTGGTTTACACTGTCAACTGGTTAATGTACAGCAGCAACAGCGCAAGTCTATTGCACCAAGCAAAATAACTTCAGAAAGCAGCGCTTAAAATAGAGGATTTTAGAGTAACGTCTCCTATTCAATCTGACTGCTATGGAGCAGTACTAACAGCTAATGGTATTTTATACATTAAAGATAACGGATAAACGGACATATCATGCGGTAATCAAACAGCATGCTTATTTGCCATATTCACCGAATACTCACCATCGCTAACCAACACCTGACGTCTCAGCACACGACCAACTGCACAAGCTGCTTGTTCAGACTGCCAGATCTGACCTACAACCACGTGAATAGAAGGCAAGATTTGCGCATGCGCAGTGGAATGCCGGCCCGCGATGAAAAGCACTCAAACAAAAAAAATAAAATCCAATTGCACCAAGCTCATGTTGTATAATTTTTAACACTATACAGCTCACATTATATTAAAACGATTTTTAAAGTCAGGTTTGACGCAAGGCCGATGAGCTTTGAACTTTGGTTTATTACATCCGGGTTATCTGTCAATGTCACCTCAGACCTTGGACAGCCGATGATATTCTGGAACGTTCTGGAAAGGCGGCCCGGGAATCGGCATAGATTCTACCCTGGTTGTGCAAACTCATACTTTATAGGAGGAGCTACGAGACCACTTATAATAAATGCGGGGCGGGGTTTCTTTGATTAGCCCTCCGTAGTTAAAGCTTCCGGGAGACTGAAACACGTGATTGATAGAGGAGGTTAGAAGCTTTTGCTCTGGCTTTGAGATTCCCATTCTGAGGCAGACACGTGCGTGCGTATAGAGTCAATCAGGTGAGTTCTTGTAGTTTCTTTTTGTCACTAGACCTTATGGGTGTAAAGTGTCTCAGAGTAACTTGTCATTTTCTGTCTTATGAACGCAGTGAATTCACGAAGTTAAATCACCTTTTTCAATATGATTTTTTTTAAAAAAAATCATTTAATAAGTACGGAAATGAGCTTGTTTAATAAGTTTGTAGGTGTTTTTTATGGGATTCTAAAGGATGAGCCTTATTCTTGCTCTTGACTTGGAATCTAAGTGATTCGGCTTCTTCTCTGTTACTGGTTTAGTATTTGCATGTAGATTGCAATACTGTCAAGAACTAAAACATAATTGCTAGTACTTTAGCCAAGTCCCCTTTGAACTGCTTGCAGACCTTGAACATCACAGCTGGCAGTTTGAAGCCATTGCCACATGCTTTGTATTATGACCTTGTGTTTATGTCCTTTCCCATAGCCACATAGCTGCAGCTCTTTGTTATTTCAAAACTTCCCAAGTTTATAGTGGGCTACTTCTCTGTCCTTCAGTATTTCATATTTCTACAGAATGTAGCTGAAAGGTCATTCTGCAGAGCTGTGCTTTTTATGCAAAGTTTTGGTTTCATTCATTCTCTTAAATGGGTTGTTCACCTTTAAATGTACTTTGATTTTGATGTAGAGGTCGATATTTTTTCCCCCAGCTATTTAGCTTTTTATTCAGCAGCTCTCCAGTTTGCAAATTCAGCAGTCTGGATTCTAGGGTCCAAATTACCCTAGCGACCATTGATTTAAATAAGAAACTGGAATAGGAGAGGCCCTGAATAATAACATGAGTAATAAAAAAAAAAATTGCAATAACAATAAATATGTAGCCTTACAGATTGCTTTTTTTTTTTTTTTTTTTTTTTAAATAAAGAGAATATAATATAAAAAAAAAGTTAAAATAACCCTGAATTAATTTTTACTTAAGAAACGAGGCCCTAACCTGTACCATAGTATAACTTAAGGCAGTGATCCCCAACCAGTAGCTCGTGAGCAACATGTTGCTCTCCAACCTCTTGGATGTTGCTCTCCATGTCCTCAAACCAGATGCTTATTTTTGAATTCCAGGCTTGAAGGCAAGTTTTGGTTGTATAAAAACCAGGTGTACTGCCAAACAGTCTCAATGTATGTTGATAATCCAAATAGGGGCTACTAAATGGCCAATCACTGCCTTATTTTGGCATCCCAGGAACATTTTTCATGCTAGCGTTGCTCCCCAACTCCTTTACTTCTGAATGTTGCTTACAGGTTCTAAAGGTTGGAGATCCCTGACTTAAGGTGACCCACCACATTTAAAGGTGATAATGAGGGCATACTTTAATATGTGCAGAACATGAGTTATATCTGTATTAGTGTAATGGACATATACCTGAGATATATACATTTGAACATAACCCAATCTCCTTAATCTTGTATGCAGTAATAAATACTACTTTAAAAATGACCCCCTTTGTTGAAGCACCCCATAGAGCCCCTCAAGTCCCTCTCTGGAGTGTCCTTGCTAGGCGCACAGCAGGAGTTGGGTAGCCAATCACAACCCTGCATTCACACAGGCAAAGATAGGCTTCAGTTCCCTGCCAGGTCTATATAGCAGTTGATTGGCTGGCATCCTACAGAATAAAGCTGGAGGCTCTCCTGCAGATCTTTGGAAAGCAGACAGTTGAACTAATGGGTGGTGCTGATAAGTATTTTGGAGAAAGTTTTAATAAAGCAGCACAAAGCAAAATGTTTCTCTGCACATTTCCTTGTATATTTAGAGAAATATAATGCATTGGCACGTTATTTTTGGTCTTACATGGTCAAACTGACAAAGCTGCAGTCAGGAATATATATATATATATATATATATCTATATATCTATATATATATATATATATATATATATATCTATATCTCTATCCTATCCTTAAAAAACTTCCATTAACACTGCAAGCGTTTACAAAAAAGTTAATGATACAATTCCAACTCCACGCATAGGTTCCATTATTTAGTAACCCATTGCAAAGTAAATTCCTATGGTACTTTGCCCTAGCAAACTCCTGTGCTGAACTGCTACATGCTATTCTTAAAACCAAAAGCTCAGGCAACAAGATCAAAAAACTTTGTTTCTAATACTCCCCTTTCAGTGAATAAAACTGATTCTTCCCTCTGTCACGCTTTACATGTCTAAGCATTTCTGTCCACATTAGGACCTTTAAGGAATAGTATAAAAATCAGAACACATTACCCACACAGTACCCTCAGTTAGAACGGCTGCCTTTTGTGAAACTCTAGGATTATGCACAGCAGGGCCAAAGATCAGAAATGTATTGACTAATGTATCGAATTAGAAAAATTTACAGTCTCCCCCCAGCTGGTTTATGGAGACAGGAGAAGGTGAAAAATTCAATATTATAAGTGGAATGTAGGTGAGAGCTTCCTTGGTTATTTTTTGTATAATAGGTTCCTCACACAGTGTTAGGAACCACCAGATCCTTCAAACTTTATAATTCGGCAATAATATCACTCTGGAGAACCATATCAATCAACCAGTAATCTTTTTATTAGAAAATGCACAATATGTTTTGGATCAAATTCCACAACCAAGGAAGGACAGCACTCTGAAAAAAGCTGGTTTATTGCAGGGTCCTGCAGATAACCATTGCATATATCTATCTGCTTCCTTGGTTGTGGACGTTGGGGACGCTGTGGACAGAGCATCCGGACTTTTATAGGGCAGCAGCTATGGGAACGTGCGTTTTTGAGCAGTGCTTTTTGATTTTATGTTTCGTATCAAAGATCCTTCCTCAGGTGTTTATTGCCTGTGCATTTTCTAATAAATGGATCACTGGTTGGTTGATATGGTTCTCCAGAGCTATACTATTGCTGATCTTAAGAAAAAAAAAATCAATATTATGTAAAATGTATTATATAATAGTCAGAAATGAGCGAGAGATAGCAATTGAAAGTCTTCTGGCGAACCATCTACAAACAACTAAACTGGGAAAAGAATTTGAAAGATGGACAAACTCTTAGGAGGTAATTTTTCTGAATTGCTCCCTTTAGACTGATGGTTCATGACAAGCAGCCTGTGTCTATATTGGACACTTGCCTACAGGCAACTGTTCTCTAGGCATTGTGCTTGTGCAGAGCTGAGGGGTCTATATGCTGTGTAAAAAGTGGACAGAAACATGACCGGTGATGTTGCTCATAGCAACCAATCACATTTTGGTTTTTAACTGTTAAAATGTAATTGCTCTGGTCAACATCACTAATGTCATCAATACTTTAACACAATTTGCTTTATCTTGTCTCTGTATGGGTTATTTTTACTTGCATAACATTAGAGGCCTATTTACTAATTTTTGTCGTCTCTAAAAAAAAACCAAAAACTATTTTCAACTATTTTTTCCCAAACTCTAGCCTATTTAAGGAAAAAAAGCCACAATATAACAGCATGAGTTGTTTTGCAGAAAATAAATTTGCACACCAGCGAGCATCACATTGTTTCATTCATTTTTTAATGAGGCTAAAAAAAACCTCATGTTTTAATGAGCTGGGAAAATTAAAGTGGTTCGAGACAATCCCGTTTACTTCTATGAAACCTTTGCCAGCTTTTACTTGCAGAGTTTTTTTCTGGCAACTTTTTCCTTAATAAATAAGGACTAGTCAAGGTTCCAAAGAATACTCTTAAAGGGGTTGTTCACCTTCCAACAATTTTTCCAGTTCAGTTGTTTTTAGATTGTTCACCAGAAATAAACCTTTCCAGGTACTTTCTATTTCCTATTTGTGACTTATTCTGATATTGAAGTGTAAAGTTACATTTTCACCTTCTTAGGTCTTTCTAAAGCAGCTCTGAGTGGGGGGCTTGTGGGGGTTCACTGACTTGACTTTGTTTTAAAATTGATACATTTAGTTGATACATTTCTTTTCTTTGGTCTGTAGAATCCCTGAGTTTCATTAAAGGCAGTTGTTTTGAATTTAAATAGTTGCTAATATTCCACAGATGTTGCTGAGATGTATTAACTACATTTAAAATGAGTGTGATTGCACTTACACGTTGATGCAAATTAATGAAGAAATGCAGTGGAAATTTAAATTATTAATCTAAATGGCGTCGCTCTTTAGTAGGCTTAAAGGACCAGTAACATCAAAAATTTTTACAAAAAAATTAGTTACAATACAACGAAAAAAAACATCAAGACCAATTGAAATTTAAAATAGCAAATCCTTTATTAAGATATAACTTACAGAAACTCCACTTCCTGTCTACTACAGAAACGGCGAAAGGGCGACCATCCATCCTGTTGTGCTTGATTGCTCTTCCCTGGCTCTTCACTGACAGCGTGTCGATCTCCTCCAGCTCTTCAGAAGGCCGCAGCGGTGTTATTATGCCTGTCCCCACTGTAACATAGCAGACAGCCGGCATACAAGGGTAACCCAGAACTCCCTGCCCCTGCATTATTTTAACCCTCCTGGCACCGAGAATATTCCTACTGCCTGCTGCTGGGGAGATGCGCAGTCAATGTATGGATCAGTAAAGGGAGCAGCGTTTCTTCAGATCCTGCCTTCGGAAGGTGAACCAGCAGGCCGGCATGTTTGTGTATGGTAGGCCCCTGCCCAATGCTTTCCAGCTCTCTCCGCAGATCCCCAAGACGAACTGCTGCCTTAGCGATGGCTCCAATCACCTAGCAGCCTAGTTCCCTGTGCCGAGACCCTGCAGCTCCCGCCTCTCGTTTCCGGATTCCTCCAGAGCGGTTACATCAGTAACTAAAACCAGAGTAATTCCGGCACCAAAAGGAGAGCCTTGCACACAATAAGGAAGCCCGAGCGGGGCAAAAGGCTGAGGATTGTATAACCTCCGCTCTGGAGGAATCAGGAAACGAGCGGCGGGAGTCTTGGCGCTGCTAGGTGATTGGAGCCATCGCTAAGGCAGCAGTTCGTCTTGGGGATCTGCGGAGAGAGCTGGACAGCATTGGGCAGGGACCTGCCATTCACAAACATGCCGGCCTGCTGGTTCACCTTCCGAAGGCAGGATCTGAAGAAACGCTGCTCCCTTTACTGATCCATACATTGACTGCGCATCTCCCCAGCAGCCCACAGCAGCAGGCAGAAGGAATATTCTCGGTGCCAGGAGGGTTAAAATAATGCAGGGGCAGGGAGTTCTGGGTTACCCTTGTATGCCGGCTGTCTGCTATGTTACAGTGGGGACAGGCATAATAACACCGCTGCGGCCTTCTGAAGAGCTGGAGGAGATCGACACGCTGTCAGTGAAGAGCCAGGGAAGAGCAATCAAGCACAACAGGATGGATGGTCGCCGTTTCTGTAGTAGACAGGAAGTGGAGTTTCTGTAAGTTATATCTTAATAAAGGATTTGCTATTTTAAATTTCACTTGGTCTTGATGTTTTTTTTCGTTGTATTGTAACGAATTTTTTTGTAAAAATTTTTGATGTTACTGGTCCTTTAAGGAGGGGGATTTTTTTGGGTCTCTGTGTACTTAAAATGCCAAGGCCTATTTGAATCTCTAATCCAAGGCTATTTAAGATCACTGAAAAGCTGCTATTTGTGCAGCAATTTATCAAAGGCAATAATTGTACTCTCCCACAATGCTGATTTGTAGTGTTTAACACCTTGCTTACTATGCAAACATATCTTTTTTTTTTTTTTTTTCTTTTTAGAAATGCTGCGGCTACAAAGAATTCTTAGACAAGCAAAGCCAGCTTCCAGAGTACTGGCTTTGAATCTGAGCAGGCAATATGCAAAAGATGTCAAGTTTGGGGCTGATGCCAGAGCACTTATGCTTCAAGGGGTTGATCTCTTGGCTGATGCAGTGGCTGTGACAATGGGACCCAAGGTAATATTTGAAGACACTTGGGGGCAAATTTAAGGGTCTTATTGAAAATTCAAAATTAGAGTTTTTGAGCTTTTTTTATTTTTATGGTCAAAACTGTCAAATTCAAAAAAAAAAAATTCAAACTTGATTTTCGAGCATTATCATACTCTGGCCCTTTAAGAACTCCAATTGGACTATTTGCCATCTAAAACCTGCTGAATTGCTGTTTAAATCAATGGCAGACGTCCAGGGATCAATTTTGAGTTGTTTGCAGCCTTCCTAACATTCAAGTTTTGATTTGAATTAGTTTCCGGTAGATTACATTTATCCGAGTAATTCGATAATACAATCATACTTGTCACACAGAAAACAAGAGAGATTATATTCAGCATTCAAACCTTTTGGGTTTTAATGACCTTAACCTCCAAATCCAATAACTTTCCCTTCTAATAAGTTTTTTGTTGTGAGGTTTCTGCCAGCTGTGCCACACTATGTCCCTGTCCATGTTCACTATGTCCCTATTTCCCCACCCCCTTAAGCTCACAGTGTAATATAACCCCCTCACCTTGTGATTGGCTGCCCCCCCCTTCCTACTGTGCTTCTGGCAGGGACCGTTAGGTCCCCCACTCCCCACCTGTTGAAATGGGGACAATAGCAGATCTATAGGGGAGCTCCACTAAATGGGCCATTTTTATAGATATACATGTTTAGCCCAATGTGAAAACTGCACCTTATCTTATTTATTATTGCCTACAAGATAAGTGAGGGGGTTTATTCTATACGTGTCTTTTAAATCTGTAAAGAATAATTATAACAGAAAAACAGTCAAGGCCAGAAAAGTTTTATTGTCATACGTTATTGGGGGGGGAAGGGATTGTAAGAAGCTTTGTGAAATCCTGATTTCTAGGCATTTAAAAGATTTCAGACAAGTTTTTACAAGTAACATACTTGACTTCTCCTAAATAAGAGTCCTGCATATTCCTCAAGTTAAGTAAGGACAGGAGAGTGAGAGAGGAGCTTTTATGATAAACTTTGTCATGCAAATACTGTCCCCCTCAGCTTAAATACATCAAATGGCAAAAGGGAGCACCGACCTCTGATATAATAGAACACATAACAAAGCCTGCCGGAAGAGAAAAATAACATGATTTCAGATTAAGCTCCCACAACAGAACTGCTGTAATAAACTGAGAAACTACATTGAAATGTCCATTTCCAACCCATGCCACAAGTGGCAAAGAAAAGTTTTGGAGAAAAAAAAAGGCTTGACAACCAACTTCTTGCCAAAGTTTAATTCCCAGAAACCTAGTAAGTTAGGTTGAAAAAAGACACACGTCCATCATGTTCCACCTTAAGTCTGTATATAACCTGCATAACTGCTAGTTCATCCAGAGATTAAAAAAAAAAAAAGCCTCTCCAATTTGCCTCAGAGGGGGAAAAATTCCTGGTCCCTGGATCAACTTGTACTAAAAGTTATCTTCCATAGCCATCACTTGCTAGTTGACAAAAAAGACCAGGGTTGCTGGTCTTTTATCAAAAATATATAAATACATATACAGGTATGGGACCTGTTATCCAGAAAGCTTGGGACCCGGGGGTTTCTGGATAACGGATCTTTCTGTAATTTGGAACTTCATACTGGAAGTCTACTATAAAATCATGTAAACATTAAATAAACACAATAGGGTGTTTTTGCTTCCAGTAAGGGTTAAGTGTATCTTATTTTGGACCAAGTACACGGTACTGTTTTATTATTACTGAGAAAAAGGAAATCATTGTAAAAAAAATTTGGAATTTAGAGATGGCCTTTTCCGTAATTCGGCGCTTTCTGGAAAATAGGTTTCCGGATAAGGGATCCCATACCTATACAGTATATCCAGCTAGTGTTTCAGTTTGTAAACAGGTTCTTGGTATGCTTTGAGGGCAAATATTACATTTATTACCTTTATATTATTTGAATTTCTTGAGTAAGACATTTTATTTTTATATTTAACGTCTTTGTAGGGAAGAACTGTTATCATCGAACAAAGCTGGGGAAGTCCAAAAGTAACCAAAGATGGTGTGACGGTTGCAAAAGCAATTGAACTGAAAGATAAATACAAAAATATTGGTGCCAAACTAGTTCAAGATGTGGCTAACAACACAAATGAAGAAGCAGGGGATGGAACAACCACCGCAACTGTCCTTGCAAGGTCTATAGCTAAAGAAGGCTTTGAAAAAATAAGCAAAGGTGCAAATCCAATAGAAATTAGAAGAGGTAAGTTTGACACCCCCTTCCCTTTGGATTGCTGAAGTAATTTTAATCCACTTTTATTTCTGGCACACGTTACTGTATCATTTCTCTCCACTGAAATGGATGGTGTTCACAAAATGTCAAAATAGCCAGCTCCCTTGGTACATCTGTCTTCTTAAATGTTTGGTTTAAAGATATGTAGGAAGGTGGAGAATGCAGGTAATACTTGGATGTTCCTGAACATTTTGTTTCTAAGCCTATTTACATGTGCAGATAAAGCTGGCCTTTGGTTGGTTGATTAATAATTGGCATTCGCTTATTTGAATGTATGAATTCACAAAATGTACTCACATGATTATACCATTATCTACATCCTTCAGCCATCAAACAAATCTGTTCTCTCACAAATAACTTGCAAAGTCCAAATAATTGCGAGGCTTTTCTGGCTTCAGGTTTTAAATATTCACTCAGTAAAGTTGCTCCTCAACTGCAAAAATTCTTTCGAAAAGTATTAATTTTGAAGATTTCTTTTGTTGCAACAATGGTTTACCCATTGTTGCATTTTTAGTATCGGAAATCTGTTTGTTGGCTGTTCATTTGGAGAAAAAGACTGTTAGTATTTTAGTTTCATTTAGTGTGACTTGATCGTTTAAAATACCCAAAATGCTGACCTCAGGTGTGAGTACTCCTGGAAGAGAGGCATGCCTTATTTTATTTTTATTTCTTATTTAAAAAGAATTTGAATGTCTACGCAGAAACTGTACTTATGCATATTTGTATTGCTACATTGTCCCATGTAGAAGTACTTTTTCAAAGACACTCTTAACTAGTCTAGGAAACTTGTATTTAGCCTACTACCTGACTTTGCAAAAGATCAAAATTCTTTTATATAAATATGATTATATAAAACTAATAACATTTACATTTTTTTTACTTGTATAGGTGTAATGTTGGCTGTAGATGCAGTTATTGCAGAGTTAAAAAAGCAGTCAAAACCCGTTACAACACCAGAGGAGATAGCTCAGGTAATGTTTCCAGCTACCAACACTTCTCATCATGTAAACAACTTGATGTTGCCACTTTGTTGTCCAGCTCAACACTTTAGTGAAAATATGCTGCAAACTGGCAACTAAGGTTTTATAATAATTAGTTTATGCACTTGGGCAAAAGTAACATGAATGGTAACTTTGACAAGGGTGTTTTTGTGCCACCCTAGACAGCATGTATTGGTGGCTAATAAAGTGAGTAAAGTACTTTTCATTAAAAAAATTATTTAAGGGACTAAAATAATTGTGCCTCTATATATCCCAGGTAAGGCCTTTACCTTGATCAGTGCAGTTTTAGGGCCCAGCTCATAACAAAAGGATATTAATGAGCTGTTAATTCCCCCACCCCCCAGATAACCATTATAATGATACACATTTTTCCTTTGTGTGGTTTGTCTGTCAAGTATTTTTCGTTTCCTTTCTTTTTGGTTCTATATCCGTATGGCATTTGTAGCCAGCAACAGTCGTCATAAAACATACATTCTGAATTACCTGTTGAGATGCATAACCATTTTACAGTATTTTCCACATGCATTCCCTACAAACGCTGCAGTACAGTTTTCAAAATCTTGAAAACAGACCCTTGTTACAAGGTAACAGCAGAACATCGTTTATTCTAGGTTGCTACCATATCGGCTAATGGTGATCAAGAAATTGGCAAAATAATCTCAGATGCGATGAAAAAGGTTGGACGTAAAGGTGTTATTACAGTTAAGGTAAGTCCTTAAATCACACTTGCATATTTGTGTTTACATATTTGGTTAAATTTCAAGTCTCTCTTCTTTTCCACTTGCTAAATTGAAGAGGTCTACAGCTTCCTATAGCTTAAATGTAGATCAACCCATTCATTGCAGTCATTCATTTTTATTTTTTTTGGGTCCCTGCACTCCAACTTGTAGAATTCTCAGAGTTCAGAAAAATAAAAGCAGGTTAGCTCAGCAACATAGTGTCCCAAGGGTAAAGCTGTAGAAAAGACCTTAGCTGGCACACAGGATTTTTAGCTGTAGGGCAAGCCCTTGCAATTTTTTAATGCAGTGCAGGTGCAACGTTTTGGGGTCACGCCCCTTTGTGACCCCGAAACGTTGCACCTGCACTGCAGCTAAAAATCCCGTGTGCCAGCGAAGGTCTTTTCTATGGAATTGTGAGGCGGCCGATGCCTCTGTCGTTGTGCACCAGGTGATCAGTTCAGGAAGGGTGGTGTCGGTGTGAGGTTGACCGAAATTTCTTGGCCAAGGGTAAAGCTGGCCATAGACGCAAAGATCCGATCGTACGAATCAAGGATTCGTACGATATTCGGACCATTTTTCATCCGGCGGAGATAGGTCGATCAGACAGGTTAGAAAATTTCTGTCGGCTGCGGGTAATATCTCTGCATGTATTGCCGATCGTACGATTTTCAGTGGGAGACTGTCATCAGCTTTGTCAGACATAACTATCGTACGATTGCTGTCAGGGGCAGAACATCGGCTGATCTGTTCTTACTACTTCTGAATGGTAAGACTTTGATCTTTATGGTTAGTGGCAGGTCGGGAGATGGGGAAAGTCCGATCATACGTTGATTCTTACGATCGGATCTTTGCGTCTGTGGCAAGCTTAAGAGATGGGACCAGATTGATCTTATCTGCATCAGCACCTTGCTAATAAGGGAGTGTGCTACATTTATCAATAGGGGGTCTGTTTACATTCTAAATTCTCATGTTTCCCAGGATGGAAAAACTCTTCACGATGAGCTGGAGATAATTGAAGGCATGAAATTTGACAGAGGTTATATTTCACCATACTTTATAAATACAGCTAAAGGTACGTTGAATTTTATTTTTATTACTTTTTTTGGGGGGATAGGTGTTCTTGGTTTGCCTTACCACACATGGATCCATGAAGTTATCTTATCAGGATTATATTCCTGCATCTCCACTATAAATATTCATGATTTCGGTTTCTTCTCATCTAGAGGAGAATGCATCAAAACTTCACTCCTATTAATCGGGATAGTTGTGTTAATTGTATTGGTTCCAAGCAACTAGTAATTGCAGCTATTCTAAGGAAGTTATATTCCATATTTACAATCTAATTCTAAATATTCAGGCATCGGGTGTGGATAACTCTGATTCCTTTTGTATATATTTATATCAAGGAAAAGCAATTGAAACCAGAAAATTTCTGTATTTAACACATATTCATCCAGTACTGAAAAGGTTCTCTAAGCTTTAAAGGGATATTGTCATGGGTAAAATAATTTTTTTAAACGCATCAGTTAATAGTGCTACTCGGCAGAATTCTGCACTGTAATTATGTTTAAGAGCAAAAAAGATTTTATATTTAATTTTGAAATTTGACATGGGGCGACATATTGTCAGTTTCCCTGCTGCCCCAGTCATGTGACTTGTGCTCTGATAAACTTCAGTCACTCTTTACTGCTGCACTGCAAGTTGGAGTGATATCACCCCCTCCCTACCCCCCAGCAGCCTAACAGAACAATGGGAAGGTAACCGGATAGCTCCAAGATAACAGCTACCTGGTAGATCTAAGAACAGCACTCCATAGTAAAATCCAGGTCCCACTGCAACACATTTAGTTGTATTGCGTAGGAGAAACAGCCTGTCAGAAAGCAGTTTCATCCTACAGTGCTGGCTCTTTCTAAAAGCACATGACCAGGCAAAATGACCTGAAATGGCTGCCTACATACCAATATTACAATTAAAACAAAATACACTTTTTGGTAGGACAGAATCCCTTCAACAAGATTTTAGTGTTTGATTTGGTCTGTAAAATCAGAAAAGGGTTTGAATGCTCTTGTAAGGTGTGTGTCTGTGTGTATGTAAGTGTGTGTGTGTGTGTAGATATATAGATATATAGATTTTGTTGTTCGTCGCTAATACTTTTAGATCAGGCAGTACTGCAATTCGCATTTCCTTAACAATATAACACAAATTTTACATGAAAATCGGGAAAACCATTAATGGTGATGTTTTACTGCATCCACTACATAACCAATATATATCCATAAAAACAACAGTCATAAAACCCTCTAAATGTAGGTTCACATTCCAAATATGCTGTAGGTTGAGTGCAGATCCAATTTATGTGCTGTAGCCAAATTGTTATACCCTAGAATAAAATCACATTGCATGGCTTTTGGTTTTTTTGTGTGGAGCATGTATGTCCAGTATCAGACTGGGGCCTACCAGAGAACTTTACCTCGGGCCTTACTATATACTGGTGTGAAGTAAAGGCTGCAGGATTTTCCCTGGTGGGTCTAACTCCACACATTTTTTAAGTCGACCCCCACCGACTAGCGTGGCCAAAGAATTAAGACTGTATATAAGTGGATTAAGCATTGACCGCTTATAAGTGGTACAGGACATCAGACATCCTTTTAAAGGAGAAGGAAAGGCTAAAACGAACTAAGCTTTATCAGAAAGGTCTATATAAATACAACAGTAAACACTCAAAGTAATGCTGCTCTGAGTCCTCTGTCAAAAGAAACACAGCATTTCTTTCCTTTTGTTGTGTACACATGGGGCTTCTACATCAGGCTTCCTGTTTTCAGCATAAACCTCCAGGGCAGGGCTTGAGCATGCTCAGTTTGCTCCTCTCCCCCTCCCTCCTCCCATCTCTGCTGAAATCTGAGCTCAGATTTGTAAGTGAGCAGGGAGAGACTCAGGCAGGAAGTGATGTCACACCAAGCTTATATGGCAGCTTCTATTCTAAACAAACAGTGTCTAGAGCTGATAAAGCATTCCGCAGAATAAATATAGCGTTCTAGCTTGCACTGTTGTGGCTAATCTGTTGGCAATAAACTGTCTTGTAGCTTTCCTTCTCCTTTAAAGTCATAAGCAATGTTCACTCTATAAGATGTGCGTGTGTACACAAATTTTGAGGCCAGTGCACACAACAAATTGAAGTGCACAGAAATAATTTTTTTTCTGAAAACAGAGAATTCTGTATTCTGACTTGAGCACACAGTTTTTAAAAACTGCACATAAAAGTTTAATATGTGCGCACAAAGCTAAGAAGGAATTCGAGGGAACATTGGTCATAGGGTTTGTACACTTAATGCAAATTGCTTAGACAGGGCTACCTTCATTTATGCTTTATAAATCCTGTTAGGACCAAAACCACAGTAAAAATTGGTCTTTGTTTTCTAGTATTGTACCTTTAAACACAGGGATAATAAGCACTGTGATGGTCAGTGTCTCATTCAATGAATTCCTGGCTGCCAAGGTAAATTGGGCCCTAGTGACCAGATAGCTGCTAAAATCATATACAAAATAGGTGTGAATTAAAAAAAGCTAAATTTAAAAATTATGAAATAAAATGAAGGCTAATTCCAAATTCCCAAAATATCAATCTTATGCAGCTTACCCAGAGAGCAGTCCCTTCCAAATTTAGAAAGATTTCGTGAGGATGGTCTTTATGGATCTCCATGCATATACTTCTATAGTATTACTAATGCTCTGTTTTCCTTCTCTTATAGGTCAGAAATGTGAATTTCAGGATGCATATCTACTCCTTAGTGAGAAAAAAATTTCCAATGTTCAGTCTATTGTACCCGCTCTCGAAATTGCTAATGCTCACCGTAAACCGCTAGTTATAATAGCAGAAGATGTTGATGGAGAGGCGTTAAGCACTTTAGTGTTAAACAGGTGAGTGTTAAGCTTTTTCCCATGTGCTGTTCAGCTTCCATTATTGGACTGAATAGGTGATTTTGGGAGGAGATTATGCTGCTAGCTTTATTGGACGTCAGTCTCTGCATACATCCAACCCCTATGAAATGATTAGAAGCAGTCTTGTTTTTCATTGCCACATGTGAGATGTTAAAAATGTATTTTGGTTATTATTGCTTTCCCGTCATCTCCAAGTTTTGGAAGTTAGCCGGGAGGAAGCCTCTCCAAAATGACATTAAAAGGTCCATGGGATAGAAAGGGTAGAGAATTTCTTGTTTAAAAGAAGGTGGTTTTATTGCTTTTTACAGATTTAGTGGCTGTAGCTTCTTCCTTCTGTGCAATAGAGGAGTTGAGGAAAAGTTGTAGCTGTGGGAAGGGTTAAATGTGAGAAACCCCTCCCTTGCTATTGCTGAGGATTGTCTGGTGGATACACTACTAAAATTGATGTAAATAAGTTGTTGCCATGGAGACAGGCATTCAAGCTAAAAGAAAAAAGGAATATGCACAGATTACATGGCAGAAAATCTCTGTAGAATACTATAGTTTTAGACTCCTGCGTAAGAGCTAAACTCATTATACGCTACAGAGCTTATATATTTAACCTGTACCATTTATCCCTATTTCAAGTTGAATATTTGCCCTCATGGTTACTCAGCTGTTTACATAAACTAAAGAAGTGTTACTGAAGCACCATTCTCTGACGTGATCACTGATTTCTTAGTAAGCGTAGCGGGGAAATGGACTACTAGGAATACTTGCATTCTTGTGCCCGTGATATTTCCGTATGTGCTTGTATTGTGTAATAACTTTCCTCAATCTTTTTTTTGAATACAAACTGGATATGTAAATTCAGATGTGCTATGGGCACACAGGCTGTTGACAGCCTGTGTATTTTTGCCGGTTGAGAAAAGCAGATCTACTCGGTGGCTCTGCTCCATTGATTTGAATTCGATAAGCCTGTGTGAACTCAGACACAGACTGAGATCCGCCCAATACCGACATCCGATTCAGCTCCGCTATGTGTAAGCGCACACAGGCTGACCGGATTAAAATCAATGGAGCAGGGGCACTGAGCAGATCTGCTTCTCTCAGCCTATATATTTTTGCAGGCTCAGAGAAGCAGATCTGCTCTGTACCCCAGCTCCAATGATTTGAATTAGTTAACTGTATGCCCATAGCCTAAGACTTGCCAGATGCAAAACCTTCTAACCAGTTTTCTCTGAATTACGGACATGAATTGTGTATCTCCTTTCATAACTTCAGTTGCACTTCAGGGTGTTGTAAAAGTTTAATTAATTATAAAATTCTTTTGCTGTAGGCTGAAAGTTGGACTGCAGGTGGTTGCTGTAAAAGCCCCAGGTTTTGGGGATAACCGAAAGAACCAGCTTAAGGATATGGCAGTTTCATCTGGTGGGGTGGTAAGTATGTAATAAATAAATAAAAAACTGATCTGTTTCATGGAAGAATTTTACTAGATTAATTTAGTCTTGCAGCAAAATAAAAGCCCTGTAGTCGATGCCGCCTATTTAGATGTGTGCTGTTTACTTTATTTAGGTGTTTGGGGAGGAAGGTCTCACCCTAAATCTTGAAGATATTCAGCCCCATGATTTTGGCAAAGTAGGAGAAGTGATTGTAACGAAAGACGACACTATGCTATTGAAAGGAAAGGGTGACAAAGCTCTGATTGAGAAACGTATCCAAGAAATTCATGACCAGTTGGAAACTACAAACAGTGAATATGAAAAGGAGAAGCTGAATGAGAGACTGGCTAAGTTGTCTGATGGCGTTGCAGTACTAAAGGTAAATTTAAGTGATTAAGGATGCTGGGAGATGCAATTTACAGTAAATTTTTATCAAGGCATTTACGCAAAAACCTTGCAGGGTGCGAAATGCAGAAATTCACATCAAATTCATGCCTGGCAAATAAATTCGACCCATCACTAATCGTGACCACTGGTGGGTTTTTGTTAATAAATGTTAACCAGTGCAGAAGTACCGGAGCTCTTTCTAAAATGAGCCCAAAATTATATATCTGACCTGCTCATTGAGCACCAGAGGCAATGCTTTTTATTCCCTATTACTTTCATTTATAGCCCGGAAATAATTTATATTTAGTTCGTGTTTATTGCGGAAGGTGATTTTTATGACTTGGATGCTGCTGCTTTCAATTCTGGAAAAAGCCTATACATTATCATTTGCCAAACCATCATCTAACACACAAACCAGGAAAAATTACACCGTTCTAAAATTTCACCCACACGCTTAGCCTTTTCTACTGGATACAAAGCTAGACCATGTCAAAGTATTCATTACGTTTCAGTTCTAAAAATAATTCATGTTACAAAAATGTACATTTAACGTGTTGCTGATTCTTGCTTTAGGTTGGTGGCACTAGTGATGTTGAAGTTAACGAAAAGAAAGATAGAGTGACCGACGCATTAAATGCGACCCGTGCAGCTGTGGAAGAAGGAATTGTTTTGGGAGGAGGCTGTGCCTTGCTCCGGTGCATCCCAGCACTGGACTCCATAAACCCAGTTAATGAAGACCAGAAAATTGGTAAGTTGCTTTGTTAAATATTCTTACAATGCGTTTTTTTTGCCCAAAACCAACCATTACATTTTTCCCTTGCTTTTCACAGTGTTGGCAGAGGACTGTTGCATGGAGTATTAAGTAGACTTTTTGAATACCCTGTGTGGCAGGTATGCAACTGGTGCTGTATCTGCGCTCTTAGTTGCAATACCACTTTGTACTAGCAAATGTGAAACAATCTTAGGTTATATGTGATACTGTATTGAGATCTTGATTTATTTGTATATGGGTGTAAGCTGGCATGTTTCTTTTACTGTAAAGGTTTAAAAGTAGTAGTAGCAGCTGCAGTAGTCCTGGTACCATGATGTAAAAAAGTATATATTTTAATCATAACAAACTAACTTAAATTAGTTAAATATCATTACACTTCTGTAAATGGCAAACAATGTAATAATATTATAGGGAGGGAAGCCTATTGGAACGTGTGCAGGTTTGAAGTTATTTCTATCTCTAAATTTATGATACAGAGAGCTCTTTGTGTATCAGCTCATGTAGAAAGAGTAACTGGTGTGTTTTACATCTGGGCAGTGGACTGGTTGCTATGGTCAGTGACCACCATTTAGCTGGAAAGAGTCAGAATGTGGCAAATAACTTAAAACTATACAAAAGAAAAAAATCTAAGGCCTATTGAAAAGTTGTGTAGCATTAACCATTCTACAACATACTAAAAGTTACTTAAAGGCAAACTTTCCCTTTTAGCCAGATCAACAACAGTGTTTTACTTGCAACGATCATAATGTTATTCAGTGGCCAATAATTTTCATGAGATTTGTCGCCCACAGTATCGCAGATTTTAACTCTAAGCAACAAATCTTACTGTGTGCCATTATTATTAAGGACCATGGGGTAGATGGGTTCATTTGCTCTGTCAACTTGATAAAAGTATTGAAATTATAATCAGGTAAAGTGTTTGTCACCAGATACCTTATTGTTCTCTATGTAGCACCTACATATTTTGCGAGACTTTCTGTTTAAAATATTTTATTTTATTTCTGTTTAAAATATTTTATTTGATTTTCATATTAAACAAATGAAATCAAAATGACAACAAATGTTATGCAGATGAAGAAAATATGTTGCAAAGGAGACAATGGCATGATAGCGAGACGTTAATACATTCCACATCATTCAGATTAGTCTTTGTCCTAGTGGAGCTTACAAGTCCCTTTCATTCACAAATTTTTGTCTGGAGCCAATGAACTCGCCTGTTTTGGAGTCTTAACCTATAGACAACCTATGTAAGGACAAAAAAAAAGACTCTCCGCATACACAAAGGTGTGATTAAGTGTTTATAATATCACTGACCACTTCGCTCCACAGATTCACTTGTCCTGTTTATAATGTGAATGGGCTAATCGTTTACACGATGGAGCATCATGGACTAACTTTTTTACATACTGTATTTGCAAGAGATTGTTTAGTGTATTTGCACTTTCTTAACAGGCATTGAGATCATAAGGAGGACTCTGAAGATTCCTGCAATGACAATCGCAAAAAATGCAGGTGTTGAAGGATCATTGGTGGTAGAAAAGATCATTCAGAGTCCAGTCGAGATTGGATATGATGCCATGCATGCTGAATTTGTAAACATGGTGGAAAAGGGAATTATTGACCCAACAAAGGTACGAAAAAATATGAAGTAGTGCCTCCCTCTTTGTCATTCAGTCATACTCTTGCCTTAGAGTAGTTTTACCAAAGGTTGAACAAAAGACATGGGTCCATCATGATCAGCCTTTGTCCAAATGAAACTGTTTAACTGCTAGTATATCCAGAGGAAGGTCATATTTAAAGCCCCTTCAGATTTGCCCTTTAGTCTCATTTCAGTAACCTTGTTTTTTAACAACCATTATCTTCCAATAGAACCACTTCTACTGAGAACTTTTTCAGAGAGAGAATTTTCTAAACATTTCTCATTGGGGGGGGGGGGCTGCTTTTCTGTTCTTTGAGGTTTGCACATATATAACTGCCAGGTTGAGTCTGTAAATATTAATTTATATTTTAAAAAAACGTTTTTCCTTCATTTTTCTTGTCATACCAAAGTCTGTATAGCATATCCTCACAAACATTTATTTTCAAAGAGACTCCCTACGTGAACCAGGAGGCCCAGGTGCTCTGCCCCAGGCCTTCAGCATAAGGGAGCGGGACATCACTATTGTTTGTAGGGTAGGCACTCAAAGAGCAGTCCTCCAGGCAGTAGTAGTAAAAAAAGGTCTTTATTAGAGTACAAGTGTGGATTACAGCCTTATGCTTTTCGTGTTCTTACAACACTTAATCATAGGCTACTTTGAGGAGTAGTAGCCTGTATAGCAGATCTCCTAAGCAAACACTAGTACAGAAGGGTGACTTTCATGGTCTCATTTTGAGGTGCCCACTAAATGGGAGGGGGATATCCTAGGTGTTATCCCTGGGTGAGGGGTTCTCAAAACATCTTACTGTGCCTTACTAATGTCACCAAATGAACAGCTCTCTCCCTGATATGCCCACATTGAGGTGGGCGATAGGCTAATCCGATCGTGGGCCCTTGGGTCCAATGATTGGATCATAATGGAGGCAATACGGGCACTTTTACACTTGCCATAAAACAATCCTTACAGTGGTTATGTTGGTTGTTTCTCTTATGTATTAGAGAGGGGCCACCATCCTGCACCTGCATCCTGATCTGTTAAATATCCATACACTGAAAATCTGTGATCAACTAAGTAATAGAATCCATGAAAGATGTTTGATATTTGTGAAGACCAAGATGACACCATGATTTTCTTTTTTTTTTTTTTTTTTGTGAGAAGAGGGTTCTTCAAGGCTTTTCATACTTATGGTGTCTTCTGATTTGCAGGTTGTTAGGACGGCTTTGATGGATGCTGCCGGTGTTGCTTCACTCCTAACAACAGCTGAAGCGGTCGTGACAGAAATTCCAAAAGAAGAAAAAGATGGTGGCATGGCTGGAATGGGAGGAATGGGAGGCATGGGTGGTGGAATGGGAGGTGGAATGTTCTAAATTGTTATACAAAGAACTGATAAATGACCGTGTTACAAGCTCAGAAGTGTTGAGAGAACAGAGGGGAAACCGTGACGCTGGTGAAACTTCTCGAAAGTTGGTTTCGATTACATAACTGTTTACTGCGATCTTTATCCATGCCTTCATGTAATTTATTTTCTATTTGGAAGACCTTTGTACATTCCTTAAAAATTATGTAGTTGCCATGGTTACGAAAATCTTGTTTAAAACCTTGTTTTTACCAGTGTTTCAAGTTTATTGATAGTTTTTACATTTACTACCACTACTGCCCTGACTTAAATGTAAGTGTCTAATCCTGGCTAAAAACCCCATTAAAATAAAAATGTATTAATTATGTTTACTCTAAATTTTAGTACTGAATGTGAGACTTTTTTTATTTTTTTTCCCCCTTATGTTCTACACTGCTCTTGGTTTTTCAAGCCAATTTGTGTGCTCTCTGCCATAATGGGCTCATTCTAGTGAAAATGAAATCTTAATGTATTAGTATAATGCCTAGTATAAAAAAAATAGGCTGACTAAGTTGCTGTAGCTTTAGGTAAAGTTTTTTTTTGCACTAGAAATATACCTTCATTAATGGTATACTGTGTGGGAGAAGGTGGTATTTGCTATTTCAGAATATGTCATGCATGCTACACCTGCTAATATTAGGCAGATGGGAATTGCAGACCTTAGACCAGTGCTGTCCAATTTGCCCCCCACATGAAGGTCTGCCTGCTGACTGCTTACCTTGTGTAAGATTTAAAAGGTATCAATACTGAAATTAACTGGCCCCTGCATTGTTTAAACCTGAAATTCAGACGGTAAACCCCTGTATTGTTCCCACATGTAATCCCCCTGCATTCACACCTGTAACATCTCTTTTGTTTACACCCATAAAGCCCTGTACTGTTCACACCTTATACCAAGACTGTAAGTGTCCTCATTATTCACCTGTTAACCCTTACCTTGTTGGAGGGGCACCAGCATTGTGTCACTGTATATAGCACAGTATGAACTGTTCAGAGTGTTCCTGGTTTCCCTGTCTCCTACTGTATTCTGCCTGCCCTATGCTCCCTGTGTGTGCCATACTCTGCCTTGTTCTGGGGATTTGTTAGCATTTTGAAATTAAGCCCCTAAGGTATTTAATTGTGCTGTTATCTACAGGGGAGGAGAAGGCGTATGGATTTAAGGGTATGTCAACATTTTTCACATATGAGTAATAAGTGATATCTCTGCAGTGAGCATCAACCATTTGGGTTTTTAGTGTGCTACCATTAATAATGTGGACATGATCTTAAAAAGTTCTAGTAGTAACACTGACCACGTCGGGGAGAAATTCTGTCCCTTTGTACTACAGAAGTTGGACGGCACTGCCTTAGGTTACTGTTTTTCTGGTTTATCCACATAAATGTTGGGCCTTCAACCTACTTTTCCTGGAGCTTCAAATAACAAATAAAATGTGTAGGTGATGATTCATAGTCAAATGTAGTTTACTGGTATCTATAAACGAGGTTTCTCCTCATGTCACTGCCAGCCAAAGTGAATCCTACTTTACTTTTAATTAAAACACTTTTTATTTATCATAATATAGTGAAATGTCCAGTGGTGGTTTCCCTTTCTGTATACACTTCAGTCCCAATTGCTGCAGCCTTGCTCTCTTTCTTCAGTGAGGAATATTACTTCAATGGCCATATTCAGAGCAGTGAGATTACTACTTTCTCGCACAGCCAGTTGCCAAGGTGAAATCCTCCAGACCACTGCTGTTCTAGCTTTTTTTTTTTCATGCCAACTCCATTAAACATCACTAGTTAACAGGAAATCTAACATGAAAAATTCAAGCAAAAACTGAAGCTTTTATATGCCAAAACACCGCAAGTTTGTATAGCTGTAGCCAGTAATTTCACACACTGAAGCAAAATGGACACTTGTAGCATAAAGTATCCACAATAAACTTCAGCAAACCCGTTCAGTGAGTTGGCATATACAAAGTAGCTAACCGTTAAAACATAAACTTTAAGTCACACTTAAACGCTGACTAGACCACACATTCACTGCTGCAACAAACTGTTCGCAGCGCTGGACACGTGTCCTTAAAACCTACAAATTAAAATCTGCAACTGGTGGAACGGCGGCACCTTAATTCTAATGGAAGTTGCCTGAAAGTGGGTTAGCATTTCAAGTCCCAAAGTGTAATTAGACCCACTCCCTCCCTTCCATTCGTGCCCCCCGTGTGCAAAACCTGCCTGTCTACGTAGGGACTGGGTGGGAGATAGGCATCCCACTGTCCACCTATGCCACCCAACGTGTTTCGCCAACTATCTCGGCTTCTTCAGGGGCATAAGTGGCGAGCGCACCAAGTACGAAAGTTTAAATAGAAGTATGTATGTCCAACATGTCAGTCTTGCGATGTTTGCGCGGTCCGTGACTTCCAGGTACTGTGAGTCGCATCACATTTTTTCACAGCTGGTCAGATTCATTCTTAATGGCTTCTACTATTGCATGACTGCCTCATATTGTATTGAGTATCGGGGCATGTCATAGATATAATTAATCAACCAGAAACATTATTAATAAACTTATAATGAAAAATGTTGTTCAAACAGGTAAGTATCTATTGAATAAGTTAGACCATCACTGTCCATTATTGCCCTTGGTATCAGTTGTCATAGCCATTCTGTGCAAAATAAAATACAGAATAGTCTGAGCATTGCACAACATGTTCTCTGCAAAAAGACTGAAGCCCAGTAACATTGATCACGTCATGTCACCACATTTAACACTCAAAGAACTATTAGGAACTAATGGCTTATATAAAGGGCTTAAAAGTAAACCCTTTCATTCAGATGTTGGCGGCTCGACTGATAAGCCAATAGATCCATTTAGCTTCACACTGTAGTAATAGTAATCAATGTCTCCAATTCTAGTGGTTAGTTTGAAGTGTTCCTCAGCGACACAATTCATTATGTACACATAGTTCATTGATGTGATTGGCTACAGAGCAGTTGCGTTTATTTCTCAGATCTCCTACATGCTCCAAAATTTTCCTAAATTCTTCCCTACATACACTTTATCACATCCACATCTCAGAATATATACAACACCCCTGTGGTTTTACAGTTCATAAAGTGAGCTAGTTTGAATTTTTTTATATCCATTCTGCCACAGATGCTTATAGTTTTTTCAATAAAAGCGACACCTCTGTAGCCAATCACATCAATGAACTACATGAGGGCAATGTTAAAGGGGACCCGTCACCCAAAAAAATTATTCAAAATCCTATTTTATCACATTAGTCAAGCAAAATGAACTTTAATTACACTATATAAATTATTTGAATCTTGCTTCCTTCAGTCTGGGAATTCATAATCATAGCAAGCAGGCAGCAGCCATTTTGTGGACACTGTTTTTAAGGAAAGCCTTGCATCATCTCAGATTCTTGGTTGTGCACCAGAATGGGGGACCCTTTGTCCATTCCCATGCCCTGGCTACACAATTAAATGGTAAAGAGAACTGGGGGAATGTGTGGAGAGCAGTGACATCTAGGAAGTGCTGAATGGAAAGAAAGTAATTGTCTGCCCCGCCTCTATGCCACTGGCATAGAGGAGGGCAGACAATATTTGATTGACATCTGAGATGTTTAAATGAGCTTACAACAGCTATGAATGCTTAAATAAAAATAGAAATTGGATTTCATGTTTAATTTGAAAAGGACTTTTATTATACTGATTTTTGTGTCTGGGTGACCGGTCCACTTTAACATAATGAAATTTGTCGCTGTGGAACACTTCAAACTACCCACAAAAATTAGAGACATTGATAATAAATTACTACAGTGTGAAGCTAAATGGATCTATTGGCTCATCAGTCGAGCCCTCAACGGTCTGAATGAAAGGTTTACTTTTAAGCCTTTATATAAACCATTAGTTCCTAATAGTTCTTTAAAGCCAAGTAACATTGATCACGTCATGTCACCACATTTAACTCAGTCTTTTTGCAGAGAACATGTTGTACAATGCTCATACAATTCTGTATTTTATTTTGCGCAGAATGGCTATGACAACTGATACCAAGGGCAATAATGGACAGTGATTGTCTGGCTTCTTCAATAGATAATACTTACCTGTATGAACAACATTTTTCATTCTAAGTTTTATTATTAATAATGTTTCTGGTTGATTAATTATATCTATGACATGCCCCGATACTCAATACAATATGAGGCAGTCATGCAAGAGTAGAAGCCATTAAGAATGAATGTGAGCGAATTTGACCAGCTGTGAAAAAATGTGACGTGACTCACAGTACCTGGAAGTCACGGACCGCGCAAACATCGCGAGACTGACGTGTTGGACAACCTTCTATTTAAACTTTCGTACTCGGTGCGCTCGCCACTTATGCCTCTGAAGAAGCTGAGAGAGTCGGTGAAACGCGTTGGGCATCATAGGCGGATGGTGGGGTGCCTATCTCCCACCCAGTCCCTACGTAGACAGGCAGAATTTGCACATGGGGGGCACGAATGGAAGGGAGGGAGCAGGTCTAATTACACTTTGGGACTTGAAATGCTAACCCACTTTCAGGCAACTTCCATTGTAATTAAGGCGCCGCCGTTCCACCAGTTGCTACAAGTGTCCATTTCGCTTCAGTGTGTGAAATTACTTAACAGGAAATCTGCCTTATTCTCCATGGTTTTCACCAGATAATACCCCTTAATATATTGATATGGGGTTAGTGCAGAGGATTTTTTGTGGTCATATTCAGTGATTCTAAACCAATTAAAAGTGAAGTAGAAGTTCTAAGGGGTGCCATATGTTAGGCACATAACTTACAGGATACCCCGGTGATCTATATTTCACAATTCACATTAGTCAAATAGTTGCCCCGATGAGTGTCTTGGTACCATTTTGTATCCCACTTTAACTGAAACTCACCAAATTCTCATTTACCTGAATACATTTAGTGGAACGATTATATTAACCATACGGGTTTAAAATGCCAGAGCATTCCCTAGCAAGTGGAGGTAAAGTTGTGGTAAAATTACTCTGTATGTTCAGTTGCTTTAGATTTATTACTACTACATACATAACCAAAATAATTCTTAGACGTGCCTAAGGGTAATACAGTTAGGTCCATAAATATTTGGACTGTACATTACGACAATGAATTATAAAAGAAACAACTCAGATGCAGTTGAACTGCAGACAACATGCGGTCAAAGGTGCTCTCCAGCTGAAACAAGCTGAAGCTGCAAAAACCCATCTGAGAAATTGCTACAATATTAGAAGTGGCAAAAACTGCAGTTTGATACATCCTGAAAAAGAAAGCACTGGTGAACTCAGCAACGCAAAGAGACCTGGACGTCCACGGAAGACAACAGTGGTGGATGATCGCAGAATCATTTTCATGGTGAAGAGAAACCCCTTCACAACAGCCAAACAAGTGAACAACACTCTCCAGGAGGTAGGTGTATCGATGTCCAAGTCTACCATAGAGAGAAGACTGCATGAAAGTAAACACAGAGGGTGCACTGCAAGGTGCAAGCCACTCATAAGCATCAAGAATAGAAAGGCTAGATTGAAAAAATCTAAAAAAAGCCAGCACAGTTCTGGAAAAACATTCTTTGGACAGGTTAAATAAAGATCAACCTCTATCAGAATGATGGCAAGAAAAAAATTATGGAGAAGGCTCATGATCCAAAGCATACCACATCTCTATAAAACATGGTGGAGGCAGTGTGATGGCTTGGGTGTGCATGGCTGCCAGTGGCACTGGGACACTAGTGTTTGTCCATGATGTGACACAGGACAGAAGCAGCCGAATTAATTCTGAGGTGTTCAGAGACCTCTGCTCAAATCCAGCTAAATGCAGTCAAATTGATTGGGAGGTGTTTCATAATACAGATGGACAATGACCCAAAACATACAGCCAAAGCAACCCAGGAGTTTATTAAAGCAAAGAAGTGGAATATTCTTGAATGGCCAAGTCAGTCACCTGAACCCAATTGAGCATGAATTTCACTTGTTGAAGACTAAACTTCGGACAAAAATGCCCAGCAAATGAAAGCCACTGCAGTAAAGGCCTGGCAGAGCATTAAAAAGGAGGAAACACAGAATCTGGTGATGTCCATGAGTTCAAGACTTTAGGCTGTCATTGCCAGCAAAGGGGTTTCAACCAAGTATTAGAAAAAAAAAATGTTTCAATTTGTACAATTACTTTTGAGCCCCTGAAATGAAGTGATTGTGTTAAAAAAACAAAAAATTAAAAAAGGCTTTAGTTCCGCACATTTTTATGCAATCTTTTTGTTTAACCCACTGAATTAAAGCTGGAAGTCTGCAGTTCAATTGCATCGGAGTTGTTTCATTTAAAATTCATAGTAATGTACAGAACCAAAATTAGAAAAAAAAAGTTGTCTGTCCACATATTTATGGACCTAACTGTATATAGCAGGTCCCCCTTATGTTGCTATAGCCACCTGTAATGTTCTGGGGATCATTTCTACTGAAAGTAATTGTGATATATCCAGCCACAAAGTAATTAGTGAGGTCTGAGCACTGATGTTGGATGAGGAGACCAGGCTTGCAGTTAGAATTCCAATTCATTCTAGTCAGGTTTAGTCAATCGTTCTCAGGCGGCCGGTTAAGTAAAAATTCCCTGTAACCAAATTAATCCCATTTTTTTAATAGAGCATGATAAAGTACATCTTTTTACGGTTAGTATACTTAGGTTTTTGGCATTAGTTTTGGTCTGTGACGCAATCAGTTCCTCGTTTATATTAGTTCTGGATTACCGCTTTACAACATGACATGAGTTCCTTCTTGCCTCATTATTTTGCACTATTGAATCCGGTATCCTGACCAGTAACCATGGATACATTATTTTGTTGATCTGCATCATTTTATTGTATTTTTTATCCCTACATTATTAATTGTTTGCACTGCTTTGAAGTTTGGAGTAGAATGAGATCTGTACCCATTTTGAATTCAGGAAATTGTGTGCTTTCCAAACATATCTGGTCCCCCAGAAACCATCCCTTCAGAGGTGGGTGGTAGGTGGACTCTGGAATCACCAGGAAGCAAGTGATCTGCTCCCAATTAATGTCATTTATGAGGCTGTAAAACCCAAGTCAGAGGGGATATAGATTCAATTCTGTAATCCTGAACCCCCAGTGTTTCTTGGTCAGTCCTTTCCTCTGATCAGTCTGAGACAAATGGTTGGTGGATCTAAAAAGTTTGGTCAGTTCAGTAAGAAGATGTGTGCGCACACACACACTTGATTGCAGGTAAAGTTTCTGTACCGTGTTAGCCAGTAAAAATGTTGCATGGCAACTTTTGAAATTAAAAAAAAAAAAAGTGGTATAAAACTTTTTTTTTTAATTTCAAAAGTGTTACCCTGCAACACACACACTTACACAGCTTCCTTCTAAAATATCTAATTAAAAGTTCTGGGTGCTTGTTAGCAAATGAGTCCAGACGATTCCCTACAATGCTTGAGAACTACTTCACTGGCATGACAGAGGTTGAAAATAAAAACTATTGCAATATACATTGTAGTACAGTGGGTAAAACCCATAAAATGATCTACTTCAACATTACAGAGAAGAATTTGGGAAGCCAGCCTAAAGTCATCTCATAAACGGCTGGCTTGGGCTTGATTCCTGCCTTGCATACAGTACCCAGTACCATGCCATACCCTACTTGAATTATTTGAGGATGAAAGCTATGGCCTTAACCTCACTGTGCTGATTTAAATAGAAAAACTAAACAGATACCTACAGCCATAGACAACTGCTTACCCATACACAACTAAACCTTCAAGCCTTGCATGTCCAGACGTTTAGTACAACTAGAACATTCATGAGGTAGGAACAAGCAGAAATTACTGCAACATGTTCTAGAGATATCTACAGCCAATCATTTTTGGGTATTTTTGCAGCGTGTCGAGTGAGCTTTTTAACAAATACCTTACAGTCTAACTGTTTTTGTTTACTTAGAGGATGTTTGGTATTTTTATATTTTCCAGAAATGTATTTGCCAATTTGTTTTGCACTGACTAGAAGGCTCTGATAAGTGCTTAACCCTTTAAGTGCCACAGAACGTAGAATCTACGTTCTGTGGATCAAAGGACCAAAGTGCCACAGATCGTAGATTCTACGTTCTGCAGCACTTCCGGGTTTGCGAGCGGAGGAGCGGCTGTTAGAGCCGCTCGCTCCGTTCCTTCACGATCCCCTGCCCCTAGACAACGAGCAGAGCAGGGGATCGTGTGGCCCCTGGGGCGCGATCGCCCAGGGGCCCCAAAGCAGCAGCAGGGACGCGTTTCCTATGCGTCCTGCTGCTGCCTGCGCTGCACTTCCGCCCAGCTCCGCCCCCCCATGCCTGCTGACCGTTGGAGATGGAGATTTGCTGCGTGGGACCCTTTATCAACGATCTGAAGCATCTACCCCAGGTAAGTGTAACATTTACACACACAAAAACACACAAACACACCAACACACACTTATTACAGTAATATACACTTACATTCACACTTACACACACTCACACATAGATTTTTGGGGATTGGGGGGGTCACACACACTCACAGCACCCATGTACACTTGCACACGCACACACGCGCAAATAACATGCAATTTACCCATTGTGCACACGCATATGTACATATATGGCTTTGTGGCTTTTTTTTTTTTTTTTCTTATCGCATCGTCTCTTTTTTGGCTAAAAAAAATGTTTTATTGCCGTTCCGAATAGCGTATTCGCTAACCGTACTGTGCAATAGCTTTTGTATGTTATTTTGGTGGTTATGTTGCAATTTTGGGTATTTTGGTGCATTTTTAGCCATTTTATTGAATTTTTAGCCATTTTATTGCATTTTCAGCTCTGCATTTGTGTTGTTCACTTGTTTCTGTCCGTATAATCGATTTGGCCTAGCTAAAATATTCAAACGGTAATTCTGGTGGCCGATTACACTAGTGTGAAAAAAAAAAGCATTGATTTTTGTGGTTTTATTAGTTTTTGGTGATTTATTTGCATTTCACACTGTTTTGTGTTATTTTGTTTTGCCTATGTAAATTTTATCTACTATATATCCATTTGTGGGTCTCTGTGCGCCACATAGTTTGGTATATCTATGCATATTGGGCATCAAAGTGTTTAGTAGACCCCTGTCGTTCATATTTAGGATGTTTTATGCTGATACGTTACGAAATGTGGGGCACATAATGGGGTAAAATTCAAGCTTTGTGACGATTTTCAGAAATTTGATAAAAACCGTTATGTTCAGCATTGCTTTGCAGTTTGGCAGTTTGCAGCAGAAACACTTATTTACCCATATTGGATTCGTCTGAATGTGTATTTTCTGAAAATATATGGTTTTCTGGGGTCTCTGTACTGTTAGGGGGGTCTAATGTCACATAATACACACACCAGGTGCTCATATTGCAGCAGCCAGCGCGTCAGCCTTGAAAATGTATATACACTATTGTCATTTGGGGGTCTCTGTGCGCCACATAGTTTGGTATATCTATGCATATTGGGCATCAAAGTGTTCAGTAGACCCCTGGCGCTCATATTTAGGATGTTTTATGCTGATAAGCTACGAAATGTGGGGCATATAATGGGGTAAAATTCAATCTTTGTGACGATTTTCAGAAATTTGATAAAAACCGTTATGTTCAGCATTGCTTTGCAGTTTGGCAGTTTGCAGTAGAAACACTTATTTACCCATATTGGATTCGTCAAAATGTGTACTTTCTGAAAATATATGGTTTTCTGGGGTCTCTGTACTGTTAGGGGGTCTAATGTCGCATAATACACACACCAGGTGCTTATATTGCAGCAGCCAGCACGTCAGCCGTGAAAATGTATATACACTATTGTCATTTGGTGGTCTCTGTGCGCCACATAGTTTGGTATATCTATGCATATTGGGCATCAAAGTGTTCAGTAGACCCCTGGCGTTCATATTTAGGATGTTTTATGCTGATAAGTTACGAAATGTGGGGCATATAATGGGGTAAAATTCAAGCTTTGTGACGATTTTCAGAAATTTGATAAAAACCGTTACGTTCAGCATTGATTTGCAGTTTGGCAGTTTGCAGTAGAAACACTTATTTACCCATATTGGATTCGTCAGAATGTGTATTTTCTGAAAATATATGGTTTTCTGGGGTCTCTGTACTGTTAGGGGGGTCTAATGTCGCATAATACACACACCAGGTGCTCATATTGCAGCAGCCAGCGCGTCAGCCTTGAAAATGTATATACACTATTGTCATTTGGGGGTCTCTGTGCGCCACATAGTTTGGTATATCTATGCATCTTGGGCATCAAAGTGTTCAGTAGACCCCTGGCGTTCATATTTAGGATGTTTTATGCTGATACGTTACAAAATGTGTGGCATATAATGGGGTAAAATTCAAGCTTTGTGACGATTTTCAGAAATTTGATAAAAACCGTTACGTTCAGCATTGATTTGCAGTTTGGCAGTTTGCAGTAGAAACACTTATTTACCCATATTGGATTCGTCAGAATGTGTATTTTCTGAAAATATATGGTTTTCTGGGGTCTCTGTACTGTTAGGGGGGTCTAATGTCGCATAATACACACACCAGGTGCTCATATTGCAGCAGCCAGCGCGTCAGCCTTGAAAATGTATATACACTATTGTCATTTGGGGGTCTCTGTGCGCCACATAGTTTGGTATATCTATGCATATTGGGCATCAAAGTGTTCAGTAGACCCCTGGCGTTCATATTTAGGATGTTTTATGCTGATACGTTACAAAATGTGTGGCATATAATGGGGTAAAATTCAAGCTTTGTGACGATTTTCAGAAATTTGATAAAAACCGTTACGTTCAGCATTGATTTGCAGTTTGGCAGTTTGCAGTAGAAACACTTATTTACCCATATTGGATTCGTCAGAATGTGTATTTTCTGAAAATATATGGTTTTCTGGGGTCTCTGTACTGTTAGGGGGTCTAATGTCGCATAATACACACACCAGGTGCTCATATTGCTGCAGCCAGCGCGTCAGCCTTGAAAATGTATATACACTATTGTCATTTGGGGGTCTCTGTGCGCCACATAGTTTGGTATATCTATGCATATTGGGCATCAAAGTGTTCAGTAGACCCCTGGCATTCATATTTAGGATGTTTTATGCTGATATGTTACAAAATGTGTGGCATATAATGGGGTAAAATTCAAGCTTTGTGACGATTTTCAGAAATTTGATAAAAAACCGTTATGTTCAGCATTGCTTTGCAGTTTGGCAATTTGCAGTATAAACATTTATTTACCCATATTGGATTCGTCAAAATGAGTACTTTCTGAAAATATATGGTTTTCTGGGGTCTCTGTACTGTTAGGGGGGTCTAATGTTGCATAATACACACACCAGGTGCTTATATTGCAGCAGCCAGCGCGTCAGCCGTGAAAATGTATATACACTATTGTCATTTGGGGGTCTCTGTGCGCCACATAGTTTGGTATATCTATGCATACTAGGCATCAAAGTGTTCAGTAGACCCCTGGCGTTCAAATTTAGGATGTTTTATGCTGATAAGTTACGAAATGTGTGGCATATAATGGGGTAGAATTCAAGCTTTGTGACGATTTTCAGAAATTTGATAAAAACCGTTATGTTCAGCATTGCTTTGCAGTTTGGCAGTTTGCAGTAGAAACACTTATTTACCCATATTGGATTCGTCAGAATGTGTACTTTCTGAAAATATAGGGTTTTCTGGGGTCTCTGTACTATTAGGGGGGTCTAATGTCGCATAATACACACACCAGGTGCTTATATTGCAGCAGCCAGCGCGTCAGCTGTGAAAATTTATATACACTATTGTAATTTGGGGGTCTCTGTGCGCCACATAGTTTGGTATATCTATGCATATTGGGCATCAAAGTGTTCAGTAGACCCCTGGCGTTCATATTTAGGATGTTTTATGCTGATAAGTTACGAAATGTGGGGCATATAATGGGGTAAAATTCAAGCTTTGTGACGATTTTCAGAAATTTGATAAAAACCGTTACGTTCAGCATTGCTTTGCAGTTTGGCAGTTTGCAGTAGGAACACATATTTACCCATATTGGATTCGTCAGAATGTACTTTCTGAAAATATATGGTTTTCTGGGGTCTCTGTACTGTTAGGGGGGTCTAATGTCGCATATTACACACACCAGGTGCTTATTTTGCAGCAGCCAGCGCGCGTCAGCCGTGAAAATGTATATACACTATTGTCATTTGGGGGGTCTCTGTGCGCCACATAGTTTGGTATATCTATGCATATTGGGCATCAAAGTGTTCAGTAGACCCCTGGCGTTCATATTTAGGATGTTTTATGCTGATAAGTTACGAAATGTGGGGCATATAATGGGGTAAAATTCAAGCTTTGTGACAATTTTCAGAAATTTGATAAAAACCGTTACGTTCAGCATTGCTTTGCAGTTTGGCAGTTTGCAGTAGGAACACATATTTACCCATATTGGATCCGTCAGAATGTGTACTTTCTGAAAATATATGATTTTCTGGGGTCTCTGTACTGTTAGGGGGGTCTAATGTCGCATATTACACACACCAGGTGCTTATTTTGCAGCAGCCAGCGCGCGTCAGCCGTGAAAATGTATATACACTATTGTCATTTGGGGGGTCTCTGTGCGCCACATAGTTTGGTATATCTATGCATATTGGGCATCAAAGTGTTCAGTAGACCCCTGGCGTTCATATTTAGGATGTTTTATGCTGATAAGTTACGAAATGTGGGGCATATAATGGGGTAAAATTCAAGCTTTGTGACAATTTTCAGAAATTTAATAAAAACCGTTATGTTCAGCATTGCTTTGCAGTTTGGCAGTTTGCAGTAGAAACACTTATTTACCCATATTGGATTCATCAGAATGTGTACTTTCTGAAAATATATGGTTTTCTGGGGTCTCTGTACTGTTAGGTGGTCTAATGTCGCATAATACACACCGGGTGGTTATATTGCAGCAGCCAGTGCGTCAGCGGTGAAAATGTCTATACATATTGTCATTTGGGGGTCTCTGTGCGCCACATAGTTTGGTATATCTATGCACATTGGGCATCAAACTGTTTAGTAGACCCCTATGTTTATTTTTAGGATGCTTTATGCTGGTAATGATACATGGACAATACGATGCTGGAAAGTTGAAGCTTTGAGGCAATTTCCAGATATTTCACCCAAACCGCCAAATTTGGCAAAGCCTTGCGACTCAGTAGTTTGGAGCAGAAAGGCATGGGTACCCATTTTAGATTCGGTAGAATGTGTACTTTCCAAAAATGTATGGGTTTGGGGGGTAAACATATATTTCTGTGTTTTTACCCCACAAAAATGCAGTCAATGTGTTGCTCTTTCATTAGCTGGTTACCCACAGGACTATTTGTATGCACTAACTTCATTTTGGGGACCCTAAATGCCAGTTACTTTGGTAAACCTATGAACAATGGCCACCAAACTGTTCGGAGGAACCCTGGCAATCATATTTAGGGTGCTTTTTCTTGGTGCATAACGATACATGGGTGATATGGTGCTGAGAAGTTGAAGCTTTGAGGCAATTTTCAGATATTTCACCAAAACCGACAATTGTGGGAAAGCCTTGCGACTCAGTAGTTTGGAGCAGAAAGGCATGGGTACCCATTTTAGATTCGGTAGAATGTGTACTTTCCAAAAATATATGGGTTTTGGGGGGTAAACATATATTTCTGTGTTTTTACCCCACAAAAATGCAGTCAATGTGTTGATTTTTCATTAGCTGAAGTTACCCACGGGACTGTTTGTATGCGCTAACTTCATTTTGGGGCCTCTAAATGCCAGATACTTTGGTAAACTTATGAACAATGGCCACCAAAATGTTCAGAGGAACCCTGGCAATCATATTTAGGGTGCTTTTTCTTAGTACGTAATGACACATGGGTGATATGGTGCTGGGAAGTTGAAGCTTTGAGGCAATTTTCAGATATTTCACCAAAACCGACAACTTTGGGAAAGCCTTGCGACTCAGTAGTTTGGAGCAGAAAGGCATGGGTACCCATTTTAGATTCAGTAGAATGTGTACTTTCCAAAAATATATGGGTTTGGGGGGTAAACATATATTTCTGTGTTTTTACCCCACAAAAATGCAGTCAATGTGTTGATTTTTCATTAGATGAAGTTACCCACAAGACTATTTGTATGCACTAACTTCATTTTGGGGCCTCTAAATGCCAGATACTTTGGTAAACCTATGAACAATGGCCACCAAACTGTTTGGAGGAACCCTGGCAATCATATTTAGGGTGCTTTTTCTTGGTGCGTAACGATACATGGGTGATATGGTGCTGAGAAGTTGAAGCTTTGAGGCAATTTTCAGATATTTCACCAAAACCGACAATTGTGGGAAAGCCTTGCGACTCAGTAGTTTGGAGCAGAAAGGCATGGGTACCCATTTTAGATTCGGTAGAATGTGTACTTTCCAAAAATATATGGGTTTTGGGGGGTAAACATATATTTCTGTGTTTTTACCCCACAAAAATGCAGTCAATGTGTTGATCTTTCATTTGCTGAAGTTACCCACGGGACTGTTTGTATGCGCTAACTTCATTTTGGGGCCTCTAAATGCCAGATACTTTGGTAAACCTATGAACAATGGCCACCAAACTGTTTGGAGGAACCCTGGCAATCATATTTAGGGTGCTATTTCTTGGTGTGTAACGATACATGGGTGATATGGTGCTGAGAAGTTGAAGGTTTGAGGCAATTTTCAGATATTTCACCAAAACCGACAATTGTGGGAAAGCCTTGCGACTCAGTAGTTTGGAGCAGTAAGGCATGGGTACCCATTTTAGATTCTGTAGAATGTGTACTTTCCAAAAATATATGGGTTTTGGGGGGTAAACATATATTTCTGTGTTTTTACCCCACAAAAATGCAGTCAATGTGTTGATCTTTCATTTGCTGAAGTTACCCACGGGACTGTTTGTATGCGCTAACTTCATTTTGGGGCCTCTAAATGCCAGATACTTTGGTAAACTTATGAACAATGACTACCAAAATGTTCAGAGGAACCCTGGCAATCATATTTAGGGTGCTTTTTCTTAGTACGTAATGATACATGGGCGATATGGTGCTGGGAAGCTGAAGGTTTGAGGCAATTTTCAGATATTTCACCAAAACCGACAATTTTGGGAAAGCCTTGCGACTCAGTAGTTTGGAGCAGAAAGGCATGGGTACCCATTTTAGCTTCAGTAGAATGTGTACTTTCCAAAAATATATGGGTTTTGGGTGGTAAACATATATTTCTGTGTTTTTACCCCACAAAAAATGCAGTCAATGTGTTGATTTCTCAGTAGCTGAAGTAAAGTCCTGAACAATTTAGATGTGCTAACTTCATATTGGTGTCTCTAAATGCCAGATACTTTGGTAAACCTATGCATAATGGGTATCAAACTGTTCAGTGGACCCCTGGCAATCATATTTCAGGTGCTTTTTCTTGGTACCTAATATAGTTTGGGATATGTGGAGCAGCAAAATAAAACCTTTGAAATGATTTTTCAGAATTTTGAATTTTTTTATGAAAAACCGCTATGTTCAGACAAGCTTTTATGTTTGGTAGTTGGGAGTTGAGAGACATAGTTACCCATTTTGTAATCGGCAGAATGTGTACTTTTCAAAAATGTATGGTTTTCTGGGGTAAACCTATGGTTTCAGGATTTTTTGCCTTGGAATCTAAAGCATGGCGTTTTCTGCCTTAGTGCTTTCAAAATTCGGTAATATACTGCCGGGAGTTTTTGAGGTACAGAAGTCCTAAATCTCCCTAAAACTATACATATCTGGTATTGGCACATTCGAGAGACATAAGGCTTTCCAAATCAGTTGGATTTTCCTCTGTAAAATGAAATATTTTTCTGGTATAAATTGATATACGATGAAAAATGGTAATTTTTCATTTTTTTTTGGTATTTAGCACTATAAATTTTTTTGCACAGGTGGAAATACATGAAAACTCAGGCAGATTTAGAAAGCTCAGTTTCTACCGAAAAAAACAATGTATAGTTTTCCTAGGTAAACTATAGGTTTCCCCTCAGAAAATGCCCCTAAAGTGAGAGAGCACAAAATGTTTCAAAAACGGCTGGCATTTCGCGTAACCAAAATGTGAAATTCTGCTGGCACTTAAAGGGTTAAAGGGGACCCGTCACCCAAAAAAACATTCAAAATCCTATTTTATCACATTAGTCAAGCAAAATGAACACACTGTATAAATTATTTGAATCTTGTTTACTTCAGTCTGGGAATTCATAATTACAGCAAGCAGGCAGCAGCCATTTTGTGGACACTTATTAAGACAAGCCTTGTATCATCTCAGAATCTTGTTGTGCACCAGAATGGGGGACCTGATGTCCATCCTCATGCCCTGACTACACTATTAAACAGTGAAGAGAACTGGAGGAATGTCGGGAGAGCAGTTACATCTAGGAAGTGCTGAATGGAAAGTGAAAGTTATTGTCTGCCCTGTCTCTATGCCTAAGGCTAAGACAGCCGAGATGTTTAAATGAGCTCACAACAGCTATGAATGCTTTAATAAAAAATAGAAATTGGATTTCAACATTAATTTCAGAAGGACTTTTATGACACAGCTTTGTGTGTCCGGGTGACAGGTCCACTTTAAACTATAATAAAATGCACAAAACACCAACTGTTCAAGACTTTCACTGGTAGTGTATGCATTGTATGTACCCAAAAGCTGTGCCAAAGAAACATGGGACATATAAAACAATCCTTTACTCTTATATTGGACTTAAAACATTTAATAAGCAAATTTGCCAACAGGTTATGTTCAATTTAGCCACATTAAACATAATAAAAGTAAGGGGAACTTTTCAGAGGAAGGCAAATAAACCTGTAGGAGGTCAGCTACCAATTCAGCCTCACAGGGGTATCAGAACAAAATACAAAACTAAAGTCATGGGGGGAATAAGCCCATAGCACATTCAAACAATCTCTGTTATTAAAATGCTTTTACGTAGACACGTGCATGAGATTCAGTGCTCATATGAAGTGGAATAATAAAAACAAAAAAAATCTAAGTTTCCTTTATTTTTGCTTGTTCAGCTCAGATATTAAAGGTGTAAAGAATTCAGAAATAACAGAAATAGCAGGAGCTATATAAACATTTGTCGCAGTCACAAGTCAGACTATAAAAACACATGCAATTATATCCTCAAGGCGGCACAAAAAGCCTACAAGTTTGTAGAGTTTACCAAAACACGTCATAGAAGTGATCAGGTCACCGGCTTTCAATAGCGACCTAAAAAAGATGAAATTATCCACAATCAATATACAATGTTTACAAGCTTTAGTAAATTTGTGCTACTGGAGTGCTTTGCCCATTGGTTACAAAGAAGAAAGTGCCATTTCTGTGCGTTATTGTCTTTACATCCCAATGTTATGGCTGCAGTTCTGTCACCACCGATAACAGGTAGAAAGTTATAAAAGGTCGAACTTGAATTTCTCAGAAATGGCAGATCTCTTATTTAAACAAAAAATATCATCATTTTGAAGCACAGATTACAGTAGTGCAACTGTAATATAATATAAGAGTACATGACAATATTTGGTTTAGAATGGTTCATATCAGCGAACACTCCACCATCAGGCAACAAGAATGACACTATTGGTGTAGGATAGATTAGGAACATAAGCCATTCATGGATCAGAGCTTTGCACATATTCTCTTGTTCTTGGCACACAATTTATAAACAGGAACTTCCTGTTGCTTGGCTGATATTAAGGGGCATGTTTACTAACATTGGAGATAAATATCTGGAGAGATTTCTGGAGATGTTGCCCATAGAAAACAAAAGCAAAGATCTGCTTGGTTGCTAACATGGCTGTTTAAATCTAATTGCTGATTGGTTGCCATGGGCAATATCTCCAGAAATCTCTCCAGATATTTATCTCCAATGTTAGTAAACATGCCCCTAAATGTAAATTCTATGATGCTGGTGGTCAGGAACATGAAGAAAGGCAATTTTAGAAAATGTACATTTCTGGTTTACTTTGTGAATGATGTCACCATTAGCCACCCAACTTCTCCACTCCAACGTGAGCCCCACTCACTGCTTGTTTATACAATTGCCACACCTCCTCCAATGAAGTCAGCGAATCTGCAAGTCACTATTGCTCCGCCTCACAGCATCAGCAGTCATGCCTTTACTGTCTGCCGTGCACCTCCCCCACTCAACTTCTCCTCCCTGTTATTTTGTTTCTTATAATATTTACTTTGAAAACAAATTGGTCAAATACTTACGTGGAGAGTATGATCGTGACCTGGAGCGAGATCTGTAGCCACCACGGCTATAGTACGGTGATGGAGACCGCCTTCTGTGATATAAGAACACTACACTATAATATATATATAACTTTAAGAATTAAAAAAAGATACATTTATAAAAATTATAAGTAAATTAAAGCGTTAATCTCCAATGCTAAAAAACAAACAGAAAACCATGTAGAACAGAGAATCCCAACTCCTTCCCTCTCTAATCTATACATTACCTAGAAAACTGGTCTCTGTCTTGTCCTCCACGCCATCCTCCACCTCCGCCCCCTCTGTAAAGCAGATCATGAAAATGTAAAAAACAAAGGGCATTTTCCCAGATAAGACAGCTAAGTAGAGGTTTGCACAAATGCCCTAAGTCTCTACATGTATTTAACAGCAACTCCTGTGGCATTGCCAACAACCTTATTCACAAAGGTTTGATTAATGAACAGTTTGGGCAGTCTGTGGCTATGTTTGATATTATATCAGTGGAGATATATAGTACATTGACCTGGTTCATTATTTATTACTATGTCTTTACCCATGCTGAATTTTAGGTGATAGTAACTAGAAGTAAATACAATATTAATACATTAAATTATACAACTTTATTCATGTTAAAAGGGACATACAGTGTTACATGTTCTTGCCATTGCATTATACAACCCAATTGTACATTAATTTGTTTTGAGGGTTTACATTTCCTTTAAGTCTGTTTCATTATTTTCAGTCCAGAGGGGGTGTGGTGTCTGTTTAAAGGAACAGTAACATCCAAAAATTAGTGTTTTAAAGTAATACAAATATAATGCAGTGTTGCCCTGCATTAGTAAAACTGGTGTTTTTGCTTCAGAAACACTACTATTATTTATATAAATAAGCTGCTGTGTAACAATGGGGGTAGCCAAGGAAAAAAGGCTCAAGTTACACAGCAGATAAGCTCTGTAGAACATAATGGTGTTTTCTGTTATCCGCTATTTATTCTTTATCCTACAGACTTTTTTTAATTCCCGCCATTGCTACACGGCAGCTTGTTTATATGAACTATAGTAGTGTATCTGAAGCAAACAGGTCAGTTTTACCAATGCAGGGCAACACTACATGATATTTTCATTACTTTAAAACACTCATTTTTTGGTGTTACTGTTCCTTTAATAATGTAAACAGCAGTGAAGCCAATGCTCCATGTTCCTCACCCCTTAGCACAGTGCCAGATGTAGCAGTGCTCAGCCTGTGGAGAAATGCAGACAGAGGACCCAGCTCATCTGTTTGCACTGGGGCAGAGGCAATGTATCCTCGTGCAGGCACATCAAGCAGTGGATTCTCTGCCTCCGTGGGCCGACATCCACTACATCTGGCACTGGCCTTAACCACCCAATTGCAGTCTATCAGCATGTCTGAACCTAATATGATCAAGTTGAAAGCTGATCAAGTTGAAAGCGTTCTAATCAAAACTGGACCACCATGGACTGACTGCCAGATTAATTTAAGTCTCACATCTCCTGGGGGAGGGTGTAAGCATTAAAATTAAAGGAACAGTTCAGTGTGAAAATAAAAACTGGGTAAATAGATAGGCTGTGCAAAATAAAAAATGTTTCTAATATACTTCGTTAGCCAGAAATGTAATGTATAAAGGCTCGAGTGACTGGATGTCTAATAAAACAGCCAGAATCCAACTTCCTGCTTTTCAGCTCTATAACTCTGAGTTAGTCAGCGACTTGAAGGGGGGCCACAAGGTACATTTCTGTTCAATGAGTTTGTAATTGATCCTCAGCATTCAGCTCAGATTCAAAAGCAACAGAAATGACCCATGAGGCCCCCCTTCAAGTCTCTGATTGGTTACTGCCTGGTAGCCAGGGTAACCAGTCAGTGTAAACCAAGAGAGCTGACTGACATATTATACATCAAATCACTCCAGCCTTTATACATTACATTTTTGTATAACTAACTACATTAGAAACATTTTTTATTTTGCACAGCCTATCTATTTACCCAGTTTTTATTTTTACACTGAACAATTCCTTTAAGTCATTAAAAAATGTAACTAAATGAACGCATTACCTGTAGGATCTGCCATAGTACTCTCTGTCATCATATCCACCTCTGTCATATCCCCGATCGTAATGATCTCTGCGCCGTGAACTGCCACTGGGTCGTGGTTAAGGTTGAAAGAAAAATATAAAAAAACTGTGGTTCATATCACATGAACAATATAGGAACTTGTTATATAAATGTGTAAATGTCACCAGTTTGGACCCGACTCAGACACACATACATAGATATTTTGGCTCACAGGGCCACATTGGAAAAAGAAAAATTGTCTGGGGCCACACATGAAATACACAAACACGTTTGATTTGTAAAAGTAAAGAAAATACACAGAAAAGAACTACAATGCCAGTTGGATAACCAGATGGAGCTATACACTGGAATATGAGACATCTGGATAATAAATAGACGTATTATTATATTATTATTACTAACTGGGCAATGGGCAGGGTCCCCCCTCCTCCTATTTCCTCGGGAACCAATCGTTTCAAGCTGGGCCGCATACATAAGCATCCTGGGCCGCATGTGGCCCTCGGGCCGCAGTTTGGACACCCCTGGTGTAAAGTATTATTCATTACAAAATGTGGAAAATTTCGGACACCCTTCTACTTGTCCAGTGAGAAATGCAGATTTTGAAAGGTCCCTAACCCATAATAGCCACTAAAAGTTGTAGCCTGAGGATAACTGCAGTGCTTAATAAAGTCCCTGACACCCCAAACTTTAAGCTTTCACTTAACAACTAAGCAACTGAATATAAGGTCTGAAGATGAAGCTGGGTCCTAATGGTGACCAGACAGTCATCAAGAAATGACAGTTAACTAGTATATTGAAACTATATATTCATAGTGCATACTTTACCATTAGCTAATTTTAGAATTTATAACGAGTGACCTATTAAAGAATCTTCTCAAATGGGCATATACATATCCGTTAATATTGACCTTTACATTGTGTTTTTGTTTTATTTTTGCCAAAGTCCTGGGCTAAAAAATGTTTTCATAGGTATGGTCTTACACCATTCGGTCATCTTGCCAACCTCCAAATAAGCATTAAACTTACTATGTTGGTCTTCCCATGTATATTCCTGGTGTAGGTGTATGGGGCCGTTTTGTTATTGAGAAATCAACACGTATTCGTCTTCCATCAAGTTCCATGCCATTAGCACGTTCTTTTGCCTTTTTTGAAAAACAGAAATATGTTAGATATGATGGATGTGTATTTATAAAAAATATATTTAAAATTCTGTAAAGAGCTCTCTCACAACCAGTATAATGTTATGCAAAAAAATTAGGGATGCACCATATCCACTATTTTGGATTCGGCTGAACCCCCGAATCCTAAGCAAAGGAATCGGCCGAATACCGAACCCTAATTTGCATATGCAAATTAGGGGTGGGAAGGGGAATTTTTTTTTTACTTCCTTGTTTTGTGACAAAAAGTCACGCGATTTCCCTCTCCACCCCTAATTTGCAAATGCAAATTAGGATTTGGATTCAGTTGGGCCAGGCACAAGGATTCAGCGGAATCCGAATCCTGTTGAAAAAGGCCGAATCCCGAACCGAATCCTGGATTCGGTGCATCCCTAAAAAAATGTTCAAAGTGTCAAGGTGTAAAACAAAAACAAATCTTAAATGACATGTAAAACCCTCACAAATGTAATCCGTGAACAGCCTCTACCAAATCTTTAAACACCCATCACTCGGGTTGTTAAACAAATGGCACGGCTGCAGCATTCACTTAATCACTTAGGATTCCTTCTTCTCCTCTAATCCACTCTGCCCCCTCCCTTAGGATTATTCTTTTTGCCGTTTACTGAGAATGCTTAGTTTGTCTTAACTCAGTTTACTACACACTCCCTCCAGTCTAGCAGCCAATGAAGAGATGGCATTACTGGTTTCCATAGAAACTCTACCTAAAACAGAAACACACCACCTACATTCACTATGATGTTGAGAGTAATATTCTGAGACAATTTGCAATTGTTTTTCATTTATTATTTTTGGGTTTTCAGTTATTTAGTCTTACAGAGCATTTGTTTTTTAGAAGGGGTTGGTGACACATTTAAAAGCCGCAAAGCATCAGATTAAGGCAAATAATTAATGAATTATTAAAAAGAAAAAATAAAGATCAATTTATTAATGACATCAGTTTTATTACTGCAGTGCAGTGTCCTAATAAATGTGTCTCCATGCTTTGAATTCTACAAGCTTGTGTTCTTGAAGTTCTCGTCATTGAGGATCCTTCTCTAGCCAATTAACACTGGCAGACTATGATCAGTTTTTTTTTTAAAGGGATACGGTCATTGGAAAAAAAAAAATTTCCCAAATGAATCAGTTAATAGTGCGCCTCCAGCAGAATTCTGCACTCTTCTCAAAAGAGCAAACAGATTTTTTTATATTCAATTTTGAAATCTGACATGGGGCTAGACATATTGTCAATTTCCCAGCTGCCCCAAGTCATCTGACTTGTGCTCTGATAAACTTCAATCACTCTTTACTGCAAGTTAGAGTGATATCACCCCCTCCCTTTTCCCCCCCAGCAGAAAAACAAAACAATTGGAAGGTAACCAAATAGCAGCTCCCTAACACAAGATAACAGCTGCCTGGTAGATCTAAGAACACTCAATAGTAAAACCCATGTCCCACTGAGACACATTCAGTTACATTGAGAAGGAAAAAACAGCAGCCTGCCAGAAAGCATTTCTCTACTAAAGTGCAGGCACAAGTCACATGACCAGGGGCAGCTGGGAAATCGACAAAATGTCTAGCACCATGTCAGATTTCAAAATTGAATATAACAAAATCTTTTTGCTCTTTTGAGAAATGGATTTCAGTGCAGATTTCTGCTGGAGCAGCACTATTAACGGATTCATTTTGAAAAAATTGTTAAGTATGAGGGCAGGTGAGGCCTAAGAAAAAGTTATAATAAAAAAAAAAAAAAAAAGAGAAATACACTGTACTCACCTCTTTTGCATCATCAACATTTTCAAAATATACAAAGGAGAATCCTCTTGAACGTCTTGACTGCTGGTCATACACTATGGAAACATCACTAAGTGGGCCGTACTTAGAAAACACTTCTCTTAGATCACGTTCCGTAGTATATAGACTCAAACCAAACACTCCCAGGCAGCAGTTGGGATCTGGATTTGCCTAAAGCGTAGGGGAAAAATCATACCAACTGTAAACATGTTTATTCAAACCAAAGTGAGAACATCACGCACAGTTGATATACAGATGGGTTATTGTGATGCTCTATAACTGGGGTCCCCAACCTTTTTCTTTTATCCGTGAGTCACATTCAAATGCATAAAGAGTTGGGGAGCAACACAAATAAGGGCTGTGATTGGCTATTTGGTAGCCCCTATGTGGACTCATAGCCTACAGGAGGCTCTACCTGGCACTATACCTAGTTTTTATGCAATTAAAACTTGATTCCCAGCCTGGAATTCAAAAACAAGCACCTGTTTGAGGCCGCTGAGAGCAACATCCAAGGGGTTGGAGAGCAACATGTTACTCACAAGCTACTGGTTGGGGATCACTGCTCTATAATATTGTTCTTGACTTTTTGTATTTACAACAGAGTAGACAGAATATTAAAGCTAATGGCACATTTAGTTACAAAAAACACCCCTTGTGTACCCTGGCATTGACATGAATGGAAACCACTTGTCATCACTGTTTTTTTTTTTTTTTTTTGCCTAAAAATGCATTTCTAAACGAAAGCTTATTCAGGGAACAATTTAGTCTTTACATATAATACCCTTTAGATTTTTTTGGAAGTACAGATGGCTGATATGGAGAACATTATACAGATGCAAAAGCTATTAGCTAATGCTGAAATATGAACTAACTAAATGTTGAGATATAAAGAGACAATTGTATTGTAAACAAATTTGGGTGCAGAACTGGCCCTTTTAGAAGAATACCATCAGTCTTTGCAAGAGGCCAACACTTGCTATATATCTTCCACGTTGAGTGTACCAGCTTCTTCTGGGCCAGACATAAGCAATACGTATGATTTATGACAAACTGGTAACATTTCCTAATTACTAGAGGAATTGGGAGGGATGGGTATGGCCTTTTCACTTAAGGACTGGCCAACTCTGTACCTTGGCAGTAATGTATGTGCTTCTGGCATTAGGACATGCCCAGCCCCATTTGAAACACGACAGGGACCATATAACATCTATAGGGAGCTCCACTAAAGGGGCTATTTTTGAAGCTAATGTTAATTTACGGTGAAAAGTAAAACCAGCACCATATAGTTTACATCATTGCATACAAAATTAGCATACATTCATCCTACATGTCTCCAAAGGATAAAAACAAAAAGAGCAATTTTTACAATATTTCCATATCATATCCATTTTAACTGGAGTAGGTCACTTGCTTTCATTTGTATTTTGCCAGGTGAAGGGGCATGTGTGCTCCAAAAGCTTGCAATTGTTATTTATTCAGTTAGCCACACTTAGCCAAATGTATTCAATCACCAAACTTTACTTTTTCTGTAGTTATAATAAAGGCATTTTAGGATTTTTGTACTTAAATTTACTGCTATGAAACGGATGACAGATGGCCATCTTGGCATGTGCATCTGATTACTTTTGAGCAAGTGCTGATCACTACATGCGGTAATGTTATGTTTGTGTGCAGCTGTTTACCCATGAGAAATTCATATTTCCAATGAATAGTTCTAGTGCAGTCATTATTCCAGAGACAGTTCAGCAGTAAGTGATAACACAAAGGAAATGTGAGTAGTAGGGTTGTCCATATATTTTTGGCTACACAAAGTGTCCTAATATTTTTGTCATATAGTATATGTAGTTACATCCGGATTTGATTTCATTTTCTAGTATTACACAGATGGATACGTAAATACCTTTTTCAAGGCCTACACAATATTTGGGCCACATTCTGTCTGCTATTGTTAAAAATAAACATTATATGGTTACTTGAACGTTATTGATCACATCAGCCAATCAAATCGGTTACATGCAAATGAAACATTCAGCATGACAATTTCACTGGCAACATCAGCTTATATATTTGGGAGGCATTATCGAAGGCAACGAGTGTGGTAATGATTGGCTAAGCTTTAACAATGGAGGTATATGTCTAGAAGTGGCTACTTTCATAATGAAAACCCATAAGATATTAAATGATGGGAACCTTCTCAGTACTGAAAAATTAGACATGTCAATTGTTTTAGATAGATGTGTGACATGAGAAATAATGTTTATTTTTTTCATAATCACATTTAAGTTAAATAAGCAGCTGTTATGCTATTCAGCAGTTTTCCTTCTTTTATTCAATCAAGAGGATTCTGATAACTGCAAACACTGCTATTTCCAAATTCATATAATTAAAATGCATAAAATCTTTCTGCAAGTCAACTGTCACATACCCTGTTTCCAAGATGCCTTCTCCGACCAGACCCAGGAGAGTGACTATTGCTGTGACGCCTTCTATATTCTCTACTGTGCGACCGGCTCCTTGATCTTTTCCTAGACCTAGAGCGAGTGCGTGACCTTGTATAATGTCTACGAGAACTTCTTCTTGATCTAGACCTAAAGACACAGAAAAGATGGTTACATTTTTCTTTGGTTAAAATGCAATTGCCTTCATTTTAGTTAACGACATTAACTTAATACATACTGACGGGAAAAAATGTAATTTGAGGAAGTTTAGAAAAATGATTTCTTAATCAGAGTTGTGGTTTAATGGAGCTTGCACTGCAATAAACTGCCTCTCGCAAGCGTTATGCTATCTGCACTGGAGGGAGCTCAATCCTGTGGTGCGTGACGTGGGATTAAGAAATGTATCAACCGATCTGATATAAGCGAGTTGGGACACTTGCCGGCAAATATTCTCCTTTGGATTCCAACCAGTGATACCTGCTAAGCACTTACCCATATGTAATCAAGGAAATAATTGCGCACGCACTCCTGCAGCCAAGGTGATTGAGGTAAATCTTCAAGCTTTATTTCTTCATGTTATAAGGTAATCGTCCCAACGCGTAGATACGTAATCATAGGCACTAACTTAAAGAACCGTTACAGACATTTAAACATAATTAAAGGAAATGATGTCCAGATTGACCTTACATAAGGTTTATCTCTGGATGTGAACAATTGAAACAGTTAACTCTTAATCAGAAAGTAAAGAAAGCCAGTACTACAAAATGCATATTATTCGCTTTTAAATATTAAATAAAGTAAATTTCAATGACCCAATATCCGTTGTCATAAAATTGTATTTAACAAATTTAGCCAGAGTTCGGTACAATTAAAAACTATGAACCTTAGATAAGCACCTGAGGAAGGGGCTGACCCCGAAAGCTTGTGCCAACTCTGCTGGAATAAATGTTCTAAAAGGTAAAGCCAAGTGTCTGGTGTGCTTCTTCCCTATGGGAATTATTTTATGAAAATTGGCTTGGAAGTAGCTGGAGGAGTTGAAAGCACCCTATGGAAAGAAAGTAAGTGGCGTGCCGAAGAAAATGTATTTTGGTCCTTAGATAAGTTTAACATTTAAATATTTTTTGTTTTTTGTTATTCTATGACCAAAATAAAGCGGTTCTTAAATGGTTATAATGTCTCCTACAAAAAATCGTCAAAAGATAACTATGTGATCCCAATTTCAATCGATGTTTAGTAAGAAACAATCTTATCCAAATTATTGAAATTATTCAACAGGCTCATTTTTTGAGGGGGTCATATCAGACGACAGAATATCAATCTTGCATCAATCACGATTTTAAAATCTTGGTTAGTAGCTTATCAATCAAAAAGTGATGCTTATCGTTTCCCAGAATATAACTTAAAATAAGAGGTTCTAAAATGAATCTGGGTAAAAACCCCTTACATCTAATTACCAGAAAGATATATGTTTTATTTCTACAATGTGTCCGGAGCAAGCGCATATCTATGTGTGCTCCAAAACATTTATTTTTCATTGATATGGATAAATTGTAACTTATAAGGCATAGAAGCTGTTTTCAGTTAGCAATATATATCATCAAGAACAAGGCTAACAATATCACGTATAACATGCAACATCAAACCGAAAGTTTAACCCTCTCGGTTGCCTAGTATCTAACATAAAGATCCAAAGCGCTTCTCTATGCCGAAGTTTAGACAGTTTATCTCCACCTCTCATTGATTGATAGTTCTTTTCTATTCCTTGGATAATCAAGTTATTAATATCACAATCACTACATTCTAAGAAGTGTCTGGATACAGTGGTACTGTTACTGCGGGACTCAATGCTATAGATGTGTTCTCGCATTCTAGACTTTAAATTTCTAGATGTGCTTCCCACGTACTGAATGCTACATTTCTTGCATGTTAACAAATAAACCACATTATGTGGTGTTGCAGTTAATGTAACATTTAATTTTATATTTGCTGGTAGTGCTATTACTAACAAACTCGGAGGATTTCTCCATGTAATTACATGTTACACAGCGAGTTGCTCCACAGCGATAAGTCCCTTTTTCTATCACATAAATCACTTGGTGACAAAATGCTCCCAAGTGTCTTAGCACGCCGGGTTACAAATCTACATCCATTTTCCATCACTCTCTGAAGTTTTTCATCCCCATTTAAAACTGGGAGATATTTCTGCACGGTTTTTTTTATCTTGTAAAATTGTTTACTGTAAGTAGTGATGAACATGAGTGAGACATGAGTCTTTTCCTGAGACTTTGCTTCAGTAGTATATAACAACGTGCTTCTATTTTCTCTAAATGCTCTAACAAAAGCTGTTTCCAAGAGTGATAACGGATAACCACGGGCAAGAAAGTGACCCCTCAGTTCTATTGCTTGTGACAAAAATTCTGCCTCTGTACTGCAGTTTCTTCTCAAACGTTGGAATTGCCCTATAGGTACTGCTTTAAAAATGTGTCTAGGATGACACGAGTCAGCGCTTAGCAAGGAATTGCCTGCAGATTCTTTTCTATAAACAGTACTAACTATTTGATGAGAGGTGCCTGTAAGTTTCAAATCTAAAAAATCTATAGTGGTATGATCAAACGAAAAAGTGAACCTCAAATTACAATCATTGCAATTCAGGTGTTCTACAAAACTTAAAATTCAGGTTTAGACCCTTTCCAAACAAATAAGAGATCATCCACATATCTCTTATACAGCTTGACAAATTGAACCCCTGTGATCTTACCTCCAAAAAGGTGGACCTCTTCCCACCAACCCATGTACAGGTTGGTTCATTCAGTGAAATTGGCTCAAAAAATGAGCCTGTTCAATAATTTGGATAAGATTGTTTCTTACTAAACATCGATTGAAATTGGGATCCCATAGTTATCTTTTAATGAATATTTGTAGGAGACATAACCATTTAAGAACAGCTTTATTTTGGGCATAGAATAACAAATAACAAAAAATATTTAAATGTTAAACGTATCTAAGGTTCATGTATTGGGTCATTGAAATTTACTTTATTTAATATTTAAAAGCGACTAATATATGCATTTTGTAGTACTGGCTTTCTTTACTTTGATTGTTAAGAATTAACAGTTTTAATTGTTCACATCCGGAGATAAACCTTATGCAAGGCCAATCTGGACGTCATTTCCTTTAATTATGTTTAAATGTCTGTAACGGTTGTTTGTTAAGTTAGTGCCTATGATTACGTATCTATTGATACGAAACGCGTTGGGACGCTTACCTTATAACATGAAGAAATAAAGCTTGAAGTTTTACCTCAATCACCTTGGCTGCAGGAGTGCGTGCGCAATTATTTCCTTGATTACAGATTGCCTAAACTACGGTTTTGGGGCACAGCACCCGGGCCATTGTGTCAACTCGGTGAGTGCAAGCTCTGCTGACATATTAAGTATATTCCATAAAGTTCAATTGGTGTTCGCTTAAGTGTCGGACCTGGGGTTTTTACACCCAGGTCAACCTTCCTACTCGGTGAGCTATTACCCAGTAGTTGTTTTTCCGTCACTATTAGCTTTAAGCACAATAGTCTGTTGCTATAGAAGAGATTAAATAAACTAAGATTGGATATGTGACAAACTCATGGAAGTAAATGTGAATTAAATATTGAATTAAATATTTTAAAATCTTTTAAGTCTTTTAATAAATCAGTGTTATACTATACGACTTCTGTATTCTTGTCTTGGAGCCTAACAGTGGCCTGTGGAGGAGGGGAGAATATTGCTTATCAATATTATGTGTGTTATTTCTACTACAATCTTTTAAGTAGGCAATTTTACTAAACTTGGTGGAGGTCTAAGAGAACACCAAATACAATTCTACACACACATTTTTTTTTAAAGGGGAACTCACACTAGTGAACCTTGTATTTCAAGCACTGGGTGCTCCAAGTTTAATTGAAACTACTACACCATATTTGCGTTCTCCGTTTGCTTTAGGCGCTGATCAAAAAAAAAAAATATATATTTTTTTTTTTCCTTTAAAATTTTTACTTTCCATTTGTGACATTCTACATACAGCAGAGAGAATGTAAAGGAACATCAGGGGAGAGTCACTCTAAAGGACTAACTAACCCTAAGTTTTGTTTTTGTATTGTTTCATGTGCACAATCAAACTGGGCTCTCCTCCCATAGCAGTTGCATGGTGCATTTTCTTGCAAAAATTAGTATGGTTACCCCCATCCGAATTCTTGCAGGCTCTTTTAGATTGCAAATAGATGCATACATAAAAAAAACACTAAATGTACCTAAAACAGCCTAACTTAAGCTTGACTTTAGAACACTGAGAAAGTTTTATGCAGAGACAACTTTTGCATTTGTTGTATTAGAAAGTTTTAGGTTATGCAAGTTATTGGAAAAAGTATGGTTACACAAAATGTATAACTTTTTTTAAAAAAAGATGTCCATTGAGTTCATCCGTTAATAATGGTAAAGGGAAAGAAATTAACATACACTTCGGCTGATCGGTAATGTTAATCAACTAAACACACAGTGAAAAATTATCAGTAGCATCTGCCTTGATGCACATAAATCAAGTCCTGAAATCATGGTTTGCCCTTTTACTTGTGCTGGCCCAAATATCATTGGGATTTATGGACGCTAGTTTGAGTGAGGTCCTGAGTAGGGATGAGCACAATAAGTGCCCATGCTTTGCACAGAAAAATGCCAACAGACTCTGTTTAGGAAATAAAATGTTGCGTGGTTTGAAAATGATTGCACAAAAAAACACCCATTAGCAAATTTTCAGCAGTGAAAAGGGTCAGATTCAGCCACTACTAGTCCTGAGATCATGACGTGCAAAACACAACTTTTGTTGCGCAGATGCAACTATCAAATGATCCTCGTTATTAATCTATCTAGTTGGCTTAATTGATGGAGGTAAGTAGGTTGCACACACTGATAGAAGTATGGCTTGTAGATGGGTTAAAATAACAAAAGCTAGTGTGAAAATAGGTTGAGAATTTGTCATTTAAAAAATGTGTGCATTCATATATTCAGTACCATATGGATGTCCAAAACAACATGTTGGTAAAACTATGAGATGTTTGGCAATAAGAATTTGTGTGTGGCATGCCACCGGAGAAAGTATCTAGAGAAGATCGCTGTGCATTTGGGGTGAAATGTGCCTCAGCAGTTTGGGAGAACACCTGCTTGGCTTATGGTTTGAGGAGTTTGTGGAGTGCAGCTACGAAAGTTATATTATGTCATTTTCCACAAATACATTGGGGATATGAAAGGAAACTCCGTTTCCTCTTGCTGATTGAATAGCACCACGAGTAGAAATGTGTCCAGTCAAAAAGACCAAACTGTATAAAAGTAACAGATAACAGCAGGCTCTCCACATTGCATAATGTGTACAGGACAGTAAAGTGGAGAGGACATGTCACACAATTCCCTACTAGGAATGCTTCATATGAATACTATAAATATTCCAAGGTCCTTTTCCATTATGGATTTGCCTATTAAAGGAACAGTTAAGTATTCATATAAATACTGGGCAAATGGATAGAATGTGCAAAAATAAAAAATATTTCTATTAGTTAATTAGCCAAAAATGTCATATATAAAGGCTAGAGTGACTGGATGTCTAACATAACAGCCAGAACACTACATCCTGCTTTGCAGCTCTCTTGGTTTCCATTAAATGGTTACCAGGCAGTAATTTAAAGGAAAACTATACCCCCTAAACAATGCAGGTCTCTATAAAAATATATTGCATAAAACAGCTCATATGTTAAACCCTGTTTCGTGTAAATAAACCATTTTCATAATATACCTGTTTAGTTGTATGCGCCATTGCGTAATCATAAATAGAAAATTGCCCCATGGGATCATAGGATTCATGGTGCACACAAACAAACCAAACATGTTAGGTCACATGAGCCAATTAGATATATTCCTTCCTGTTACAATTAGAGTTGCAATATTTCTGGTCAAGTGATCTCTGAGGCAGCACAGAAACCATCACAGAATGGTGGTACAAGGCAAGAGATATAAAAGAGCAATATTTACTTAAATATATATTCCAGTTTGGTAAGATTCTTTAATAGGCCACATGATGTAAACTGTTGCTTAAGTATTCATTTTGTGGGTATAGTTTTCCTTTAAAGGCAGGCATCATGGGTCATAACTGTTTAGAGAGCTGCATTTTTCAACACACTATATTAGAAATATTTTTTTATTTTGCACATGCTATTTACCCAGTTTTATTTTTATAATGAACAGTCCCTTTTAAAACATGCTACAATGCTATATAAACAAATATACAGTTTGCATTCAGTGATAATGGTCAATATACAAGCTTCAAATGTGAATAAGTAAAAATGGGTTTGCACCCTAGTCAAGCCAGATGCTATTTACGATTTTTCTTAACACTTCTGATCCAGCAGATGCAGGGTATATAAATGGTAAAATCATTCATGAATGTTCTCAACTCCAAGTACCAATGGAATACATTGGTACTTGGAGGTGATCACTCTTATTAGTGGTTTTAAATATCTTTATACTGCAGTTCTGTTTGGCCAAGATTAACAAGGTATACATTTGGCAAGCACCATATTTAGACACTACATCCGGTTTTCTTGTGAACAACTTTTTTTTATTTTTAAATATCTATTTACGCACCACCCTCCTTTAAGGGCACTTTAATTATCCTTAAAAAATAGAGTGGTGCCCCCACTTTGATTGTTACTGTAGCAGATTTAACAAGAGTGATAAGAGCTAAAAATTGTTTGCAGTCAGCTACTGGCAGACAAGTACAACCACAGGTTTCTGCCACTCCATGGTCTTGTTTTTTCTCTTATTGTCTCTGCCCCATGCTATTCCCTTATTCTCTTATTTTTTCCTCTTTCCCCTTCTCCTTTACTTTTCTCCCAACCATTTCTTCTACCTCCTTCCATTCTCATTCTGATCCTTCTTTTGTATCTCTTTCCGAATCCACCTTTTTCTTTTGAGCTCTATGTTCCTTTCTGTACCCCCCCTCCTCCCACTTCTAGAGCAGAATCCTGTACTGAAATTTTTCAATTTTGAAATTTTACACAAGGCAAGCCAATGTGTTACATTCCCCAAGTTCCCTCAGCCATGTGCTCTGATAAGCTTCAATCTCTCTTATGCACTTGTGCCCTGCAAATGAAATTGTTCTCCACAAAGAAGTGGAGCAACCCATAAATAGGTTGGCACAATGGGGCAAAAGATGCCCCTATTGTGGCTCCACATTTCTGTAGATAAAATTGGCCACTGAACAGTAAATACTTGTGACAAAACTTCAGGAAATACCATTGCATGGCACATTATCTGAATTGCTATAGCTAGACAATGTAGGTCAAATGTAACCTAGCAAGCAGGCAGTGGTTTAAATAAGAGATCAGAATAGTGGGTATTCAATAACGTTAAAATTAGCCTGAGTTGACTTGTTCCCAGAATATAGATAGATTCCCAAACACATATATCATAATGCAAATATATTGAGATACCAAACAGAGTTGTTTTTTAGCATCAGTCCTTGATCTCAAAAAGAGTTGGAAAAGAAAATGGATAAACAAGTGAGGGAAAGCTCACCCCTGGTTACACAGAATTGGGAAAATAAGGGTTGTCAGAAATAAAGTGGAACATTAGGTCATAGGTCATACTTTGTCAATTAATATTTCACAATGCAGATTTGTTTCAGGAATTTTCATGTTACACACCTTGACTTGGATCTGGATCTAGATTTGGATTTGGATTTTGATCTGGAACGCCTGGATCCTTCTTTTGAACGAGATCGGGCAGCGGAGTGATTTGGGGACTGACTTGCAGACTTGCCAGACTGTCGTGCACTTCCACTCCTTGAAGCAGATCTTGATTCCTAAACACAGTTATTAAGTTAAATGAAAAAAATATTTGTACAAAACAAATAAAAATGGAGTTCAAACACTAAGTTTGTATTTTGCATAAAAACTTGGTTTAAATGTAATTTAAAAAACAAAAAACACCTAATTTGAAGATGTTCCCTAAAATTTGTATACCCTGTATATAGTTATACAGATAATGCATGCATACAGGGACACAGAAACAGACTAGTAATTACTTAGCGTAGTGCTTTCTGATTCCAGATTACTTCTTATCTTAACTTCATTTTAATTTCTTTTCTTCATTCTTCATTTTCAAATTCTGACTTCTTTTCATCTTCCCCACTTCATACATATTTCTTAATATTCTAAAAGTAGGACTTCAGTTCTGAAAATAGCATGCATATTTTTTTCTCCTCATAATTTCAGCTTCACTTATTTCTGAGCTTCAAATAATTCTCATTTATTAAACTTGTCAAATGACGACTTCTGTATTTTCCTTCTTCAATATTAACCTTAACAGAAAAAGAACAGGATGTTTAAAAATTTTTAGGATCAAAGCTAATCACATCTGGAATTTATTTTTTAAACAAAAACATAGTATTGAAATACTGCCTAAATTGTATCAGTTAAGGGAAAGCTGATGTTATGAAGCTGCATGAAAAGGTATTGTAATGAAAAGCAAGAAATGAGCCCCCAAATGGCAAGGATTTCAGCATTTCCATGGAATTTCTTAAAACCACCTATTTACATCTGGCACGAAGACAATGTTTTGGACTACATAAATAAATCCTTCCTCATGCTGGTAAACGTACCAAAAAGCACTGCTTTCATATTTTACAAAGTTTCTAACATATGGAATGGATATCAAACAATACATTGCAAGCTCTGTGCATCTAGTGGTAGATGTGATAATAGCACCAAAGCGAGGGAAACAGGAGCAAAACCTACAAGTATTTTAGGACTAGGCGGTAAGAACTGAATGGATGAGACAATAGCTGCCTGAAAGTATTTTTCATGTGCTGCCTGTTTTCAAAAACACAGGATCATGCATAATGAACTTAGATGGCTGCCTACTCACCTTTATTAAAACTAAAAAAAAAAACCATAAACAAAATACTGGTTTGATAAATTTTTAAATGGTAGAATGAATGATTTCCACGTCATCCAGTCTAATATTATATCAAAAACTACACCATAAAAATAGCCACATTATCCCTTCCCTTTAATATGTATTGTTTTCAATACAATGAGAGGGCTAGAGGTCTTTCTTTAGACCTACAAATAAGAAAAGTGTTGTAAAGCATCAACAAGGGGTAGAATTAGATAAGGAACAAACAGCTTTACTTGCAAGAAATAAAATAAATAAAAAATGTAGGCCAAAAGTGCGCTCAATTAAAAAATGGTTATTTTGGCCATAATAAACTCTGCTCAACAATGGAGTAAGAGGACCAACGCTGTAATTGCACATAAGCTGTCATAGGCTAACACAGAATATGGATAAGCAAAGTAAATGTGAACAAGAGCACAGGGCCTGATGGAATGAATCCCTGAGTGCTTAGTGCAGTTTTAGCCAGGACATTTTGGGGTTTCTTTTTCTGGTACTGTACAAGACAGAGTAAATATGATGTAAATCCAATATTTTAAGGATAAGGAAAAATAGGATCACTGTGGAGAGCCGGGTTGTTATGGAACCTAATAGCCAACTTCCAAGGTCAGAAGTAAACAACTAGAATTTCTAAAGGGTGTTCCCCACACTGAACTTTCCTTTTCCTTTAAAAGGGGATAACAAAATACAATGTAATACCCATTTGAATTACTATAATAAGTAGTGCTCAGCATTTCTTTATGAAAGACAGATGTGTTTATTGATTAAATAAGTAGGAAATTGGACAGTGGAGTTGCAGTATAGTGCTGCACAAGTGTTTGCTTTTTTTTTTTTTTTTTTATTTTTTTAAATGGTCTGTTGGTCTAGGTAATTCTCTTTGTACAGGACAGAGAACAGGTTGAAGGATTGTATACAAAGGGAGGCTGTCCATGGTATAATCACTACTTGGAGCAGGATACTTTTTGTGGCGAGGCTGATAAAAACACTATGCAAGTCAATTCATTCTATACAGGATGTGGATACTGATGTGGACAAATTTGCAACCTTGGCGGTTAAATGGCAGATAAGATGCAATACGTATAAATGTAAGGTTATGCATTGGGATTTAAAAATATGTTAGGCTTTTATACCCTTATATAAACTCCCCTTTCGGACCAAAGCTAATTAAGTTGAGCTTAATTAGAAATGGTGCATAACGATCCAGCCTGGAGCAAATGGTGGCCTAAAGATTAGTGCACAAAGATTACTTCTTGATGTGTCCGATCAACCTCTATACATGGCTCTTAGTGTTACACTACTCTATATGACAACTCTTATTTCATACCCGACTTCATGTAATGCATACGGGATGTTTTGTTCTGTTTTGTGTGTTTTATAGGTTTAAAACAATATTTTTCCTTTAAAGGGGCACTGTCACAGTTGTGATGCCAAACCTATTTTTTTGTCCATCAAGCAAAATAACCTTCTACTTTAGACTTTCAGACGTTAGGTTAGCAAAAGAGAGTAAGGTTTGATCCTTGTAGTGGTAATATTTCTAAATATAAAAACAGCCCAGTTTAAGTTTGTAAATTAAAGAAACACTGCTGCTATCCGTGGCAAAACACTAGTCCAAAACTGTGCCTTTGACTTTATGGAACTAGCCATGTCCGCAATTCTCCACAAAAGATCTGGCCAAATAGAAAACATGTACCTAAATTTGCATTAAACTAGGAAAACAAGATACCATCCTAGGTAAACAAAAAATTGTGTTTCAATTACAAATACATTGAAAACAATACAGAGTTCAGGATTCACAAGAGAAAATGTTCTAAAAACAGATGGAATTTGGAATGGAACAAATAGAATTTGCCCTATGGTCTTTGCAAAACTCTTACAGAAGTACTTGGCAAAAGGGGAGTCTTTTTAAACGACTTTTTATACTAAATTAAACCAAAGCAGTGAAATAAAGTAGGCTCTATGGTACTTGACCAAGATCTTAAGCTGTGAATTTTTCTAATGTATTCCTGGTCTTTTTTCCTATTCTGTATACATACCACACAACTCCATAAAAGACATGTAAACCCCTTCACAAAAATTTAATCAGTGAACAGCCACTTTCAAATTGTTAGATAACTTCCACTCTGGTTGTTAAAAAACAGTAAGGTTGCAGCATTCCCTTAATCACTTAGAATTCCTTCTACTCCTCTAACCCCCTCCCTCAGAAATTTACTTTGGCTGTTGACTTTCAGTTTTCAGTTCTTCTCAGCTCAGACTACTAAACACACCCTCTTGTTTAACAGCCAATAAAGAGACATCATTACTGGTTCCCATAGAATCTCTGCTCTAGTTGTCTGATCCTATTTTTTTCTCCTAACCACCTCTCCCAAGCTAAGCTTTACCATTACAGTGCTCAACTCCAGCAGAACTTTTTATCAAAGTATGTTGTGCCAGAGTAAAACTGCATTCTGCACTGCATGAAATTTACAGCATACATGTCCTGTTTGCAGATGTCAGTGTTACCGATGTGTTAGAGGGAAAATGGCCGCCAGGTGAAATCTGATATTTGTTTTAGGAAAATGTGATGGAGCTGTCAAATGGGGGGGGTATGCAATACAAATGATGTGGCATGAGTGGGGAATATATGCCCGATTTATATACTTGGTAGGAAAATGTAGGCTTTACATGTTACATGCCTGTCATCAGGTCTCTGATGAAGTGCAGTGACACGAAACGTGTCAGACCTCATGGCGCAGGGTTTAACAGTTTGTTAAGGATGTTTAATATTTAATAAAATTCAAGTTTTTTACCAATGATTCGATGACCAAGCGATTGTTGTGATGTGAACCGAAGAGTGCGCTGTCCAGAAATTTTGGTGTTTACATGTCCTTTAACACATCTTAAAACTTTCCCAATAATGAATATAATCTAAATATATGCTCTAATAGGTTCATCATACTGCCCCTTTACTTATCAACTATTGGTTGTTACAGATTACTGAAAATTGTGCAAATGTCTCCAGTGTTTATAAATGAGCCCCAGTACGTCAAGTGCTTGGCTCAAAGTATAAGGGGTTGTCTGTGTAAAATTAAATTCTAAGCACCTTTCCAACATGAACAATTACACATGCTGAGATTTAGTCAGGCAGTTTTGCGGATTCTGACCATTCTGCCAGATCATCTAGGCATGCATGGCCAATTAGGGGTACAATCCTACAAACAATCCTAAAAATTGTGGATATAGGATTACAGGTTCTAAAGTGAAATTTCCATTCATTGGTCAAAACAAATTCTTCTGCTATCAATAAACTTAAGTTGGTCATGCACTTGGGGACCATTCACCAATAAGCAGAGGGCCAAAGAATCTCATAAGTGGAGCTATACAGGCTTCAAGTTGAGGGCCGCATCAACATGCAGAAGCTGTCCTTTATTAGATGCAAGAGCCAAACCTGCCCGATGGATATCTGGTCAATTTTCATTTGTCATTTCAGTCGGGCAGCACCTTACATGGGCTAATAAGCTGCCAACTTGGTCCTAGAGACGATGTTATGCTAAAATAGAATGTGACTCAATTTTAGATTTTGTCCTGTTTATTGTGAACGGAATCCTGTTCAGCACAAGACCTTTTAATTTCACGAATGTTGGAAAAAAGGGGGTCTATTGCCCCTTTAACCACTAAAGCATATATGTTATCTAGATAATAAAAGTGCTCTTTACATGTTTATTGTTTATAAAACTGACAAGCTTATAACTTAACTTTTCGTTTTGCAACGAGTGTAAAGCCTTCAGATGGATTCAGACATAACTATATACCCCCTTTTTTAATATTGGTAAGTTAATAGGTCTTGCGCTGAACACACTTTTTGTCAATTGCTTTAATTAGGGAATATCTAGTGATGTGCGAATCTGTCCAGACATCAAATTATTCAGACTTAAAGGACCAGGACAACCATGAAATGAAAATTGTTTTCTATGCAATTAGATACCTTGTTACACTGCACAAGTTAAAATTGTGTTTATTCGTATAAACTATAATAATGTTGTTGAAGTAATTTGCAACATATGCACTCTCTAAAGTATTGCTATTTATACAGATTGTCTTATTGGATTTTCAGCCGATTGCCCAACCCTATGTGCTAGTTTTCCGTGTGTTTTTTTTCATATCAGTAGTTTTTATTGACTTTTCCAAAGTGAGCATGTTGACAGTTGGCATGAAAATTACATAATGCTGTATATGCTTTTAAAAATGTTTTATATATGGTACAAATAAAAGGGTTTATCCTTCTGAGACAGTAGAACCAATGTGCACAATTCCTTTCCTCTCTCTCAGAACTGACCTCAAGCCTCGAATAGCTTTTTTGTGCTCCTATTAGCCCAGTCTCCCAAATCCCTATTGTTATCATGCAGGTGTGTGGAGACTAATTGGAGCCTGTGTTAGAGTCCTGCGCGGGTCCATTATTTGGAACCCATACCCGACCCTTACCGCTATCCACAACCTGGGCCCGCTTTCTTACCAGCTACTAAGGATGGGCGAATTTGACCCGTTTCGTGCCAGCGAAATGTCGCCAACGCCAATTAAAGTCTATGGGCTTCAAAAAAAAAAAAAAGTTTTTTTGACGCGCGTCTTTTTTATTTGTCGCACGTCTATGGGCCCCATTTCTGCGGCGAAACAAGGCAAAAAAAATTCGCCCATCCCTACCCGCAAGTACCTTATCTGTAACCCAGACCCGCTGATCATCAAGAATCAGGAATGCTGTCATTGTAAACCGGAAGTGACATTATCAGAAAAAATAAATAAATAAATAAAAAAATCGCTATTGAGAAGACCAGCAGCCCAACCCGCGACCCCATGTCTATACCCGCACCCGTAACTTTTACCTGCAGGGTACAGCAGGTTTTTGTGGATAACCAGCGGGTACCCGACTCATGTAGGACTCTTGCCCGTGTGCCTGGATTATCTGTCCCTGCTGCCTATGATTCTTATTCAGGCAAATATCAAAAAATGGAATTGCTTTAAAGTAATAAAAATATGCCATTCAAAGAAGCAAAGGCTCAGGTTACACAGCTGTGCCAAATAAATTTTCTTCAATTCCCACCATTACTACACAGCAGCTTGTTTATATGAACTATAGTAGTGTTTCTGATGCAAACACACCAGTTTTACCAGTGCAGATATTATTTGACTTGTGCGGTTTTTATAACGTTCCCTAAGCATAAACCTCACAACAGCCTAGACCACACTGAGCATGTGCATAGTCTTGATCTCGCAAAGATGGTTTAACAAAGTTACAAGGTTTCCGTTTTATCATTACAGTGCAACTTTGTGTGTGTCTTACGGTTCATTTAATGGTAAATAGCTGTTACTTTGAAACCAACAGATTGCTGTGTCTATATATAGAGTTTATTATTAGCGCCAAAACCAGTCTTTCGTTTAAAGACTTCCTCATTCAAACAAATGGTTTAAGTTTCACTCTTTTTGAAAAAGAGTAAAAATCATATTTTCACTATAAATAACGCAAATATGGACAACTTAATTACTTTAAAATGTACTTTCATTATAAATAACGCAAATATGGACAACGTAATTACTTTAAAATGTACGTTTGCCAACGGCTACGGAAAGGAAGTATCTGAATCGCTTGAATCCGAAGAACATGTGGTTGTTGTATAATAAACACCAACTAGAGCCAATTTCTAGCTAAAGCTTTTGGGTTACACGTCAGGAAATAATACTCCGCTTACACTTGTTGCTACAAACAATGAGATCACAGACTAAGCGAGCGGCTTCGGAACTTCTCGGAGTAACCCCGCCGCAACGCACGTGTCCCCGAATAAAGCGACGCAGATGCAGCCACCGACGTAACGCACTCAGATCAGCTTCACGTGTGGACAAAGAAACCATTTTGGCTGCAACTAACGAGCGTAAAATGGCGACAGAAGTTGCGCAACTAGAGGCAATAATATTTCGTTTTTTTGTAAACACAAAGACAAGGTTTAAATGTCAGAGACTACATACGCAGAGTGAGCGTCTGATCGTATGTCGCGCAAGGTACAAACCAACAACTCTGATGAACAAGCCAAGAATGAAGTACGATTCCTTTTTTACTAACCCGCTCGGCATAATTTTGCTCTCCGTTATCACTCATCTTGTCTTCTAGGGATATCGAAGCGGCAACTTCGGCCTCTGTACACGCAGGAAGTGACGTCAAGCTTCCGGACGTAAAGCAGGTTGGTGATTTAGCGCAGACTCTATTCAGGTGTCAGAGTTTTTTTTTTTTTTTACCACTTTCCTAATGCTATAATATAAATGCCTTACATATGAAGTGGGCTGCAATTTGTTCAGAGAGAACAGGAAGTGTTGAATCTAGTAAATTTTCTAATGAATAATCTTTCCAAGTAAATCCTTCCACGTGTCGCCCAATCAGAGCACAGGCAATCACCCGGAAGTGGTGCTTTGACTGGGAGTGCGGCGATAAGCTACTATGATGGGATAATGTTCATCCACCCTAGTGTAAAACATAGTTTCAAAATATAGAAAGACACTAGGCTGAAGCTTTTTACGGGTTATGTGGTTGTGTCGTGAATTATCTCACTAATCTGTAACTAAGCTATGTTTAGAATATTATTTGTATGGATTGTGTGTAACTCATATCAGTGCAATAGGAGCAGTGAGAGAGGAGCTGCTATGGCTGCAGTGGTGTAACTATAGAGGACACAGATCGCATGGCTTGGGGATAGGGTTGCCACATTTTCTGGAGAAAACAATACCAGCCTTCCTATATATTTATCTTTTTTCCCTATGAATAACATTGGGATCAGCCATCATTTTTACCAGCGGCCACTAGAGTTGCCATCCGGCCAGTATTTTACCGGCCTAGCTGGTAAAACACCTGCCAAGGCTGGGGCCGGTATTACAAATTTATCGGCAATGCAATTGCCGGTAATTTGTAATACCCTTTTAAAAAAAGCCCCTGGCCTTCCCAGTTCTTTGCGCAAAGATCGCAAAGAACTTACCTTTTTTCCAACGCTGTGTGATGTTGCTCCGCCCCTTTTGTGGCACGTCGCGTAGCTGCGCCCCCTTTTAGTGTCATGGACCGCCCCCTTTTAGCGTCACGGACCGCCCCCTTTTGGTACCAGCCCCCCACTGGCCGGTACATTTTTTTAATAAAGGTGGCAACCCTACCGGCCAGGTGGCAACCATACTTGGGGGGCAGACTGCAGGGTCTGCCTCCTCTATAGCCATTCTACTGCTGTAAAATGTGTCTGTCTGCTGCATACCTGCGGTCCCTCGTTTGTACTGGAACAGGGGTGTCCAAACTTTTGGCTCACAGGGCCACATTGGAAAAAGAAAAATTGTCTGGGGCCACACATGAAATACACAAACACGTTTGATTTGTAAAAGTAAAGAAAATACACAGAAAAGAACAACAATGCCAGTTGGATAACCAGATGGAGCTATACACTGGAATATGGGACATCTGGATAATAAATAGACGTATTATTATATTATTATTACTAACTGGGCAATGGGCAGGGTCCCCCCCTCCTCCTATTTCCTCGGGAACCAATCGTTTCAAGCTGGGCCGCATACATAAGCATCCTGGGCCGCATGTGGCCCTCGGGCCGCAGTTTGGACACCCCTGTACTGGAAAGTCCAGTTTTTCTCTGCACTGAACAGCCAGAAAAAGAATCAACGTTTCTAATTTAATTTGTTTTTGGCAGAGAGCCCAGAACAGCCACAACTTCATATAAGATACTTTTGTAACAATTGCGAGATAAGTAATAGCAGTAACGTAACTAGAGGGGGGCAGGCCCTGGTGCAGAACGCGCAGCCGGGCCCCCCTCTGTACATGATTTTCGTCCCGTATTTCAGTGGCGCGGCCCTGAGGGGGTGCAGGCCTTGGCCACTCGCACCCCCGGTAGTTCCGCCACTGAGTAATTGTAACAATATAAGACGTACCTCCCAACTGTCCCTTTTTCGGAGGGACAGTCTCTCTTTTGACAGCTCAGCCTGCAGTCCCTCACTTGTACTGGAAAGTCCCTATTTTCTCTACACTGAACAGCCAGAAAAAGAAACAAAGTTTCTAACTTAATTGGCTTTGAGCAGAGAGCCCAGAACAGCTAACAGGTGCAAACAAGATACTTTGTAACAATTTTGAGACACAAATAAACAGTTTAGATAAGGAGAATTATATTCAAACTTTCATAACCTGCCAAATTTTGTAAAATGAACATGGTAATTAGGGGGTGTGGCCACAGAAAGGGGCATGGTCAAAAAATTGCTGCACTACGTGCAAAAACATTTTGTCCCTCTTTTTACTTCCAAAATGTTGGGAGGTATGATATAAGATAACAGATCCCTTGGGAAAAGTTAGACTCACAGCTTAAAGGGCAATTCACCTTCATTAGCAAAACTGTATTACTGAAAAAAAACACAGAAATATGTTTAAACTTTCATAACCTGCCAAATTTTGTAAAATGAACATGGTAATTAGGGGGCATGGTCAAAATTTTTTGACTTTTTTGTCCCGCTTTTTATTTCCAAAATGTTGAGAGCTATGCTGCTGCAATCTATTTGCTGTATGGGGGGAGGGTGTAGGTTTCTGTGCGCATTGAGATTTTTTTTCCCAGGGTATCCAACACCCTGTAGTTACACTGCTGTACCACCAATATATAATTCATAATGGATCTCCCTGATTTTATATTTTCACAGATTTAACACCATTTCTTTATGATTTTTTGAAAAACATAAAATGGGGGGTTCTACTGTATAATTTTCCAGTGATCTTATAGAAGAGAACACTGCACAATCTTTCGGACACAAGGGGATTATAGACTCTAGGGGGCCGATTCACTCAGCTCGAGTGAAGGGTTCGAATGAAAAATACTTCGAATTTCGAAGTATTTTTTGGGTACTTCGACCATCGAATGGGCTACTTCGACCTTCGACTACGACCTTCGACTTCGAATCGAAGGATTCGAAGTAAAAATCGTTCGACTATTCGACCATTCGATAGTCGAAGTACTTGCCCTTTAAAAAAAACTTCGACCCCCTACTTCGGCAGCTAAAAGCTACCGAAGTCAATGTTAGCCTATGGGGAAGGTCCCCATAGGCTTGCCTGTGATTTTTTGATCGAAGGATTTTCGTTCGATCGTTGGATTAAAATCCTTCGAATCGTTCGATTCGAAGGATTTAATCGTTCGATCGAACGAAAAATCCTTCGATCGTTCGATCGCAGGATGTGCGCTAAATCCTTCGACTTCGATATTCGAAGTCGAAGGATTTCAATTCGAGGGTCGAATTTCGAAGTATTTTTAACTTCGAAATTCGACCCTAAGTGAATCGGCCCCTAATTGTTAAGACTAGAGGACTTCCACTGAAGTCTATGGTCACTGTATATCAAAAGTATAGGACGTTTGTACTCTGACAGGTCCATTGCAGTTATTTCAATTGTCGCTGCTATTTACTGAATCAACATATACTAGACTAGAGAGGTGATTGAACAATGTTCATTCCCTGACCCCCTGTTTCACCAGTAATTTAATATGCAATGTAAATGCACACATCTTAAGAAACGGGTTTTTAGTTACAAAGTTTTGATCACCGTTAAGATGAACCCCCTACGGTGGTCCTGACCAGGGCCACCATTAGAAATCACGGGGCCCCGTACAACAACATTTTCAGGCCCTGCTCACACTGGCTCCCAAGCTCCATCCCAGATCCCGCCCACTCCAAACAAGCCCCCCCCGATCCCACCCACTCCACACAAGCCCCACCCCAGATCCCACTCCACACAAGCCCCACTACATCCCGCCCAAAGAGCACACTGACAGCGCTAAAAAAGTAACCCCCTCACACACAAGTTATAAAAAGCTATTGATGGTCAGGGCCCCCTTATAAGTTAAAAAAAAAAAAAAACATTAGTGCCAGGGCCCCCTTACAAATGAAAAAAATTGGGGCCCCAAAAAATATTTTTGAAAAAAACATTGGTGGCTGGGTCCTATAGAATATTAAAATAATACATTGGTGGCCAGTGGATTAAAAAAAAAAAACACAAATTGGTGTTCAGTAGAAATGAACTCGTGGCTTCAGGATTTCAACTTTGCCTCCTTTCGTGACTTTGGGTCTTTGCGGCTTCAGGACTTCAATTTCGGCTGTTTTTGTGACTTCGGGTCCTGTTAGTTATACAGAGGCAGTAAATCTTAATTATACCAAATCTCAATTATGCAACCAATATATACTGTAACTTCATTAATTATTAAAGGAGACATTTAGTGTAAAAAAAATAAGAATGTACAAGTGCATTATACTCATTTAGATATAGAAGAATTGTGCTTAAAAAAGTAGTGTTTCAGGCTGATTTATTGCATATTTCTGCAAAAACTCTAATAATCCCTCCCTTCTCTTCCACTTCCTGCTCCCAGACTGTGCAGGGGAGCCGAAACCAATCAGCATCTAGCAGGACCTGATAGGGAACTGAAGCATGTCTGTGCTTGTGTGACTGCAGGGCTGTGATTGGCTGTCCCCCTCCTACTGTGCTTCTGGCAGGGACCGTTGGGACACATTAAAGTCCAGATAGGGGAATTGGGTAGAGGCTCTGGCCTAGCCACTCGCCAGTGGTCACTGAGGAAGGGCCATGCGGTCCCGAAACGTTTGAACATTGAAGTGTTGTGAGCACAAAGTTTGGGATTCAACCGTTTGTAGCAGACAAGGTATTGACTTTCCATTTATTTTTGACCGTTAGGACACACCCATCCCTCATTTCAAACATGGACCAGAAAACATCAATAGGGAGCTCCAATAAAAAGGCTATTTTTAAAGATAATATAAATTTTTAGCACCATGTAAAAGCAACATCATATATTTCTTATAATTGCCTACAAAATTAGTTTTTTTTTAATTTATCCTGTATGTCTCCTTTAAGCAATTACTGTAGAAAGTTTACATCTCTAAGCTGTCTGGTCTCTCTCTTGTTCTGTGGAGAGTCTTTGTGCTTGAGCATTTTGCTACATTTAGGGGCAGATTTATCAAGGGTCAAAGTGAAAATTCGAATTTAAAAAATTCGAATTTCGAGGTAATTTTTGTGTAGTTCAACTAGGGAATAGTCCAAATTCAATTCAAATTTGATTTTTTTTTTTCAAAAATCCAAATTTTGAAATTTATTATGTACTTGTCTCTTTAAAAATTCGACTTTGACCATTCGCCATCTAAAACCTTCTGAATTGTTTTAGCCTATGGGGAACCTCCTAGAACCTAGAGTCAGTTGGTGGACTTTGAAACTTCTAAGTTTTTTTGGGGAAAAACTTTGAATGGAATTTGATCAAATGCGCTATTACTTCAATTCGTATGATTCGAATTAGATCAAAAACGGACTTATTCGATCGAAAACTGACCTATAAACCAAAAAAAAACTGATTTAATTTCTGTTGGTGTTTTTGAATTCAAATTTCGAAGTTTTTCAAATTATAGATTCGACCCTAGATAAATCTGGCCCTTAGGGTTGAGTTGTGTTTACCACAAAAAAAATCGTATTTTTGAGGTTATTTTTGAGTCAAAAATAGATTTTCTTTTGTTAGGTTAAAAAAAGTTTTAATTTATTTTACCCCGACCCTGGAAATGGCTCAAATCTCGAAGAAAACTTGATAAGTTAAGAGTTTTTGGGTTGTTAAATCCCAACTCGCTGATTCGAGTTTTTTCTTAAATTTCTAAACCATTTGAGTTGTGAGTTCATTCAAGGTCTAAAAAACTCTAAAATTTGACCTTTGATAAATAACTCCCTGATTGGTAAAAGTGTATCCGATTTTCCTTCCAAAGCCTCTGAATTGAATTTAGTCAGTTAAAACTTTGTTTTCTTGTCTGAGATTGTGTATTAGTTAGCCTCACCTATCAATGCACTGCTCTGGAGTGTAAACTAACTGACCCTCCTACTTCCAGTCAAAGGGATCTGTATAAACTTTTAGTTCTTAACACTTTGCCTTTCTGGTCAGCATATGAGCATTTCTAAAGGTCTTCCAGATCTTGCCTTGACTTCCACTGCATTCATTGTCAAATGGTGACTATTCCTAACGACCATTGACCCATCATCCCAAGAAATAAGTAAAATTCTTTTATATTGTATTTGTCAAGCAAAATAAATTTTACTTACACTATATACCCTACATATATATATATCTATATATATATATATATATATACACTATTACCTTGTGTCCCTTCAGTCTTGGATTCCATTATTAAAGCAAGCAGACAGGAGCCATTTTGTGAACACTGTTATTAAGACAAGCTTTTCATCATCCTAAAATCTTCTTTATGCACCAGAATGGGGGAACTGATGCTCATCCACAGGCTACACAATTATAGACGGTGAGGCGGGAGCAGGTTTATACTGGGCTGGCATGACACCGGGAAAAAGAGCCCCTGGCTCTTGTGGGCCCTGCCGGCCCAGATTCGCACCCAGATCCTCGATTTGCTGGCTCCTTCCTGCTGCCAACGCCAGAAAAACACAGTTTGCTTGCGTGCCTGCACACAAGCGCCTGTCGGCGCAGCGGGGGCAGGGGGTTCTGGAGGGGACCCCTAGACAGCAGCCCCAGTGGGCTGGGGCCCCCCAGTCCGACCCTGGGAGGGGGAAGGTGAGGAGTGCAGTGACATCTAGGAGGTGCAGAATAGAAAGTAGTGTAATTGCCTACCTCACCTCTATGTCTGAGGCGTAGAAGCAGATCAGACAATACATTATTGACAACTGAGATTTGTAAATCCTTTTATAACAGGTACGGATGCTTTCATTAAAAAGAAAAAAGAATCTGGGTTTCATGTTTAATTTAAAAGGGGGCTTTATGATACAGCTTATGTTTGGGTGACAGGCCTAAAGAGGTAATTAGGTAAAACAGTGTTTATCAACGGAGAAGTAGAAGGGTGTCCAAACTTTTGCATTTGACAATTACTATTTCATTTGTTCTTTTGCTTAAAAGTTTGTGAAATAAAATGTAACACATGGATTCCTGCAGTAGCGAGTTGTTGTAGCAAGTACTTACGAGTAAGCCACCTGATACAAATGTAAATGCTGCCCTAGACCCTGATTAAACAATATAGTAATACAACAAGTAGGTAGTATAATACATGAAATAGTTGGTGCACATACCAATTATAGATGTATCCAAAATTTAAAAAGAAATGTAACAATACCAAAAGAACAGAGGTACCCTCTGTCACTGAGCTCCTCCCTCCTAAGATGTTTCATGTCATTGGATGCTTTATGGTATTGTGGTATCCAGGGGAGTTTTATTATACACACACATATTTTTTACAGTTGTGTGGATTGGCCTGCACTGCTTCTAATTACAGTGAAACCTCAATTTTAAATACCCTGATTTTAAGTTTTCCCACATTTTACATTTTTTATTTGTGGTCCCACCAATTTATAATGCATTTCAATGTCAATGGGTGCATTTCCCTGATTTTAAGTAATGTTTTCCTGTATTTTACTCAACATGTTGTCATGATGTACCCAAAAACAGCTTTCTTTCCCCCTCTATGAATGATATTTGTGAAATAAAGAGGTTTAAAATACTAACCAAATGTTTATTTTGCCATGGTTCTGCCTGTAAATGGTCAATTCCAATTAGTCTGCCACTTACACAGTCCTGCACCAATCACTTATTGCTTTAGGTTGTGTATGTGACTGACAGAGAGTCTTGCACATGCCCCACATAGTGTAACATTAAAGGAAAACTATACCCTCCAAACAATGTAGGTCTCTATAAAAAGATATTGCATAAAACAACTCATATGTAAAACCCTGTTTCATGTAAATAAACCATTTTCATAATAATATACTATTCTTATAGTATGTGCCATTGGGTAATCATAAATAGAAAATTGCCATTTTAAAAAATAAGGGCCGCCCCCTGGAATCGTACGATTCACTGTGCACACAAACATACATGTTAGGTCACATGAGCCAATTAACAGACAGAGTTGTGTCTTTTGCTTCAACACTTCCTGTTACAGTTTGAGTTGTAATATTTCTGGTCAGGTGATCTGAGACAGCACACAGACCATCACAAAATGGTGGCTCAAGGCAAGAGATGTAAAAGGGCAATATTTACTTAAATAGACCAGTTTGGTAAGAGTCTTTAATATGTCACTTAACTATCTGTTGCTTAAGTGTTCATTTTGGGGGTATAGTTTTCCTTTAACACTGCAAAGCTTAACCCTTGTTATAAACACAGTAAATATTGTATCTAAAAGTAAAACGGACTCCTGTGCTTATATTCTTTCAGTACTTGAAGAAAACGTTACTTTAACACATTTCCTGGATTTTACATAATTTTTTCCTGGTCCCCTGAAAAACGTAAAATGGGGGTTCTACGGTATATGGCAGGTTGGGTTGGGGATCTGTTTTGTTCGCCCATATATGCATGCGGCAAAAATATGCATGACACTCTGGACTTGTATATGAAAATTACAAAAAAATGTTCTTTATTCAGTCAACATTTAGACAACACAGAGGTGTATCTTGTACCTTGAGTAATAAATGTCCTGGCACTCTTACCTTACTTTGCACCCTTTTACCTTATTGTGCTGATTTTTTTTTTTGCAGTTTTTTTAAAGTTGTAGTAGGGGGTAGAATTGTTTACATGAACTTGCGTATGGACAAAGTTCAAAGTTTTAGGTTTCATATTGGTAAACTTTTGTATGTTTTATGTATTTTGCACTTATACACTGTTACAATATGTGGACAAGTAGTGATATCAGCAAGTGTGTTAAGCAATGGTGCAGTATCTGGTTTTTAGAGAGGAATTGCTTATAGCTTAGCCCTGTGAGATGTGTTTTTCATATTTGTTGGCTATAAAAAGCCACATCTCCTCGTATGAAGTGTCCAGTGACAAAAAAAACACATAGGAGGGAGGAGCTCAGGGACCATGGAGCAAAGAGGGAACTGCACAAAATCTACGAGTTGTGGGCAGGGAGAGCAGGAGAAGAGCTCAACCCGGACCTGTGACTGGAAGATTTTTTGCAGGAGCCGGCCTAACCCACCCAACCCATGGGTTTCGGGCCGGCCCCCACCACTAGTATACAAGCACTCAAGCAAAAGTTTGGCACCCTTGTAGCAACCTGCCAGCTTCCAGCCCTTTAATTTAGACTTGCGCCCACCCCTTTCGTGACGCCACTGTGGGGCAGGCCTGGGTCTATAAATAGGATGAACGTGGGTTGGGAGGGGGCGGGTTAGGAAATTCTCGACCCGCATAACACTACTGTACACCATTTAATAGTCACCCAGCTGTTGGTATTTTCATTTCTGTGTTGGTATGTTTTTGTACTTGTACACCCAGCTTTCAGTTAGCTTTATGCACAACACGGGATGCTGAAGTGCAATGTTTGCATGCATTAAAAAAAAATAGTAATTTGTAGATTGCAGATGATAACTGGACAACAATGAAAAAAATGTATTAACAGGATTTATAAACAGATACAGCTCGTTTCTTAAAATCCATATCACATTGATGAATAATAGTCGAATAACTTAATGGTGTTCCTCATTTAAAAACAGCGCACAAAGCATACTGAATCCATATTAACAAAGAAGCTATAAGGATACATGATTGAAGATTCTAAAATGATATATATATATATATATATATATATATATATATATATATATATATATATATATATACACACATATACATATACATACACAGTACACAACTGTTAGTATGTTCCTCATTGTGGATTACTTTCTTTGCAGTTTATTTCATCATGCTTCACTCTCTCCAGCAACTGAATTTTGCTCTTCTAATATTGGCACAATCAGATTATCCTTGGACATCAAGTTATATTTCATCACAAATTTAGTGAACCGTTGACACAGAAAAGTCTCATTCTACGGGATTAAAGAAAACATTTTATCAATAGTATTACTGCTACTAGAAGCGTGGTGAGAAATAATGCAAACATTAATTGTATAACTTAACTAGTGTATTATGTACGGAGTTTTTAATCTAGCCATACAACTACACATATTTGGTATATTCTTCTATAATACACAAGAGCCATGAGTATCTTGTTATAATCAAAGCTTAGTGATTTCATCTCTGTCACACGACTCACAAACTTGTGTATTATAATAAAGTAGCCCCTGTTGCAAAATATGAGGATATCAGAATTCACCTTGGCGTTCCATGACCTTTGGCCTCTTGTTTTTATATGGTCATGGAACTCCTAGGTAACTTAAATATCCTTATATTTTACAAGAAGGGGTACTTTATTCACTATATAACAAATTTTATTATATTCTTTACAACCATATTATTACAGAAGTCAATGTTTATACAAATTCTGGTATAGATACAAAAAATTAGGAGAAAAAAAATTAGGAAATTCCCTTGAAGTCAAAAATCTCAAATGGTAAAAGACTACTTAGACTACTTAGCATTTCCTGCAAATGTTTGGTTCAATCAAACAGTACTTAAAAAAATAGTACTAAAATAGGGCAAAACAGGATAAGATTTATGAAGAAAGCACACAATATTAACTCATATCATTTTAAGATGGAAGCAATGATGTTTGCAAAAAAAACAAAAAAGAAAATTGTTCTTAATTGTTTGTTTTGGTCTTCGTTTTTGAAATTATCAGTTCTGTTATGCCTCTCTGAATCTGTAACTGAACCCTACAGGTATATCTTAAGATATTTCCTAAGCTTTGTCGTTATTCATATTTTATCACTTGTCATTTAGTCTGTGATTTAAACCCCTCTCTGAGTGCTAAGATAAGCAAGACCCTTGCGACTAAATCATTTAAATTCCAAACTGGCAAGCAGCACACAAAAAAGTGATGTTATTTGAGTGAAAGAATAATCCACATCATATTGTCTCTTAAGTGCTTCCAAAGACCATGTATTCATACAATGGCACACTGCCATGTAAATGTGCACACTGATGTTACATATTCTTCTGTTTGTTGTATTCTAACATAATGTCCTTTAATGGAGTGCAGGAAAATTGTTATACTGGACAAGTTCTACAACGAGCCATGAATGCTACAAAATGCATTCCTGGTACTAAAATAGAGCTTATCTGCTGCTATGTATTTGGCCTACTGTCTGTCAAGGATTAGGTAGGAGGCGCTGTGGAGACTGATGAGGGAAGGGCGAGTCCTTGAGGCAGGAGCTGTATGTGCCTAGGGAACACGTAAAGGGAAGGCAGGAACAGGATGATTAGGGTGATGATTCAGACTGGAACAGGTGCAGAACAGGACGGAGAGGGTGAATATCAGGACTGGACTAGACTGTACGTAGAGGGCGATGACTCAGGACAGGAAAAGACTGGATGGAACAGGACGGCGCAGGCATAGATAAGATCACACTGGGGATAGAGTGCAGAAGGAGAGGATGGGAGCAGAAGGGCTGAAAAGCAGGACAGGAAAGCTGGAGATTACGTGAGGAGAAGGGCAGGATAGCGAGAGGACTGATGCAGAGCAAGACGAGGGAAGCTATCGACAGGGTACAGGTCATAACAGGATGCAGGAACCAGAAAGGCAAGGTCAGATCAAGGTCAAGGCAGGGTTAAAGGACATGTAAATCCTAAATTTTCCTACAATCTCCCCTTTATTTTTACTGCATACATCCCCTCCATTTGCTAGTGCCATCACGTTTTTCTAAAACAAACAGCAGCTTTCACCCGGGGGCCATTTTCCCTCTGACACATCATCAGTGCATTTATATCTGCAAACAGCACATATGCAATGTAAAGTTCATGCGATTAAAGAATGCAGGCGAACACAGGCAGAATTTACTATGATGACAAGTCCTGCTTGGATTGGGCACTGTAATGGTTACTCTGAGCTCAGGAGAGGGGGTTAGGATTTAAAAATAGGAGCAGACAGGTAGAGCAGGGAACCAGCGATGCCATCTCTTCATTGGTTGCTAGACTGGGGGGTGTGTTTATTAATCTGAATTGAGAAGAACTGAGCATGCTCATGAGCCAACAGCCAAAGGAAATTCCCGAGGGAGGGGGCTGAGTGGGTTAGAGTAGTAGACGGAATCCGAGGTGATTAATTAGGAGAGCCCTTTAATGTGTAAAAAACGTGTTCTTTTGGTGCTACTGGTACTTATAGGTACTGGTACATATAGTAAAGGGTTTTTTTCAGCTTTTACAAATAAAAAACAACAACTTCAGGTATTTTTTTTATCCTATCTTTGGATCAGCTGAAGCCTAGTTAAAATGTTTGTTGAATATAACAGGTGAAAAAGATATATGCCCACTTATAAACACAAAAAAGCACAATTTTACATTTCCATTACCTCATACTCATCAAATATTTGACGATGATGAAAGTAAGCATGTGAAAATATTCTGTAAATTCTGCGGCACACTGATCCAAGTTTAGCTACTGATGACTCCTTTATGCTAACCCTAAAAAAAAGTTTTTTGAAAAAAAAAGCAGTAAATATAAACACATTTCTTGGCAAATCATTATCTACTATTAGTAAGAGAGCATTTATAAAGTAATATGGTGTCTCAGATTTTTCTGAGATGAATATCAAACAAAAAGAGAAACAAGATCCCCACACCTGCGGTGCACAGAGTGATACAAATTTGTGTTACTAAGCATATACTCCTCACTTCAAGTGGTTTAGTGTAGTATTGTAATACTGTAGAATACTTTGCCAGTCTGTTGTTCCCCATGAATGGCTTATATGCTCAACTGCCTGTACTACCCCACAAACTTTCTAGTATGTATCACCCCAGTTTAAACCTTGCTGCCTGGCTTCAGCCACACCATCAAATCTGAACTTCATTCATATGTGTGTGTTGTTATGCATGGAAATGTGCCTGTCCTGTAGTGATGAGCGGATTGAGAAAAACTCGACCCGCACCCACAAAACAGGAAGTTGTCAGTCTAAGGTCAAAGGCTCAACCCGAACCCGCCCATGACCCGCAAGAGGAGCAGCAAGGTTAGGCCAAACTCGCCCCACAGGTATTGGGGGGGCCCACACATCACTACTGCAGTGCCCTGTGATTGGACTTGATCTCTACTTAACCCTTTTGTTACAAGACTACTGGATTTTGTCTGTATTGCCTACCTTACCAGTTGTCAGTACCCAACTAACCTGTCTTGATTGTTACCCAGCACCTGCCTCCTCCTTAGTGACTTACTAACCTATCCGAATGGCCTCTGACAACATTAAATTATAGAAGGCCTTAAAGGAGAATTCAACCCTGTATTAAAAAAAACCCTCCCCCCCCCCCGGGAGATGCCCCATACTTTTTACTTACCCCTCGGCGCAGATTCTGCCAGCGGAGTTCCACACATCCATCTTCCGGGTCCTCGGTAAGCTGACTGGGAGATCGGCAATTTCCGTCCAATTCGGCGCATGTGCAGTTGTCGCAAACTGCTCCAACTGCACATGAGCCAACATACCAATCTCCCAGTCAGCTTACCGAGGACCCAGAAGATGGATGCGTGGAACTCCGCTGGCAGAATCTGCACCGAGGGGTAAGTATAAAGTATGGGGTAGTTAGCAGTTAGCCTGGGGGGAGGAGGGAGGGAGGTTTACCTGGGGTGGAAGGGTACGGGGTTTTTTTTTTATACAGGGTTAAATTCTCCTTTAAGGACTGGACAATTGATGTGTCAATTACAGAGGAGCAGTACTGATGGGTGTAAATGCTATTCAGCACAGGTTTGTAGCATGACCTGCTTGTGGACCACAGGTGTGGGGATCAAGCACTTGATCAGGTAATGTTTTTCTTTACTCAAACCAAAGCACATAGTGCATTACACCTGTCACAGGTTGTAGTGTATGTCAGGTTAAAAGAGATGTTCACCTTCCAATACTTTTTCATTCACAGTTTCAGTTCAGTTGTCAATTACCTATTTGTGACCATTTTTCTAATATTGAAGTTGTAAGTTTAATTTTTCACCTTCTTATGTCTTTCTAAACAGCTCTGGGATGGGGGTCACCGACTAACTGTTCTAAATAATAATTTATTTGATACATTTCTTATCTTTGGCCCTGCTGAGCAGAATCTGAGTTTCATTAAAGGTAGCTGTTATAACTGATACAATAGTTGCTAATGTTTTACAGATGCTGCTGAGAAATGTATCAACTAATGTAGAAAATTGTAGCAGTTCAGAGTCTGCACTTGGATCACTGAGCTGCCATTCTCAAAAAGAGGAACATTAAACTTCAATTCTGAAAATAGTCAAAACTGGGAAAAAAAGTGTTTGGAAGGTAAAGGCTGCCAGACTAAACTGAATCGGATTAATATAGATTTCTTGTTTGGTAATTAAATACAAGCCATTAACAGGTACATTTGATATTAGTAAAAAGTATTCACCCCTTGAAGCTTTTCATGCTTTATTACTAACTAACCAGCAAATATAATCTCAAACAGAATTGTGCATATTTATACAAATGTATTACAATCTATTAAATACACTTCAAGTTCCCAACACACCACTAGGCTGCACAAATAGCTTCATAAATCGGTATACACCACATAACTATTTATTTGGGTTTTATTGGAAGAACAGGAGTGATTGCATGAACACTGTAAAGCACAGAGCAGCATTGTGACAAACATAAAACCTATATACAATGACAAAATTGCTGAATGTTTATTTGTTCTTGACTCTCCTCCTCTTAAACAAGGAAATTGTGACTTTTTTCCCCCTTTTTACTCTTCCTTATTGTAATTTGTATTACTTCTCAATTCGGCTGAATCCTTCATAAAAGATTTGGTATTTGGGCCAAACCCAAAATAGTGGATTTGGTGCATCCTTCCAAGAAACCGTAAGAAAAAAAACATTGAACATGTTTTAAGTAATTAAAATATAAAGTACAGTTGTCCTACATTAGCACAATTGGTGTGTTTGACACACAACTACAGTTTATTTAAATAAATTGCAAAAGGCATTGGTTACATAGCACATAATCTTTGTAGAATACAATAGGTTTAGATTCCTCTGTGAGATCTAAACCCACTGTATTCTACAGAGCTTATGTGCCCTATTTCCACTTAAATGGCTACGCCAGCTTTACCAGCGCAGGGCAACAGTACATTATATTGTAATTACAGGTATGGGATCAATTATCCGGAAACCTGTTATCCAGAAAGTTCCGAATAAGGTGAATGCCATCTCTCATAGACCCCCCCCCTTTTAATCAAATAATTCACATTTTTAAAAATGATTTCCTTTTTCTCTGTAGTAATAAAACAGTAGCTTGTATTTGATCCCAAATAAGATACAATTAATCCTTATTGGAGTCAAAACAATCCTATTTAGTTTACTTAATGTTTAAATGATTTTTTTTAGCAGACTTAAGGTATGGAAAGATCCCTTATTCAGGAATTCCCTGTTTCAGAGCATTCTGAATAACAGCTCCCATACCTGTACTTTTATTTTTATACGTACGTCTTTCAAAAGTGACTTCTTTAATTTAATATAGAATCATGTGCATTATTTTTTGTGGCTTCTTTAATTCAGTATAGAATATCATGTATTAACTTACCTGCTTGGAAAATATTTGTTACTATTCAAAAGACATGCAGCACCATCAAGCGTGTGTCTAGTGTAGTCTATTGCAGGACACTACAAAGATAAGATATACAAAAAAAAATTTGACTAAATACACAGAACATTTTACATAACCGTTTTAAAATGTCTATAGATATAAAAGCAGTTAACAGATATTTTTTTTAAGGATAACTTTGCAAAATAAACACATAAAAGATGTAATAAAAAAAATGTATTCCTGATGTTGTTGCTCATTTAAAATTATCATTCCATATACTGGCAGCGGCCAGATGGGTCACGGCTCCATTAGGACTCTCTGGATGTACACTCAAAAATATGGACCCTTTGGGATACAAATAAATCTACCATAGATGCCCCAATAGATTGAAATTATAACAAAGGAAATTATCCATATTTTGCTTAAACCATTTGAATACAGTACTGGTAACTTATAATGTATGTGAACTAACACTTTTATGGAAAAAAATTATAAATGTTACATTTTGCCTTATTCCTTTTTTTTTTCTTTTTCTCTACCTTTTATTTTGATTATAGTTTTGTGCGTTTGTTATTTGAAACTTGATAAAAATCATAAATAAAGAGAAATATTAGAAAATTATCATTCCATTATTGCCAAACTAGAGCTTTCCTTGTTTCTTCTCTAAGGTTGGCCATACACAGGCAATTTCAGCTGCCAATTCAGCAGCTTCTCTGACCATGCTTGGGTCCTATCTGACCATTATCTGGCCAAATAAACTGCCAGATAGCCATCGTGTAGGTCTGAAAATTGACAGATGAGGACCGCATCAATGCATGTTTGTTATGGTTGATAAAAAAAAAGGGAGTAGGGCATGGAATGGCAGGATGGAGTTGATGTTTTGGGTTATACATGGATATGCATCTTACACCAATCATGTTAATGATCTATGGATTTATGTTTTGTTTCTAAAAAATAGATAAAACTTGAACTTATAGGAATACGATGACCCTACATATGTTCCCAGTGGCGAAAGCCTGCATTTTCCAAGTTCTATAACTAACACAACACATTGAATATCTTTTTTTCTTATTCTAGATCTATTCTAGTTTTCTTTCCATTAGTTTATTTTTCTTTATATTTTTGTACAGCATAAGCAAAAATAACAGACTTTTTTGCCCATGGACTGATGTTTGTATTACAGGATTTTCAACTGGCTTTTTTAAGACTCCTGTGTGCCCAAGCTTGCATAGATATTTTACAATGTGATATAAATGGAGAGATGAATGATAATGTACAGCTTTTTTTTTTATATACACATGCCTTACCTCTTTTGGTGTCTTATGAGCTGCACAAAGAAATATCCATTGTTCCGTAGCAGTCATTTGAGTACAAGTATCAGGGTGGCATTCAGTCTGAAAGAAAACAGAGTACATGACATCGAAAAGCTCTTAGCAAGTGTTTTCTGGTCTGGGAGATTAAAGGAAAACTAAACCCCAAGGTCGAGGACACACAGAGCTTTGGTCAAGTCAAGTGGATTTTATAGTCATTTCAGCCATATACAGTAAATAAAGTACATAGTGGTGTGTGCCTTCTTGGAGCAGACAGAGAGATGGCAGGATTTTGTCAGGCTGGGAAAGAGAATCAAGGGGGAGGGACTTGGGCTGCTATTGCAGGGTTTCTGGACTGAACCTGAAAGGTCTGCTACAAACTACACTAACTTACATTTTTTAACATATAAAATCATATTAGGCTAAGTAAAAAAATCAAATATGTATATGTCCCCTTTAAAGGGGTTCTAAAGTAAAAAAACAAAATAGATTTTCCTGTTCTCCACACAAAAAAAAAAAAAAACCACATGCCCAAACTTATTAGCTTTAAAAAAATTTCACCATTTCAGATTTAAAGGCAGCCAGATCATCATTATGAACATCTGTCAGGTGAGAGGAAACAGTGAAAAAATGTAAAACACATAAATTAAGAAAATGCTTATTTGTGCAGGGAACCCGGGAATTAATTGACTTTAGAGCCCCTCTTCCAAAAAAGAACAGCCATATAAAAAAAAGTAATGAGGTCCGAAACCTGAGTTATTACCTGAAGCTTGACAGCAAGTCCATTAAGTTCAAGACAAAACTGCCTAAAAAGTAGACAAACATTAAAAAAAAAAAAAAATTAGAGAAAGCTGCAATACAGTACTGCAAGAACAATTTCACAGTACCTTTCTCTACAGTGAAATGCACTATTACTCCAGTTAGGAACAAAAGTTTTTTTTTTTTTAGCCAAACAAGCTATTTAACTACTTCTTTAAAAAGCAATATCCAACTTTAACTGAGCTTCTCTGTTAGGGGCAAATTCACTAATATGCGAAGTTGCGCCAGGCGTAGTTTCGCCACCGCTCCGCAAATTCACTAAAATCCGAAGTTGCGCACAGGGGTAGCGTGAGGTTGCGAAGTTGCGCTAGCGTTGATTCGCTATATAAAGCGAAGTTACGCTAGCGAAGGCTAATTTGCATACGGCGCGAAATTCAAATTTCAATGGAGGAACACGTATCTGCACTACAAATGCCTAGAAAACCTTCAAATCAGAAAATGTAAATTTTATTTTGCCCTACACATGTGCCCACTGTCTAGTTAAGTTGCCATGAGTCAGAAAATGTAGGGGGGAGGAAGGGGAGCCCCAAAAAATTTTCGATCTTTTTCAGCCTATCACCCATCATGTAGAAAACACGCAAGCGTTTTTTGGGACTTAGAAAACAAATTGACTTTTTTTGAAACAATCCCTATCTACTCTATTGCACTTCGCCAGGTCTGAGGTGGCAAAGGAAGTCTAGCGTAAAATGTAGCGTTCAGTACACTGCGCAAGTTAGTGAATTTGCGTAGTTATATCACTAGCAAAAATTCGCCTGGCGTAAGGATGCGAAATAACACATTTTTTACCTTGAATGAACTCAAAAACTCAAATGGTATCTTATTTAAGAAAAAACTGGTGAAAATCCAAATATGCGAGTTTTAATCCCGCAACCCAAAAACTCGACAATGTGTTTTCAGCAAAAAAAAACAAACAAACCTCGAATGATTCGAGTTTTCAGGCAAAACCCTCTGAAAAAAAACATCAAACAGTTTGTTAACCTCTTCAAATGGTTCAAGGAGCCTCTTCCATTGACTCCTACATGACCTCGACAGGTTTAAGGTGTTGTATTTTTGGATTCAAGCTATTTCCAGATCAGGGGTATAATAAATCTCACATTCAAGTTTTTTTTTTTTTTCTCCGAACACGAAAATGTGAGTTTTACCAAAAGAGACCACTCGAAAACTCAAATTTTTGTGGAAAAAACAACTTGAACCTTAATAAATCTGCCCCATAATATAAGCTGTTATTATCTAGGCTAATGTCACACTAGCCCTCCATACATCAGTGCTGTATAAGTACCACTGTCTGACCCTAGCACCCATAATAAGATATTTCGTTTAAATCAGGGGACCAGTAAATGCTGCCTGATTGGTTCCTATAGCTGATCAGACCAGTAGCCTATTCAGTCCCTCTTCTATTCATATTGCCAGGGTAAATAATACACTAGCAACTGAAATACCAAACTAGTGAGCTGCTGTATAAAAAGCTAGATAAATGAAAAATCATAAAAAATGAAGACTAATTGCAAAGATGCTAAGAATAGGGCATCACGACATACTAAAAGTGAATTACCCTTTTAACTTCATATGTTAAATTTCAACCGTTTTCTAACAGGGATCGCTCACGGTAATATTATATTTTCAGGGGTCTTTAATCTCAAATACAAAATTTCTTATAATGAAAGTATATTTAAATGTAAACAATTTTCCAGTATAGAATAAACATTGTCCAAGGGGATGTTCACCTTCGGACAATAGTCTGAATTGAAACAGTTAAGCTGGCCATAGACTCAATGATCCGCTCGTTTGGCGACATCGCCAAACGAGCGGATCTTTTCCCGATATGCCACTAACTGCATGGCTATATCGGGGGGTAATTCAAACTTTCGTCCGTTTGGCTGAACGATCGAATTACGGTGCGCCAAGGGGCTCCGACGGGTCCAACCTTCTCGATCTATATCGTGGCCAGATATCGATCGGGAAGACCCGTCGGAAGCCCCCATACACGGGCAGATAAGCTGTCAAATTGGTCCAAACGACCAATATCGGCAGCTTTATCTGCCCGTGTATGGCCACCATAACTGTCAGAAAAAAACATTATCTGAAAGCAGTGATGTAACTAGATTTAACTGGGCCCCACAGCTAATTATTTTTCAGGCCCCCAAAATGTCTAGCAGTTGACCTGTTTTACCAATATTTATTGAAATTGTATGTGAATTGGGGCCTCATAGTCTGCTTCCTCTAGTTACGGCCCTGTCTGAAAATCTCTCTGCTGTCTCCTCAAGCAGGGGATTGAGGAGACTGTGTGACATGCATGAAGTCAAATTATGAAGTTTGGGACCGAGTCTGTACTGCATATGCCTTTACTCTCCATCTTCATTTGCATTTCATTGATCTGATTGGCAAAATGATAAAAAAATATGCAAATGGAGCAGAATAGATGGGACATGCAAAGCTCCAGTTAAGCCCTATAATTCCTTATTTGGCTTCCTGCACGTCATACAATCAGCGGTGTCAGGATCCTGGCCTGAGGAGAGAGCAGAGAGTTTTAGCATAACTGATTCACAGGTTATATGGTATGTGTCTTCAAAACATAAGATTTCAAATAATAAAGATGATTTCAATTTTTTTTTTTCTGACAGACGCAATTCAAATTATTGTCCAACGGTGAACATCCCCTTCTATAATTTTTAAGTTACTGAAAATGTATATTGCTACTAAAATGTAGAAAAAACGCCAATACCTTGGTATGCTGCAACAGGGGTAATCCCAATGTATTCCATAGTGCTGCCAGACACTGCAGTTACAATCATCACTGAGGAAGGGACAGGTGTTCCAGAAAGTTTGATTGTGACTGCAGTGTCTGGCAGCACTATGGAATAAATTGGGATCACCACTGTTGCAGCATACCAAGATATTGGCGTTTTTTCTACATTTGGATTCATTGCTGGCGTATGGCTAGGCCAGTGCCATTGCCTTTCATCCCTTAAACTGAACTTTTCTGGAACTATTGCTACTAAAAGCAGTATCTGTTCGTCCTGCCATGGAAGCAATATTGTAGAAGTTATTTCTCCAGCCAAGACTACACTTCCCACAATGCCTTGCAAGCTTCTGTCCTTTACAGAAAATGCATTGTATTAAAGGAGAACTAAACCCTTAAAATGAACTACAGCTAAAAATCCCATATTCTATATATTGAACTAATTGCACCAGCCTAAAGTTTCAGCTTGTCAATAGCAGCAATGATCCAGGACTTTAATCTTGTCACAGGGGGTCACTATCTTGGAAAGGGTCTGTGACACTCACATGCTCAGTGGGCTCTGATCAGCTGTTGAGAAGCTAAGCTGAGGGGACGTCCAAATTATCAAGCAGAAAATGAGGTTGGCTTAATATAAACGGATGCTACAAGACTGATTATTCAATTCTGATGCTAGTTGCACAGGTTTCTGTGCTGCCATGTAATAATTATCTGTATTAATTACTAATCAGTCTTATATTTTGACATTTATATTTTATGTGTACTGTATATTTTGAGTCAGCCCCTAAGCTTAGTAAGTGACAGCAGCAGAGAGCATGTGCAGTGAATCAGCAGATCAGAAGATGGGGAGCTACTGGGGCATCTTTGGAGCCACGGATCTTTACTGCTAAAGGGCTATGGTTGCCTTGGACTGGTAGAGAAGGCCAAAACATAATGTACAACATTTATAGCCTACTTTTTTAGTAAAGCTTTAGTTCTCCTTTAAAGGCTTGACTTGGGGGAAGCGGACTACTGCAGCTCTGCTTTATTGATACATGTAGCCTGTGCTAGTAGCACAGAGATTAGCAAAGGACAGAGAAACACTTGCTTTCAATAGCAATACATTTTACAAAAGCATTTAAAATAAAACATTTGTCATTCAAAATTTAATTTGGGGTTTTAACCTCTTTACATAGCGGCAGAATAAAGTATTATTTACTGTTAAGTATTATAAATACATTTAGAAATATGATAATTCCAGCTTTGTGAATGTTTCAAAGTCCAATTAAAGGATCTAAACAAAAAAAATGTAAACATAAGAAAGCTCCTATTTTTAGTGGTTTCAGAGATATTTTTGGCTCAAAAGCTTAATTTCGTTTTGGTGAACAAGACTTAATTGTTTCTCATCCATATGCAAAAATTACTACAAAAGTTTATATTTGACTTAAATTTTGAACTGCATATTGTGACAAGGACTTAAGAAAAAGGGTTGTCCAAAATAAATGCAACAATTAGTCCAAATACTAGGAAGCAAGTCAATTTGCTTAAGGTTAAGTAGAGAACATAAAATCTTTGGGTACACACCATACACAAAATTGCCTTGATTCCAGACATATATAATTAGGCATTTAAGCATTATATATGAGGCAATTATCTTAAATAAGTAATACCTACCGGAGATGTTCATACTTCCAAACACCTTCATCCTGCCCTTCGGGGGGATCCAAGATTTTGTCAATGTTAGAACAATCTGTCCTTATGTTTTGTTGTATGTACTGTAGAAAATAGAAAAAAATAAACCAAAGATTAAGATTTTTTTTTTTTTTTTTTTACACTACGTCTCTACTTTTTGTTTGTTCACTGTAATTTATTTCTGTAAAGTCTAAATTCTACTTTGTGTCCCCTCTATGTCCAATATGCCTGGTGGGCAAAGAGAGTTCCTGACGATTACGGCTCACAACGACTAAACATTTTAAGCAAAGGTCTGTGCTACTCAGAAATACAGTTATAATAAAAAATAAAATCAGTTTTAAGTATCTTCACTGTAGCTACCTAACACCACAACACTTACCATAACACTGAAGTGGAAACCTACACTACTCACAAAAGGTCCATAAAAATGCTTTATAAAATGACAAAAAAATTAAAGGAAACATGCTATAAAACATTATAGAAGCTGTAAAATAAGCATTAATATATCATTTTTAAAAAAATATTGTAAGAATTTTGGCCCGCGACCTTCACTTTTGTGCATTTTTTTTTCAAATTCCTCATATTTACTGTGAGGTATGTCTTTACTCCAATATGGATTATGTTCCATGCTCTGCACTCAAATAGGAATTTGTATCTATGTTCTTAAAATATTATTTAGAGGTTGCCCAATCCAGGATCACTATTTCATTTATTAGGATACAGAAAAAAATCCGGTAACCCACTTATTGGGAAAACCTATAAAATAAATATCCAACACTTCACAAAAATTAGTGAACCATATATTGACTGTGGCCCGTATTACAATAACGGCTAAATGGAAATCGGCAATTATCCCCTCCATTACGGAACTTCACAGGAAGCTAATCACTAATATGCACTTTGAGAGTTCTATTGCCCATATATGAAACAGGACCCCCAAATTCTTGGCCATATGGGCTGCATATGAGTTTCTGGGGAAACTGGCTGAGCTGTGAGAAGAACATAGTAAAAACTTACAAATAGGATAAGGTTGCCGCTTTGGCTTAGCATAGTAACAGGTGACAATTCATATAGAGATAAGGTGGTATGATTGGGCCAACATTCTGGCGAGATCTCTAGATTGATGTATCAAATGAGGAATTGCTAAGTGAAATACACAGTAACTTTTGTGCCACTTTTGCTATCCTCCAGTTAACCAGTTCAGGTGCTCTAATGTTAAATTACTAAAACTCAACTTTTATTTGTCTCACTAAAAACATTTTTCGCCACACAGACACAACATTGGGAATCCACCTCAACGAAGCTGGACCATGTCCATAAAATTACACAAAACTTATTGGGTAGTGTAACCTTGATGTAAAAGAATTTTTCATGGCTGGCTTCATTTAGGCACAACTGCTTTAGCCACGATTGGTGCCATAGATTTGAGGTTTCTCAGAGTTGTTTGAGAACCAGTTCTACTAATACTGAGCGTCTTTACACTGGTCATTATAACAATAATAATAAGGGGGGATTTGCATACACCCCGTACCTGACTACATTTATGCAAATAGTGGCTGAGAAGCTATCAGCTCACTATCTCCCCTACTTGTCCACCTATGTGTTTTTAAGTTTTGTGTAATTTTATGGTTAACTGGAGGATAGCAAAAGTGGCACAAAAGTTACTGTGTATTTCACTTAGCAATTCCTCATTTGATACATTTATCTGTTACATTTATTAACTTGCGGGTGCATTGCTACTTTGTATCAAAAAAAAATTTTTATTTTTTTTTTTGGTTACTCCATAAGCAAGAGATCTCCAGATTGGCAAGGATGAACACACAGGCAGAATAAAGGTAGACCAGTTAATTTTGTTTCATTTCTGTTTATTTGACATCACAGGATTTTACTCAAAAATGGATAATATAATATTTTAACAATGACATCATTGTGAATTGGAAAGGGACACTGCGTATACCCATAATGTGCAATGTTTTCTATGCAATTGATGTAAATATGACTGTATCCAATAAAAATTTACAAAAAAAAATATATATATTATTTAGATCTTATTTCTTGGGCACTGACATACAAGTTAAGGTCAATGTACATAATTTCTTTTTGAACATAGGTACCAATACATTTTAGGTTACAATCTTTATCATTCAAAATTGAGAGGAATTTTTCAAGGCTTGTCTACAGACCCCCTGCAGATATTGGCCCTGGTCCTAATTGAATACATCACAGTGGAGCTTTGTTAAGGGATCACATTCAAGATTATGTTCTGAAGAAATAATCAACATGAATCAACAAAAAAAGACTGCTTTCCAAGCCAAGGTCTGTTGGTATTAGTAATGCTGTTTGTATGTGAAATGAAAAAAAAAAAAAAAAAGGATTGTGTAAAGAGAGTGGTTGTCAAAGGAACATTCTGTACCTGGAAAACATTTCTTAGTGTTTTGTCACTTTTATTGAATTTGATCATTAATGATGTGGGGGTGGGCATTGTAAGCAATGTATCTGTAATTGCCAAGAACACTATATAATAGACTGTACAGGTCAACTAATTCTATTCAGAAAGTGTCATCCTTGCAGGGAGATCTGGACAAAATGGTAGGCAGCTAAAGGTGGCCATACACGAAGAGATAAGGTGGGCAATATTAGGCTGATCCTGACGCAGGAGCGCATCAATGAACAGATGCGGCTGCTATCCGACGGGATTTTTAGTCCCGTCCAATCGACATCTGGCTGACTTTCAGCCAGATATCGATCGGGGAAGCCCGTCGGAGGGCCCCATACACAGCCATTAAGCTTCCGACGTGGTCTGTCGGCAGCTTTTATTGGCCCGTGTATGGCCACCTTAAGTCATGCTTTCAGGATATGCAAGCCACTTATAAAATCAATGGGGTTACGTTAGACACACTGATCTGTAGCAAGCAATGGCATTCAGCAATAGGAAGGGCCAGCAAGGTATTGTCTATATTAATAGGGGTATAGATTAACAGAAGAGGGTCATACTCCCTCAGGGAGATCTGGCTCCCAGCAAGAATTCCCCTCTCCCGCAAGTGATTAAGCACAAAACAATACTTGCCCCTTCACATTCATTGGAATCACTGCAAATGAAACACATGCGGCAATCCCTGGTAATCGCTGAAAATGTGGAAGGAGGTATTTCTGAACGATTACTTGGGATCTCTGCATGTAATTTGTTTTACATACAGTGATTCCAACTAATGTGATGGGGCATATATTGTTGGGCGCTTCAGTGCCTGCAGGAGAGGAGATTTTTCACCATGCAATGAAGCACCCCATGTGACAGAACCCTTACAAAGCACTGGGAAATCTCCATCTGAAATATTCAGTTCAGTCTTGGTCTCCAAACCGAAAAGGATATTAAAGGAACAGTAACATCAAAAAATGTAAGTATTTTAAAGTAATGAAAATATCATGTACTGTTGCCCTGCACTGGTAAAACGTATCTGTTTGCTTCAGAAACACTACTTGAGTCAATATAAACAAGCTGCGGTGTAGCAATGGTGGAAATTGAAAAAAGTCTATATGGCACAGGTTAAATAGTGGATAACAGATAACACCATTATGTTCTACAGAGCTTATCTACTGTGTAACCTGAACCTTTTCTCCTTTGAATGGCTGCCCCCATTGCTACACACAATAGTAAACAATAGTAATGTTTCTAAAGCAGATTTACCAGTGCAGGGCGACAATGAATTATATTTTTATTACTTTAAAACACTTATTTTTTGATGTTACGGTTCCTTTAACATAATTTGAAGTCCAAAGAAAAGCGACGAATACCTCATTTATGAGGAAAAGTTGGCTATACTGAAGTTTGGCTATGGTACATAAGGAGGTATATTACTACTTTGCATAAATATACAAGGGATCACACAAATGTAATCTTAAATGCAGAAAGGATTCCATACAGTGAAGACTGGGAAACTGTGGAACTCAGTGAGGCTGTTGCATTGACAGATGTATTAGATAGTTATGTATTTTTAGAAATTGAGAGAATAACAAGTTACCAAAATGATCTCTACTACAAAGTTAAACCAGGGACCTCTTAAGCTGGCCATAGACAAGCAGATTTACCTTTATATTGGACGAACGATCGTTCGGAGCCATCTCTCCACCTGCCACTAACCATTCAGATCAAATAAAGTAGTAAAAAAACAGATCAGATGATGTTCTGCCCCTGACAGCAATCGTGCAAAAGTTATGTCCGACAAAAACTAGCGACAGTCTCCCACTTATTTCTTCAGATCAGCAATACATGCAGAGATATCCGTAGCCAAAAGAGATTTTCTAACCTGTCCGTTCGTCTGAACGACCGATCGCCATAGCATGAAAAATGTCGGGACTTTACACACACAGCCCGAAAATCATACGAAACAGAGATTCGTGAAATCATATCTTTGCATCTATGGACAGTTTTAGCCAAATTGAGAGATACTGCAGATGGGGTTTTTACCTTCCTCTAAACTTACGTCTCTTAAGTTTTTCAATTTCATTTACTATGTTGCTATGGGGGAAGTAAGGAAAGGGGCAGGTGAAGGAGATAATTTTTGTGATTTTTAGAGAATCCGAAACCAGAAGGGTTTGCTTAAAATGTACCCTTAATTTATAACATATATAACCATATTATACTAAGTGAAACATTAAGGTATAAGTTCATTTTAAGCTTACCAGGCACTGATATGTACCTTATTGCATTCATATGATTTAAAGACTGATGAGCTGCTAAAAGAACGGAAGGCTTGGTCACAACGCAAAAAGTGTACCTTGTCTTTTGACCCATGGCAACCAACTACATTTGCTTTTATTTAAATAACACCAACGCACCAGTAAATGGTACTGGTTTGTAAGTTGCTATAGCTTGAGTATACTTTGCAATACATTACCTTAGATTGTATCTGGTATGATTGTCATATTATGGAAAAATATATCTTCCACATTACTATTAAAACTAAACTGTAAACCCCTCTGTGTATGAAAAAAATATCTGTTAACCAGGCCTTACCTGCTGAACTGCTAATGTACTATCCATTTCCTCAAAGGATTCATCTGGCCAGTTGTAAAAATCCTAAAATGCAAAATATAGGAAATATAGATTAATTTATCATTTCAAACGTGACAAAGTGCAAAAAACAATACTTTACAGCATTTGTGCATACCTCTGTAAAGTGTAGCTGTAATAGTTATATATTTTTCTTAAAGAGGTTGTTCACCTTGTTCATTAACTTTTAGTATGATGTTGAGAGTAATTTTCTGAGACAATTTGCAATTGGGTTTTATATTTTATTATTTGAGTTTCTTAGCTTTTTATTCAACAGCTCTCCAGTTTGCAATTTCAGCAATCTGGTTGCTAGGGTTCAAAATACCCTAGCAACCACACGCTGATTTGAAAAATAGACTGGAATATGAATAGGAGAGGGCCTGAATAGAAAGACGAACAATAAAAAGTAGCAAAAACCTGAAAGGGTTAGAATAAGATGGCAAATAATTAAAGAACTATAGAAAAAAAATCAAGGCCAATTGGAAGGTTGCGTAGAATTAGCCATTCTATAACATACCAAAAGTGAACCACCCCTTTAGCTTTGCAATTCAAAAGAGTGATTTTTATACATCTAGTCTAAGCTGGCCATAGACGCAAAGATCTGATCGTACGAATCGAGGATTCGTACGATTTTCGAACCATGTGTGGAGAGTCCCGACATTTTTCGTCCGGCGGAGATCAGTCGTTTGGTCGATCGGACAGGTTAGAAAATTTCTGTCGGCTGCGGATAATATCTCTGCGTGTATTGCCGATCGTATGATTTTCAGTGGGAGACTGTCACTAGCTTTGGTTGGACATAGATATCGTACAATTGCTGTCAGGGGCAGAACATTGCTGATCTGTTCTTTAACTAATCTGACTGGTAAGACTTTGATCTGAATGGTTAGTGGCGGGTCGGGAGATGGGAAAGTCCGATCGTACGATCGGATCTTTGCATCTATGGCCAGCTTAGGCTGTGCAGATTTCAGGCCCCTGCCATTATAACGTTGTCGTAGTGTTGGGTAGAAGTTCGATTTTAGATTTAAAATAAATAAATATTGGAGAGGATGGAATTATAGCATGCCCCACATATTAAACCTGGGACTACATGATTACATAGTATGGGAGAAATACACACTTAGGAAACGTTGCAAAGAAGAAGCCATAGATGTCATAAAGCCAGTCCTATGAACACATCAATTGGCATGCACATGTTATCTGTAGCCATGGGTGTGTGTGAGACAACATGTCTATAAATCGCAGTGTAGAATGCATAGAGCCACTAAAGAGGCATATTTGTCACAACCAGTTTTTCCACGTGACTGTGTAATTACAGGTCTAGCCTAGACAAATAAATAAATGGAGCACAAAAAACTATTCTATCCAACATTAACCTATAGATAAAAGCAATATTTGCACATATGTACTTTGAACACTCCAGCTTCCCATACAGCCAAGGTTGACAGTTTTCCAGCCAAATTGGGCTACTAATTTAAAGCCCAAGTGGGTTTTGAAAGTACAAACTAGCCAAGGTACGGATTTGGGCTGCTTTTTGGGCCATTGGCTGGTTTGTACTTTGGAAACCAGCCAAAGTTTTTTCTTGCCCTAATGTGCCAAGCCTGCTGTACCCAGTGCATGTTGTGTAATGTCGTTTTTGTTTAACAATTTGCGGACTGCCAAGTTTAATGTAAGGCTACAATACCCAGCATGCTATGGGACTAATTTGGAAGTTAGCAGATTTTGGGCTCTGTACCCCAGTATCCTGTCACTCTTAAGCATTCTAGCATTTTCCATTGACTTTACAGACAATTTGGGGGCAAAAACCTGCTGGCCACCAAGAGGTTAAATATGTATTTGTTATGGGGCCCCTATACCTCCTGGGGTCCCTTCTGTAGTTAATCCCCCGTGCGGCAAATCTGTGGCATTTTGCTTCATGGGAAAATATGGGAAACAGTGAACATTTGAAAAAAGGCATATATTTTCACATATATTCAATTATTGTTTTAGACTTTTTTACTCCAACAATTGTGATATTTTTGGGCTACTTTTGAAGTGTCTCTTGGCTAGTTTTGGGCTGGTTTTGTAGCTGACTTGGGCTGGTTTTGAAAACACAACCCAGCGTATAGGCCCTGTAGACAGAGAGGGCTTCTATCCTCAGTACAACTATTATACAATACTCTAAAATCTACACTAACCCCTTGTAGCGGATTACTTAAACCCCCCAAAATGTATCTACCATTCATTTTGTACCACAAGTATTCGCAACCGCAGGGGCAAAGGGGATAAACATGTAAACACAGCGCTACCGACACGAACATCCGGGCCTTAACTCGACACAGACACTCCTGCAGTCTCGCCTACACAATCACACACATATATTTCATCCGAACGCTTGTATTTTATCTTCAGCGGCAAAAACGTTCGTCGTTGACAAGCGCTCTCGTTACCTGAGCCTTGGTGCCCGGTCTGTTTCTCCTCAGCACTGCCGTACCCTCCGCCATGACCATAGTGACAGGGAAGAGCTATAGGAAGTACCCGTATGCGGGATGTAGTCGTGAGACGAGTCTCCGCCCCCAGAGTGATCCTACTGAGGGAGTATGGCATTCAACGTCAACCAAGTGTTTTTGGGATGATTTTTGGAGCTCCTCATAGAGGAATGCAGGCCTATTCCTGAGAAAAATATGTTTGCTCTAAAATGCCTCAATTTTATCAGTATTTATAATAGTTCCAATTGCAATTTTGTGTCTGTGGCGTGCTAGCTGTATAAGCAATTGATTGTCAATGCGGGAAGTAAAATGTATCTATTTACCAGATTATGAAGAACGAGCAGGGTTGCCAGTAGGGATGCACCGAATCCAGGATATGATTCGTGATTTGGCCTTTTTCAGCAGGATTCGGCGGAATCCGAATTTGCATATGCAAATTAGGGGCGGGAGGGCGAGCGTGTGACTTTTTGTCAGAAAACAAGGAAGTAGAAAATGTTTTCTCCTTCCCACCCCTAATTTGCATATGCAAATTAGGGTTCGGTATTCGGCCTAATCTTTTACGAAAGATTCGGGGGGTTTGGCCGAATCCAAAATAGTGGATTCAGTGCATCCCTTGTTGCCAGGTCTAATTTTCAAAACCAGCCAAAGTCAGCTACAAAACCAGCCCAAAACTAGCCTAGAGGCACTTCAAAAGTAACCCAAAAATAGACCAATATGTAAAGTGAAAAAAAAAAGGTCTATAAAAATAAATGAATAGGTGTGAAAATACGGCTTTTTCAAATTTTCACAAATTTGCAAATTTTTCCATGATGCAAAATGGGACAGATTCGGCCATCACTAGGAGCGTAACTACTGAGGGGGGCCCAGGAGGCCCGAATTTATATACAATTTCAACAAATATTGATAAAACAGGTCACTGGCCAGCAGATTTTTGCCTGAAAGTCACCAGAAAATGCGAGAATGCTTAAGAGTGACAGGACACTGGGTAAATCTGGTAACTACAATCAATATACAATAATACCTAATACCCTTGAGGCTCTATTCTCGTATCCCTACACCTTGCTTCCATCCAAAGCAGTCAATCCGTAAATCCAATTTATAGATGTGGATATAAAAAAGCACAGAAGTACTGCGGCAAAAAGTGCCTTTGTTCCCAAAAACACGTCATGTATCGAACTAACCGCTCTTTATCAAGTACCGCTCTTAATACACTTGATAAAGAGCGGATAGCTCGAAACATGTTGTGTTTTTGTGAATAAAAGCACCTTTTGCAGCAATACTTTTCCGCTTTTTTGTATCCACACTTATACATTGTATTTATGGCTAAATCTGGTAACTTCTGATTTCTACACAAGTCAGTACCATTGCATGCAGGGTATTGTAGTCTTAGATTAAACTTGGCAATCGGCAAATTGTTAAACAAAAACTACATTACCCAACAGGCACAGGTTTGACACATTAGGGAAATATAAAACTTTGACAAACCAGCCAAAAGCCCAAAAAGTAGCCCAAATCCATACCTTGGCTAGTTTGTTCTTACTAAACCTGCATGGACTTTAATTTAGTAGCCCAATTTGGCTGGAAACCCTCCAACCTGACAACCCTGAGAACGAGGGATGAACAGGGTTCAGGCCTGGACTGACAAAATGTAAATTAATATCAACTTTTCAATTGGTCGTAATTTTTTTATATAGTTTTTAAATTTGTTGCCTTCTTTTTGTGCTAATTTCTAGCTCTCAAGGGGAGGTGGGTCACTGATTCCTACATTCACAAAAAAAAGATTGCTCTTTGAGGCAACGCTTATATTGTTATTGCTACTTTTATTGCATAGCTTTTTATTACTTTCCCCTACTATTTCTATTCCAGTCTCTCATTCAAGCTACTGCCTGGTTGCTAGGATATATTGAACCCTAGCAACCAGATAGCTGCCTAAATTACAAACTGGAGAGTTGTTGAACAAAAAAGTTAAATCTTTTTTTTTTAAAAATGAAAGCGTTAACCTTGCCACTCAAATGTGCAGGGTTTGGTGGAAAGTGGGCAGATCTGGGTGTTTCAAGCTGTTACTGGGCATGCTGGACCACTCTCAAGTGTTCCAAAACCGTGAAGGTTGCCAATACGGGTGTGATATCCTCTGTGTTTGGACTCACTAAATGTAATGGTTACATATAGGACTAATGACCCCACCTAATCTTGTAGGCAATAATGATGTGCAGGCTAGCCTGAAACCCGCTGGTCGGGCAGCTTAGTCCAGCTACCGCAAAAAATCTTTGGGTCCTCACATTGACAGCTTCTGTTCCCTGAATTTATAGACTCACAACTGCTCCCCAGTGATGTCACAAAAGGGGCGGGGCAGACACAAGGTCAGGCACGAGTCTATAAATCACAGCCCTGCAGTCACATGCAAAGACAGGCTTCAGTTCTCTATCAGGTCAGACTAGCTGTTGATTGGTTCCTATCCTACAGTACTAAGTGTTGCTGACTCCCTTGCACAGCCTGGGAAAGGAGGCAGGAAGTGAAACAGATGGGTGGGACTAGTAGTGTTTTTTTATTTTTCGAAATTCCTTGGAGGTCCACATCTGGCCTGAAAGCTTCCATTTGGACAGCCCTCTCTTAGACAATACTTGCAACTTTTTGTTATTGCATTTAAAACCCATATCATCATGTTCATGGAGAGTTTGTGAATGTGATCTCTGGCAGGTGTATGGCAACTTTAGAGCAGCAGAAGACAAAATATCATAAATATATCTATATACCTATAATGATCCATTATATTTTTTTAGACCCCCAAAATAGAAATTGTACTTTAAGGTTTTCGTAGTTGATTCTTTGACCCCATCAGACAAAACACTCTGAGCTTCTTTTATGTCTCACAAACCTCTAACAGGAAGGTGACCCACAGATACCATATATATTTGGAAATAATATATCATTAATAAATCAGAATGGATAAATCTGGCAAAAAACTAAGGCAAAACTATGCAGCATTTCTTTGCTGAACATAATGGATTTAACAAATCTAGTTTTTTTTTTACATTGATAGTCACCATATTGTTTTGTGATAAAATAAAACCATACACAGATCCAAACGACGTCCAGATATTATCTGAGCAAAGTTTGGGTATAGTGTGGTCGTAACATTCATTTATTTATTTCTTGAATTCAAGTTTGCAAACTGTATGGGGGTTTTTCACATTGATACTGCCCTCCTTCTTTCCAACATAGAAAATAAAAGGAGACAGCAGAAGGAGAATAATACAGCAAAAGCCAGTAGAAAATCCTGAAAGAAAAGGAGAGGGGAGGAGTATACAATTGATGGGGGTACAAATGGGAAAGGAAAGAAGGAAGCAAGCAGATGAGAATTAAGGAGAAAGTGAATGGGCAGAATAGAATGGAAATAGGAAAAAACAGCAGAATGGGGTAGCACACTAGTAAAAAAGGTTCAATATTGGTAAATGATCAACAGTTAATTGTATATTCACTGCATGTCATTGGGAGGGGGGGTTGAACTTGACTGTCTTTTTTTCAACCTAAATAATATATATATACTACTACAATTCCAATTCTAAGCAGTGCCAATTGCCAATGCCAGTTCTAAAAAAACTTTTCAGTTGTTGTTCAATGCATGGTTGCTTGGGTAATTTGAACCCTAGCAACCAGATTGATGAAAATACAAGAGCTGCTGAATAAAAAGCTAAATAACTCAACCACAAATAAGAAAAACATGGAAACCAATTGCAAATTGTCTCAGACTATCACTGTCTACAACAATCTAAAAGTTAACTCAAAGATGAACAACCCCTTTAATAAAAATTAAAAAAAATAATGAAAAATTGCTCAGGGTGCATTTCTAAGCACTTTTGCAATTTACATTAATTATTATTTTCAGTTTCAGCGCTACGTGTTTTTAGTAACTGCTTATATAATGAAATTTGTAACAGCAGCTTCACCTACAGGTTATTTCCTGTTACAGCATACCTCCCAACTGTCCCGTTTTTAGAGGGACAGTCTCTCTTTTGGCAGCTCAACCCGCAGTTCTTTGTTTGTACTGGAAAGTCCTGTTTTTCTCAGCACTGAACAGCCAGAAAAAGAAACAATGTTTCTAACTTAATTCACTTTTGGCAGGGAGCCCAGAACAGCCACAGCAGCAGATAAGATACTTTTGTTACAATTTTGAGATAAGCAAATAAGTAATTATAACAATATAAGATAACAGGTCCCTTGGGAAAAGTTAGACGCGCATCTTAAAGGGCAATTCACCTTTATTAGCAAAACTGTAATACTTCTGCAGATAGTATTTGGAATTGAACAGAAAATAATTGTAGGTAAGTACAACTTCTAGGAGAGACAGAATGTAATTATAAAATTTTCTCAGGTTAGTTTCCACCATATGCAGGAAGGCAACAGGGCTGCTTTAAACTACCAGTGGGCCTATTAGCTTCTTTAAAACTTTTCTAGGATTAGGATTAGGATTTTTTCCAGGGAGAACATTAAGTGGCCCAAGAAATTTGTGATAGAAAACCCCTCAAACAGATGATCTTCAATAGAATAAGGCAGGCATTGAAAAAATTGCCCACACTTAATGAAGTAGACATGATTTCCAACCCTGGATTAACAACCATGGGAGCAGAAAAATGACAAAATGGGGACACTGCAAGACAAAAATCAAAGCAATGAGGTCTGCCATTGAAATACAAGTTAAACTGACAATGATCTATCTGAGATTGTGTCTTCTGCGTTGGCTCTTCAATAACTGGTTCTCAAAAATATATTCAAAATATTTTCATAATTTTCAAAATCTGATTAATACCAAAACAAATAAGATCAAGCTTGACTTCTACACATTCTCCAGAAATGAAAAAAATGATGTGACTGAGCAGAGAATCAGCAGTTTGGAGGATACCTTAGCAGTTCAAGACCTTTGTAAACATATAATTGCAAAATACTGTATAACCCCAAAAGGTTAATAGAAAATTGGCTGACCACTGAGCACATTAAACAAAATAAGCTTCTCCAGTGCCTTTGTGTTTTACTGCACACATCAGATCCTTACCATGCCACCACCCAAAGGTTCAACAAGACCTTTTGTCACACATCTCCTGAATGTGAAGGACATGGATGTGGTGCTTTGGAATTAACAATGCAAATGTTAGCCGCTCCCAGCTCACTGTCCATATTTGGAGAGGCTGCACAGTCCTTGGCGTTCCCAGTACCTCAATCGTGCTCCACAAAAATCAGACAGCAACACATACTCCAATTAAGGTAAAATAAAAGTCTTTATTGGCTCCACTTTATAAACAGGTAACAGGACCCTTTAGCGTTTTGGGCTTGTGTGCCCTTAAAGGAACAGAAACACCAAAATATTAAAGGGATACTGTCATGGGAAAAAAAAAATTTCAATTTTTTTACTATCAGTTAATAGTGCTGCTCCAGCAGAATTCTGCACTGAAATACATTTCTCAAAAGAGCAAACAGATTTTTTTATATTCCATTTTGAAACCTGACATGGGGCTAGACATCTTGTCAATTTCCCACCTGCCCCAAGTCATGTGACTTGTGCTCTGATAAACTTCAATCACTCTTTACTGCTGTACTGCAAGTTGGAGTGATATCACCCCCTCCCTTTTCCCCCCCCCCAGCAGCCAAACAAAAGAACAATGGGAAGATAACCAGATAGCAGCTCCCTAACACAAGATAACAGCTGCCTGGTAGATATAAGAACAGCACTCAATAGTAAAAACCCATGTCTCACTGAGACACATTCAGTTACATTGAGACGGAAAAATAGCAGCCTGCCAGAAAGCATTTCTCTCCTAAAGTGCAGGCACAAGTCACATGACCAGGGGCAGCTGGGAAATTGACAAAATGTCTAGCCCCATGTCAGATTTCAAAATTGAATATAAAAAAATCTGCTCTTTTGAGAAATGGATTTCAGTGCAGAATTCTGAAAAGGAGAAAAGGCACAATATACTCAACAGACAAGCTCTGTAGTATACAATGGGATTCTTCAGAACTTATCTGTGATCCATTGTGTATCATGTGCTTGAATGACTGCCCCATAGCTATACAGCAGCTTGTTCATATAAACTATAATCGTTTTTCTGAATCAACTGCACCGGTTTTACCAGTGCAGGCCATCAGTACATTATATTGTCATTCTTTTAAAATAAACTATTTTTTTGTCATTACTGTTCCTTTAGTCATAGGCATTGGTATAGGTAAGGTTTTGGTCCTCTTGTCTGTTTTTAATGTGAAGCCAATAAAGACTATTATTTTACTTTATTTGGACTATGTGCTGCTGTCTGATTTTTGTGAAGCATGATGTGGTACTTAGATTGATAAGTGAAAAAAGGCATTACATTATTTATCTATACTTTTTTTTCAAATCCAATGTTTATTAGTTTTTTTTATCATAAATTGCAATACAAAGCAAAAAAGAAAATATAACATCTGTGTAGCCTTTCGTTATACATTTTGTATGATTATTCTATTGGTCAGTACATACTGAGTTTTAGCAAACATCTCAGATTTTATATATATATATATATATATATATATATATATATCAAAACAGTAAAAAGTACGGCTCTAACTAAGGAAAATATATGTAGTATATCTATACTTTGTATTAGAAGTATAGCACCAGAGAGCAAAAACAATCATGCAGTAAAGAAGTAAAAATAAACTATGAGAGAAATGTAAAACACATTATCATAGTGAAAACAAAAAATTGGGAATAATCGCTCACAAATCTTATGACATTGTCCTGGTGCCAGTGCCTCAACCCCAGACCACAGCAAGAGTGCAGAAAAATCTTATACTGCAACCACAGAAAAAGGGGAGTTAGACACTGAGACAAACCACAAAGGTCAACAAAAATAAATTATAACCAACAACTTTATTTGAACAAAATCTCTATAGCTTTATACATTTCATGCTCCTTAGCAGGTGTATTATGTGCCCCCTTCAAGCCTTCCCCATGAACTCTTCCTAATCCCATGCCCTTATCTACACTAATTACCATGATTATTTTAAAAAATTTGGCAGGTTATGAAAGTTTGAACATATTTCTGTGGTTTTGTTCAGTTATTACAGTTTTGCTAATGAAGGCGAATTGCCATTTAAGCTGTGAGTCTAACTTTTCCCAAGGGACCTGCTATCTTATATTGTTACAATTACTTATTTGCTTATCTTGAAATTGTTTAAAAAGTATCTTAACTGTTGCTGTTGCTGCTCTGCGCTCTCTGCCAAAAGCGAATTAAGTTAGAAACTTTGTTTCTTTTTCTGGCTGTTCAGTGCAGAGAAAAAAGGGACTTTCCAGTACAAAAGAGGGACTGACCCTCTTAAAACGTGACAGTTGGAAGGTATGAGTTATACAATGGTGTAAAATGCAAGAAAACATAAAATCAGGGTATGTAAAATCGGCTTTTCACTGTACATACATAAAGGATACTACTAATATACTCACAGTGAGAACTATGCACTAAAGGGTTTATTTATCAAAGGTTGGTTTTGTGAGTTTTTTTCTACCTGGAATAAACTCATAACTCAAATGTTTATTTATGAAAAAACCTGAATGTAAAAACTTGAATACTCAAATTGATTGTGTAATTGGTGAAAAAAAGTTTGAATAGCATGAGTTTTCAAGCACAAACCTTAGAAAAAAACCTGAAAATCATGAAGGCTAAAAACATCTTCAAATGGTTCTAAGTGACATCTGCCATTGACTTCTACATGACCTGGAGTATTTTCCGATTTGAGCTTTTTTGCAGCTTTGGTGCATACTGCTTTTTTTTTATTTATTCCGAATTTTTTTTTACTGAAAATACCTTGAAAAACTCGATTTTTTTGTGAAAACACATCTCAACCTATAATAAATAACCCCCTTAATCTAGATTGTCAAATTAAATAAAAATATACTGAAATGTTTCTATATTATTACAAATATGTATTTTTCTTTTCATTTTATAGGTATTTAGTTTTCATATATCTTGATACTGAAGTGAATTTTCACAAACATTTAGGCAAATTTAGAAATCTTAGGTTATTGTGAAAAAAAAACATCCCCCCCAAAAGATCATAAAATGCCAGTATCACAGGCTGTTAGCAGCTGCGTTTGTGGAAAATGAAAGGGCAGTGAAAGGGTTAAAGCACAGAATTCCCAACCAAGATATATGCACCTGTGTCTCCCTGACCTCTTAGAAAATAATTAAAGAGTTACCAGTCAGAGATAATAACTACAAGCATTTTGCCAGAGTGAAGATGAACCTTTTGTATCAGACTGTTGGAAACAGATGGAAACTGACAGTTAGAGCTGTAAAGCAAAAGTGCTCTCTCTGTCTGTGGCAGGCGTGACATGCAAGTGACATGCAAGCAGAATACTACAAGGCAGGAGGTTTCTCTTCCTAGCTGGGTTATTATATTCAACAGCAACAAGAACTTTGGGTACTGGAATTGTTTAGGAAGGAAGAAGTACAGGCGGAGTCCAAATGATGTAACAGGAAACTCTGGTGTTTCCTGTTGCTATTTTCCTACACTTGGATCCATCAGTATTTACACAGGCATCGTTATCTAAACTCTGAAGAACAGCCGACTTGTCTGGGAGAACTGCACCTCGTTTTTAAACAACAGCAGCTACACGTTACTAAACAAAGGGACACAAAGGATCATTTTTTTTAGCACTGGATTAAAGCAGCATCTGATGCTGTCAATTGTAAGTACAATGTTTTCATTGTTCTACCTAATGTTTGTCCCAATTTATATCAAAGGAGCCCTGAAATGTACATTTTGAAAACTGAATTGTATTAAGGTTGTTTTGTTCTGTTTTAATCAGATGTGACTTATTCTGAGGCTGTGAGAGAGAGAGAATGATAGTGGGAGTATTGCATACGGTAGCAGATTATAACAGTAGTAATGGGGAACTGCAAAGGGTTTATTACATTTTAATCTTCCTTTCTCTAATAGCCACCATGCGGATAGAGTAAGGCACCCACACAGAACTGACACCCACCTATGTCTTTTATTTTTGTTAACTAATAAAACAGTATCTGTGCCCCCCTTCTCCTGTGACATCTGTTAGGGGGGTGGGGTGAGTCAGTACACTTTAGTCAATGACTTTTAATAGTGTTCTAACGGGAGCTGTGGGAATCTCCGCATTTCACATGGGAATAAAGGGAATGAGCGATACTGCAAACTGCTCGTGGGACTTTCAGATGTTGGCAGAAGTGCTGCACATTTTATTTTAGACAGCCTGACCCTACCCCACGCTCATAAACCTGCAGTGTGAGATTGTGTTACATCTGAGATACAATATATGGAAGTGCCCTTTCATCATTGCAGCCTCACTAGAACATCATAGGACAGATGACTGCTGTGAAATATGGGAGTTGTAGTTCCACTAATAGCTGAAAAGCTGAGTTTCACAGCCCTGTAATTTAAGATGGGCACAATTATGCTTCCTCATTTGTGATTTTGTGGCAAGGGCGAAGTTGTCTCGTATGCAGTTATCTTCACGATCGGAGGAAATGTGAGATGTGAAGATATCCATTTGGAGGAAATGGGTATGGTGTGAGAATTCAGGAAGCAACATTAAGGCCCTACACTTGAAATCTTTTTAACCATTTTTTGACTTCACAATTACTTTGCCCACATGTAATGTAGGAGTACAGAAAGGATAGTGCAGTGGGTGTGGGGGCTATAATCGACCTTGGTCACTGATAATCTTTATCCTACCTTTCTGCTTTACCAGTATGGTTATGTATGTTATATAACAAACATGCAGATGCTACTAGAAGATATGGGAGATATGGGAAGAAGGTACATTAAAAAAATTCAGCAACTAGAGGAAGGTGCTGGGAGCATTCTTCAGCCAATCACTGTTGGAATGGGATGAAGAAATCAAGGACATGACTTTTATTTTCTTTGTGTTATTGTATTGGCCCTTTGTGACTGCCTAGCTCCTGGAGATGCAGAGCTTTATAAAAACTACCGTATTTTAAAGCATTACTGAACACAAGAGTGAAAAACATTATACAAACAGAAGATTAAGACATACACCACAGCACCGGTGTCAGTCAAAATATATAAACAACTAAACAGATTTTGTATCCACTTGGCAAGGGCGATTCTTCTTGTTTTTAAAAAAATTACAGGAAAACAAATTGTGTCAACTTGAATAAGAAAAAATAAAATGTGTTAAAAGCTATCGTGTTTATTTGCTGTAAAAAAAAAAGTTCAGACTGTTAAATTCTAGTAGATTCTAGCAAATGCAAGAAGGGCTTCTGTAAGATGCCATAGACAGTCACTATTTATTATAGGTTGTTTGGGCCTCTTGAAATGCCAGACCTAATGCATTGGATAAACCCCCATTTATAGAGCTGTCAACCTAGTGAGGGAACTGCGGCATGCAAAAGTGATGGGAAGTGATTTCATCACACATGCCCACCACTAGAAGTGACATCACAGTGCATGTGCAACTGCTCTTCTAAATCTCCTGGCATAACCACATGCTCATGCTGATGTCACAGAATCCTTACTGCGCATGAGCGCAATGTCAGGTTGTAAAACCCTGGGAAATTATGTATAATGATGAGAGATTGGGGGGGGGGCAAAACTGGGTGACTGCTGGCAAAAGAGGGGGGAGTTGACTGGTAATTTTTGAATTATTTGGATAAAATGGAGTCTATGGGAGATGGCCTTCCCATAATTGTAGCTTTCTGTATAATGGGTTTCTGGATAACAGATCCCATACCTGTATATGTCCGAGGAGTTAGTTGGAAGACATCCATTACTGATCAGGATGGAGCTGAATATGGTAAAGTGATCTGAGGTCTACTATATTAATGGTTATCCCAGAAGTTTAATAAACTGGTTTGGACATTGAGATAGGATGAGGTGGTTAAGGTGGGGTAAAATTTAAAGGACAAGGAAAGGCAAAAAAATAAAATCCCATTTTTACTTTCTTTAATGATAAAGAAACCTATCTCCAATATACTTTAATTAAGAAATGTGTACCTTTTTTATAAGAAACCTGCCTGTATGCAGTGAAATTACTTCATTTACTGCTGTGGCTAGGAATTGTCAGATGGTCCCTAACTGCTGAGCAGGGAAACAATCATACTTATGAACAGCAGGGGGAGCCCCTGTGTTACTTACCAGCCATGCAGAATTCAAGCAGCTTTGGTTATGACGAGCCCTAAGCAGCCCAGACCACACTGAGCATGTGCAGGGTCTGGCTCAGGCAAAGATGTTTAACAAAGTTACAAGATGACAGCCCCTGTGGCCAACTTTGAAAGCATAAATCATTTGTTTGATTAGGCTTTGTGGTGCAGTTCATGCTTATGTTTAGTATACAAAATAAAGCATTTCTAGCCTTATTCTATTTTAGACTTTCCTTGTCCTTTAATTTACATATATTTTTCTTGTATTATAAGGCACTCTGTCTGATATTGGAAATTATGTACAGGTTATGCTTTTCATGTTTGGGGAAGGGTAAAGACCAAACACAGTTTTATTTAACAGGAATTTATTCATAAGTGCAGTGACATGTTTCTTTGTGTACCATACTGTGATACAGATAAGACATACTGTATATACATACATCCTTGTTCAACATGAGCTCAGTAAGAAGGTCATCTGCTAAACATACTATCTGCCTATTGTTTTTACTAATAATTATCTCTAGTTTATGTTACTTCCAGCACTGAACAAGTTTCACTTTCTACTACATAGAGTCAATTGGTGCACATTATCATGTAGACTGCATAGGATGCTTTGTTCTGTCCCTGCTGTACCTGACAGCATACAACTCTGACATTTTCAATATAGGAGAAACTTCAGCTTGTGTGCATTTAGCATTTTTTTATAGTATGGAAATTGATTTGTAAATGTTTGTTGTGCAACACTATTGTGGCATACATTCTGCATAAGTTATTTTACATGCCAGTTGTTATTATACTGAGTCCTTCCCTTCCTTCCTCCCATTTTTTATGTGGTCCTCTAAAAAACATAAAATGGGGGTTCTACTTTACTTTAAAAAATGTTTGATTCTTTTGTGTTACTGTTCATTAAGCCTGCCAGGCACCTCATAGACAAAAATACAACATTGTGTGTGGCACAAGTGGAGATTCCTGGAATCTATTGGGAATTAATATGTTATCTATTTAGATGCAAGAACTTGTCTCACATCTAAATTGCAAGTTGTTACAGGCTGTGGCTCGATAAATCTGTGGATGTTGTCAAATTCAAGAAAATCTTCTTTGTGCAGTTAAGGTGCTCTGAAATATCAGATTAAATTTGATTTCTAGAAGAAGCTAAAACTTGTTTGGAGAGAGCCCCAACCTTGACATACACCAAATACATACTCTAAAGGCAATACTGAGCATTTGTCCAAATACTAAATGCTTGGAATTACATCTTAATTTACTTGAGCTACAATCGGAGTGCACTTAAGGGCCCAATCAACTGCTATTTAAGTAAACGGAGTACTAATTCTGAGTGTACAAAATAGAGCGGGACTGACCTGTCTAACATTGTTTTAGAAATCACAACTGCAAACAATGCAATACCTTTCAGGCACTTACATCCAATAACATTTGCCAAAAGTTCTCTAAATCTCCCACATCCCTCACAACCTTGCCACCCACTAAATTCTGACTAACTAGCTTTCTCCTTCCTTCCAACCAGCACTTACTCCTGCCCCTTCTGTTAGCCTATTATTCCCCCACCTCACCTTACTAGCCTTCCAGCTGCCCGCCCCACCTCATTGCACATAACAGCACCTAGGAATAGTTGCCAGGTGTCCATGTACACTTTCCATTCAACTGAAAGGGAAGTTAGTTTCTCTATGGAAAGCAGGGGTGTAATGACTGATTGATTGCTAGGGCAAGTAGTGTTGGTCAAGATGTTACATGCATTATGGCTGTTATAAACGCAGAAGTGTCAGACATAATGATACATTTAGGAAACATGGAGGGGCGTAATAACTTGGCAGAGGGTGAAAAAGCTAGCCCATCCCCTGGAGCGACTCTGGGGGGAGGGAGTTCCCTAACGGCTACATGTACTGTTGGAAAAAATAATCCCTCGCCGGAGGAAAATCTACTCTTCTCATTTCTCTTCCCAATTCACCATTATGATTTTGCTTTATTTAAGGATGACAGTACCCAAATTCTTTATTGTTATATCATTTATTTTGTCTGTTTTGTAATGTTCAGGATATTTGACTGGTTACTCATTGCAAGGTAATTTTGCACGCTGGGTATAGTCCAGTACCCTCCGTTCCTAAACCATTTTTCTTTTAGTATTCTAAATAAAGAATTTAAATAAATAAAAAGAATAGCTAGCACATCTATACACACACTTATTTGCTTGGTTGGTGTACTATGCAGAGCTCGGAGAGGCTAAGCCATCACTAACAACAACAACATTATATAGTGCAGAAATTTGTGGAGGATTTAAAGACTAAGTACACATGATTTGTCCGTAATAACATACTGTTCTCCCTGCATTCCCTGCACATTTCAGCTACTTCCTTAAAGCATATAGCTCCGCCCCTTTTCTTTTCTGCTCTCTCCTCTTTTTGACTGTGAAGAGGTGCCTGCTGCACTTGCCTGATTGGTTTCCATGCGCAATAGACACCTTTTTGACCATCTTCACTGTCAAAGAGAGAAGGAGAGCTCAGAGAAAGAAAAGGGGGTGGAGCTACATGCCAGACCAGGAAGTAGATGAAATGAGAAAAGAAAAGTGGGCAGAGCTTCACATTAGACTAAAAAGTATCTGAAATTAGCTGCAGTTTTCAGCTTTTGATTTAGGAATGAAATGGGACTGAATGCAGGGAGAAAGATTTGTTATTCTGGGAGCTGTCTAGGCTCTTTTTAGGGATTTTAAAATTAAAAGGCTTATTTATGCTTTATAGTCTCTCTACTGTTTTGGTTTATATATATGGAGTCCATTGTGCATGGTGATTATCTCTGCAGTGTAATTATCCGTCTCACAAGAGTAGCTTCAATTTCCTTGTTTTACTCAAGAAATAATAAAAACCTTAAAGTAATTAAAGCAGTCGAAAAGTATGTTAAACACTATCCCATTTAATTTAACTCATGGAGGGATAATAAGGTTACCAGACAACATTGAAATTCAGGGACACGTTTAGAAAATACAACTTTCAATTCAAGTACAACCCTGCAACACTGATCTGAATCTGAATTTGCAAGTGATCTGATAAACGTAGGATATACTGCAACTCTCAGCCAAACATTTTCACCCAGTGAAGGTACGGGCTAATAAACCCTGCACTCCAGTTGGGGGAAACAATAGGTTTCTCATCCCCTTAGAGAGCTATGCAGAGAGGGAGCTCCTGGTGTGGCGGCCATGTTTAGTGGTGCATAATTGTATAATAAGTGCTTCTTCCTGAGTATTTGTTATGCACACACAACAAGTGAAATCTGTGGCATATTCACAGAATGATCTTTCTCCCAGTGCAGATGGCCTAGCAATCGAGAGGGTGGGCATATTTTAAAAGAAAAACTGTTTCCCCCAACCAGTGTGGGCTCTATAAGTGATGTTATGTGGTGCCCAAGTAAAAGTAGACCGTTAAGCTGCCATGTAAATTGGCCAGTTTGGCCACCTATATTCTGGGCCAAATCAGGTTGATCAGATTGTTTGGCCTGGGCCAATAATTGAATAATAATGGGTGAAACACCAGTGTAGAACAGAAATCTGCTGCCTTCCACCCCCTTTATATATGCACACTAACAAGTATGGGATCTGCCAGCACATATTGGGGGAATTTTGGCCTGAACATACAAAAGTATGCAGTTTTGTACCGAAGCCACTGTAAAAAGAATATAAGTGCTCTTTCAGACTCAACTTGTCAGGCCAATCCTTTCCATATCAAAATAAAAGACTGAAATTATACACAATATGCGATTTCATTTTGAATCTCATGTACCCCCATTTAGTAATGATAGTTTTTAATGGTGGTTTGTTCGCTCATGTGGCTTTTTCAGGTGTCTGCTTCAATAAGCACAAACTATTTCTTTATTGGCTGCCCTATTAAATGCAGATAAAGCTGAGTGAGGGTAGTATTGCCCTACATTTCTTTTGGTGGAGGTCCACCAATGAGATCTTTGCCCTGGTGCCTTAAATTGGCCCTGTCTGCATACTCTCCTTCTAAACTGTGCACTAATATATACTTTGTCATTCATATCATATTTGCTTTAAAGCCTGTTCCCTTGTACAGTACATTTGTGCCACCATACATAGTTGCCATATTTTGCAATAACAATGTGTAGCCTTTCAGAGCATTAACTTGGGGTCAGTGCCCTCCATTTGAAAGCTGGAAAGAGTCAGAAGAAGGCAAATAAGTAAATAATGTCAACCAATTGACAAGTTGCTTAGAATGGTTCATTCTATAACATACTAAAAGTTAACTTAAACCACCCGTTTAAATATCATGGTGCAGATTTATTATGTGGTGTAAAAAAATGTGGAACAATCCACTACACATTGCCGTATTAAAAAAAGGCCTTTTTTTAATGCACTTTTTCCGTTGAGCAACTTCCGCCAGAACTTACTTACAAAGGTCTGAGTCAACGTAAAATAACAATGACAAATCTGGCGTTAGAATGGCGTAGAATAAAACACAGTTTTTTCAGAGAATTTAGTTTTACACAGCATAATAAATAGACCCCATGTGTCTGTATTCTGAAAGCTTCAAAATCTGTTTGTTACCTTATAAAAAAAAAAAAACTGATCAGAGCACTGCTGCTTAGCTCTCTTCACTTGTGTGTTTGTAAAGTGAGATGCAATTTGATTGACACGCACATACAGGAAACTGCTTCTCCTATGCTCACTGACCTTTTGTTCCCTCAAAGCATGCCAAAGTTCTTAAGTTACAGCTTCGAGCTCTCTGCCTAGGAAGCCTGTTGGGCTGGTAAGCTGAGAATAACGAGTGGGGGGGTCTGTGCAATATTTGCTAACATCAAGCTGTATGGCAAAATGGAGGCTCAATGTTTAACCATTTCCCTGCTAAGCACCTAACTGTTAAGTGCTGGTAGGCAAAGACATGCAAATAAGTTTTTACATTGTTTGGCATTGTGTCAAATGTGCTTCCCTGCAGACTCTAGCCTCTGCTGTAGTGCATTGTTCTACTCCATAGACCCTTTGGGAGGGAGCTGTGGGACCAATACTGGGAAATGTCTCAGGATTGTTCCAGTTAAGTAGAAATGCAACAAATTAGTGTCTGCCATTTTTCACTTCCTGTAGTCCTCCCTGAATTGGCCCCTCGCTTCCCACTGTCAAGACTCTGGGATCACTCCGCCAGCTGTCCAAAAAACACACACACACAGACACACACAAAACATGCAGCATCATTTGGCTCCTTGGCTCCAGTAAGGGAAACCTTTGTAAGATCAAACATTGGTATATACCCTTCACAGCTTAAAGCTAATGGTACACTGTATTTTTCTGCTGTCAGAGAAAATACTGTTGAATCCCCCCAATATTTGTAGACATTGACAGGAGGGGAATCCACCTCAGTGTGCATGAAAACGTGGATTTTTCACACTTGAGTGTTGTCTGGCTGAAGTATTCCCTGTGTGTGCAGTGACAGGCAGATTCTACCCCTGTCGATGTACATCACGACAATAAACACAAATAAATAAAAAAAGTACAGTTACAATAAAGATGAAGTGCATCATCTCTGCCCCGTAGAGCTTACAATCTAAGTAGGAGAGTAATTTACAAATGAAAATAGGATATTAAGTGCTGCAGATTACAGTGGTTGGCATACCATAAATACATATACATAAATACAAATACATATACAGTTGAAGCCGTTAGAATGTAACAATTTGTCGCAACCTGTGTTCAAACACCATTTTTTATTTTTATACTGAACAATTCCTTTGAACCGCATCTACTATGTTACTTAGTTAACACATAGGTAGGGTAAGATGTCCAGGGGAATCCTCTCTGTTATAGTATTAGCTAATTTGTGTTACAGGAATAGGTCAGCCCCAATTTAGTGGTAGTCATGCAAGTTTGATTTTTACAGTCTTTTCACAAAAATTGCATCTTTTTAACATTTTGTATGTCATCTGATTTGAATGCTTTATTTTCTTAACTTCTCTTTTTGGCAGATGGAAACATTGCAAATGGGACTCCTATCAAGATCAGCATTGTTCAAGTATATTATTATAGTTCTAATCATGATTAACACAAGGGTAAGTAATGCATTTGTTTTCTGGGTGTTTATTTTGTAGTGCATTGTTTCCTTACTTCTTGTGTTTCATACGTAATTTCCTGAATAATTTCAACTTGCACACTGCCCTAATTGGCTCAATAAGATTTGCTTTTTGGGCTGTGGCACAATTGCTTTCTCACCACCACTACTATGTCATTGAGGCAGAAGCAGTCCAAACACTCTATCCGACTTGTCAATACGTCCCATTTAGCAGAAGTATAAATGTAGTGATAGTATCAGAAGTGTTCTGTTACTGAGCTGCTCAGAGCATTTCTAAGTTGAATGTGTGTCTGCTTAAATGGGGGATTCACCTTTAAGTTAATATTTATTAGTATGTTAATAGAATAGCTACATCATACTAATAGTTAATCAAACCCCTTTAACATACAAAGAAAAGCAGTTACATTCTTCCTGGTAAAGCAGCATATTATTAAAATGCTAGGTTCCCAATAGGCTTACATCAGGCAACTGTAGAGCTGCCCCTGCAAGGGGTGCATGGACCAGTTACTTGAGGGGCCCAGCCTAAAAGTCCAGTTAGGTCTGGTGAGAATAGTGTTTTGCCTTTCTTGATACTCCATAAAGCCAGTAAATAGGTGACTACTAAATGTCACCTGCAGTTTGGTGACAAAACCTGTAACACTTTTTGCAATTTTTTTCATATTACCCAGACAGCATTTTATGCTAAGAGTAAATAGGAACTTGGACACTGAGGTTGCAGATGTGGATTAGCAAAACTTTTGATACAGTGTTTTTTAAACGTTTGCTTTTAAACTAAGGTCTGTTGGTATTAGTAATGCTGTTTGTACATGGCTAGAAAACTGTTTTAAAGGAAAACAATACCCCCGAACAATGTAGGTCTCTATAAAAATATATTGCATAAAACAGCTCATATGTAAAACCCTGGTTCATGTAAATATTTTCATAATAATATACTTTTTTAGTAGTATGTGCCATTGGGTAATCATAAATAGAAAACTGCTACCCCCTGGGATCCTAGTATTCACTGTGCACACAAACAAACCATACTTGTTAGGTCACATGAGCCATTTAACAGAGAGAGTTCTGTCTTTTGCTTCCACACTTCTTCCTGTTACAGTTAGAGTTTCAGTATTTCTGGTCAGGTGATCTCTGAGGCAGCGCACAGACCATCACAAAATGGTGGTTTAAGGCAAGAGATGTAAAAGGGCAATATTTACTTAAATATATATACCCGTTTGGTAAGATTCTTTAATATGCCACTTAATTTGATATAAACTGTTACTTAAATATTCATTTTGGGGGTATAGTTTTCCTTTAAAGATTGGTACAGGGAGTGGTTGGCACTTGGGGGTTGGCATTGAAAGCAATGTCTCTGTGTTTGCTGATGCCACAAAACTATTCAAGCCCAGGGCTGGATTTACATAGTGGGCGCCCTAGGCCCACTGCCGTTTGTCGCCCCTGTCCGTTTCGCCTTTATTCATGCAAATGTATGCAAATCTGGACCGGAGCAATGAGCAATTTATAAAATGATTGTATCTCCAGCGCATCCCCAGTGTTTTTGAACCAATGTGGGTGTGGTTGGGCAGCATGCCGCCCCCCTAAAATCCTGCCGCCCTAGGCCCGGGCCTAGGTGGCCTTTCCACAAATCCGGGCCTGTTCAAGCCAATTAATTATATCTAGGATGTGGCAATCTTGCAGGGAGATATGGGCAAACTGGTAGACTGGGAAACTAAGTGGCAGATGAGATTCAATGTTGATAATTTTCTGGGTGTGCAGTAGGGATGTAAAACCCAATGTCAGTCAGCAGCAGGAAGGACCAGTAAGGGTTTTTCCTATATTAAAAGGGATATAGATTCAGAGGAGGAGAGGGACATACTCCCTCTTTACAAAGCACTGGTAAAATCCCATCTAGAATATCGAGTACAGTTTTGGTCTGCAAACCTTCAAAAGGATATTAATAGAAAGGGTAAATGCAATGAAGCACTGCCATTCAAATCTGAAAAAGGAGAAAAGGCACATGATACACAGTAGATAGCAGATAAGCTGGGTAGTATACAATGGGATGCCTCAAACCTTATCTGTTATTTACTGTGTATCCTGTGCTTGAATGTCTGCCCTATGGCTACACAGCTTGTTTATATAAACTATAGTAGTGTTTCTGAAGCAAACCCATCAGTTTTACCAGTACAGCGCGACAGGATATTAAATTTTCATTCCTTTTAAACACTTTTTATTTTTTGGTGTTTTTAATCTTGTTGCATGCCCATTGTTCTGTCAATTGGCTTAGCTTATGTGCTGCTCTTTTACTTGGAAGGAGACTGATAGGATTTGAGAATATGTTTACACGATTTTGTTTGCATAGAAATTAATGGGGGAAAACGGTCTATGGGAACAGACCCTGAAAAGAATGTTTTTAATATGTCTATGTATTTCATGACATTAAATATACTTTTGAACTCATATTAGCACATTAATAGAAACATTTGATGACCGTTTTGTTAACTTCATTATATATTTTAGGGTTATGTGTTGGCTTCACAAGAGCAAGAAGCAATAATTTTGCCTGAAGAGAGGCAAGTTGGTGTCACTCAAAATAAAATAATGACTGCACAGTATGAATGCTACCAAAAAATAATGCAGGAGCCGGCACATGGGAAAGAGGGTAACTATCCAGTCAAAAAACAATACATTTCCTAGATGTCAGATTTATTCATATAAACTGTAAGTACATTTTACCAGATGGTGATTCTGATGTCCTGGAGTCCCTAATCCGTAACAACTTTATGCATTTTCTAATGCATGTTACTCCAAGGGAAACCTTTAAAAACTCTTAATAAACTGCTAAAACCTAAATGCACTAATTGATGATTTCTTAATTTTTTTTTATGTTCCTTTCCACACCACAAAGGTAGGTCATAAGAATATTTTTGACTTTTGTAAAAAAAAAAAAAAAATTAAATTAGTTAACAGGGGTCCCCTACATCTTTTTACGTGTGGCAGCCTACAGAAGATTTTTTCAGATGCGTTTTTATTTCCTCTGGATCAGAAGAAAAAATTTTAATTGTATTAGCAGCATATCACATGTATATACAACACATATTAAGTCCATGCAGTTTGAAAACTAAAAGCACAACAATAATTTGTGTAGTTTGTTTAAAGGACTCCTGACACCCTTATAACACCAGTGAAGTATAATAAAATAATGTTCATTTATTTTTTTCTCTCAGGGGGGTAACATCCCCTTTTGGTTTGATATTCACAAACCACTAGCTTCTGACAGTACAGAATCATGTACAATGACCTGAGATTGCTGCCTACACACCAATATTAAAACTAAAAGAGATACACTTGTATATAATAACAAATGGGGTTCTTACAATAATTTGAGAAACAAGGGTTACTGTAGAAAAATAGAATCAGATGACCTTGCTAACAAGAGCTTACTTTGCCTACATTTTTTTAAAAAAAAATACTATATGTCCCTTTTAAATGCTGTTTTTAATCCATATGTCTTCGTTTACTCACCTGAAAATTTATTTTGTTTATAAATTTGTTATTTTTATGGTTAAACAGGACAGTTTTGTAACAGAACATGGGATGGCTGGTTATGCTGGGGTGATGTTGCTGCAGGAATAATATCTGAACAGCGGTGCCCTGATTATTTCCAGGACTTTGATCCTTCAGGTGCGTTTCTATACTGTACATCTACAGGCACAATTTTATTCAGTGTTTTGTACTGTAATATCATGGTCTTTGGAATAAGCGTGCTAAGCCAGGAACAGTATAATTATAATATTATATTTTTTTATGTATAACATATTATATATAATATCCCTATCAAATTTATTAAAACCAGCATGGTAAAGTGACTTAAATATCTCCAGGAGCCTGAAGTCACGGTTCCATTTTATATTTATTTTAAAATTTTAAATATATAAATCTAGTTGTGGAATCTATAATTTGGAAAGCTTTGGACTTTGGGTTTTTTAGATAAAGTAGTTTTCCCTATAATTTGGATCACAACACCTTCATTTAAACATTAAATAAACCAAATAGGATTGTTTTGCCACCAATATGGATTTATGGAGCTTAGTTGTGATCAGGATGAGGTACTGTTATTACATAAAAAAGCAATCATTTAAAACATTTAATATGATTTAGTAATTTTCAGTTTTTTTGATAATGAGTTTCTGGAAAGGGATTCCATACCTGAAGTAAAACATTTAAGGAAGATGGGTTGGGACCCTTTGTATTAGAGGGAGGTCAATTGATTGATGGGAGCAGGAAAGAAAAAAGCAGAATTTTCAAACTATTTTTCTTCTATTTTGCATAGCTGAGAAACCATATTATGAAGGCTTCCATTTTAATTACAAATGGATTCCATAAAAAGTATGGGTACATCCCTTACTGGGTGCCAGTAAAAACAAAATTATTTACAAGAGCCAAAAAAGAAGGCACTCACAGCACTTCCAAAATACAATACATTGACAGTGTCATAATGTGATCTTTTTTTCCTGGACAAACACCATGTCCGTACTCATCAGGATAGCCCCAACCCCTGTTCCCATCAGAAAGACCCTCCCAAATTTTTAAAAGACCAACCCCACCTCCCTACCAGCATTGTTGTAACAAGCTTCTAGAAATTACCATACATGCAGTTCATCTAGGAGAGGAGAATGAAACAATCTTCTCTATTCCCTTGACAAACTCCATGTAATTACTCACTGGGATGTAGCAAGCAACTCTTTCTATTCCGATATTAGAAAGATAATAGCTTCTAACTGGAACCTGTGACAAAGAATGTCATAACATTGCAGAAAACCCACCCCTCATGCAAATTTAAACACAAGAGCCCCTTTTGAATAAAAGCCTTGCTGCTGCTCCGAGTATTCTGTATATGTATAGAGATCCTTTTAGATCAAAGGTGTGGATAGGTAAAATATCCTTTTTCAACTTCAGTGTCTTCATTTGAACTCAGGATCCACATAATGGAGAAATTGCGATACCTATGCAGCAGATTTGTGAATAACCTGTGTATTAATGCATGTCGGTTATCATAGAAGCATGCATTTTAGTTTGACTGAACGGGATATAGCTATTTCCTCAGTTTAAAATAATCTTTTTAGGACTCCCAGGACTTCCAAAATACAATAGTGGGGTTGTAGCCTACCCTAGGGTATGGTTTGGTAAACTAGCAGGTTTACTATAGTGACACACCAAAGCTTCCAACTAAATACCAAAACAAGTACAAGTGAACCCAGATTTATTTTACAAGAACTGGTCTGAACTACAGTAAATGAACACTTGATAAAGGGCCTTGAGCCCGAAACATGTTGTGGCAATAAAGCACAATTAGCAGCAAGCACTGTATTCTTGGCTGTTTCTCACAGTAACTCCAATTTCAATTGATTTACTCTACACCTGAGGTGGGGGTGTACACTGAGATAGAAGAAGCCTATTAAACTACTCTCCCAGAGCGCAGTCACTTCTATAGTGTGACCCACCAAACAATGTAGGTCTATATAAAAAGATATTGCGTAAAACAGCTCATACTGTATGTAAAATCCTGCTTCATGTAAATAAACCATTTTCATAATAACACTTTTTCAGTAGTTCGTGCCATTGGGTAAGCATAAATAGAAAATTGCCATTTTAAAAAATAAGGGCCGTCCCCTGGGATCGTACGATTCACTGTTCACACACATACCAAACAAACCATACATGTTAGGTCACATGAGCCAATTAACAGACAGAGTTGTGTCTTTTGCTTCCATACTTTTCCTGTTAGAGTTGTAGTATTTCTGGTCAGGTGATCTCTGAGACAGCACACAGACCATCACAAAATGGTGGCTCAAGGCAAGAGATGTAATATTTACTTAAATATATATTCCAGTGAGGTAAGATTCTTTAATATCAAATACAAAAGGGGGGTTGTGGGAGCACTCACATTGCTAAGTAGAAATATACAGTATATAAGTATTAGGGAAGTGCTACTGACATAACCAAATGGGTCAGCGCACATTCCCTGGGTCACTGTCTAAGTAATTCAGTAGATATGCAAATGCATGTATTCACAAAGACAGGGGTTCTTTAATATTCCACATAATATGATTTAAACTATCTGTTGCTTAAGTATTCAATTTGGGGGTATAGTTTTCCTTTAAGGGGATTATTTATTAAGAATCAAGTTGTGTTTTCCATGAAAATTCAAGTTTCTAGGCAGTTTTTTTGTCAAAATTCAGATTTTTGGGTTAATAAAAAACTAGAATTTTTTGAGACTTATTATACCCTGACCTTGGAAATAGCTCAAATTCGAAAATACACCATCTAAAACCTGTTGAGGTCATGTAAGAGTCCCTTGAACAATTTGAAGATGTTAATAGCCTTGATTATGTTCGAGTTTATGTTCGGAGCGATTTAGCCAAACACTCAACCGAGTTTTTTCCTGAGTTGTTAACCCTAAACCCGCTGATTTGAGTTTTTGCCATTCTATTTTTTTCTTAAATTAGAAACCATTCAAGTTGTGAGTTCATTTGAGGTATAAAACTCTCAAATTTGACATTTGCTAAATAACCCCCTAAATGTAGTGGTCTTCAATGGTAATTCTTTTACAGTATTGCAATGTGTGTTGATTAGCAATAATATTGTAGTGCGGCTTTGGCTGGTTTTCAGCTTGCTTCCTAAACTGCACAGCGGGATCTATATTGTACAGAAATCACACACAAACATACATAGTAAACCATGGTAAGCAACTAAAAGTTGTTAAAATACATCCATCAGAAAAATGTGCAGAGAAAGTTGGTATAAACAAACAAATGAAATGGTAGAAAGTTTGATAGAAGAGTTGATTTGGCCTCTGGGAGAACATGGGATGGCAGCCAGCAAGACAAGGGTTAAGAGTGGAAAACATGGGACATTTTCAAAAATAGCTGGGCTTTATGGCAGACATTCAAAGCTGAATTTAATAAAGTATTTCTGTTGATCTAGACTTGGCATGCCAATTCAAAGTTTTTTCATATTTGGCGTGTCCTGTGTGTTTTCACAAAGTAACAGATATTCACGGTACATAGAAAGGTATAGGTGAAGATCGTCCAGCAAAAAAAAAATAAAATCTAATGATCCATCATTTGTATAGTTTTATCTTTATGTGTATGGTCGGCTGAAGTTTCACCTTGATGATAGGTGAACCTGAAAGATAAACCATAAAACACAACATTTCTTAGATCTCAACATTAAAGAAGGAAAGGTTAAAATTAAATACACTTTATCAGAAAGGTCCACCTAAATATACCAGTAAACCCTCAAAGTAATGCTGCTCTGAGTCCTCTGTCAAAAGAAACTGCATTTCTTTCCTTCTATTGTGTACACATGGACTTCCTGTATCAGACTTCCTGCCTTCAGCTTAAACCTCCAGGGCATGGGCTTGACCATTCTCAGTTTGCTCCTCTCTGCCTCTCCCCTCCCTCCCTGCTGTAATCTGAGTCCAGAGCTATGAGTGAGCAAGGAGAGACTCGGACAGGAAGTGATGTCACACCAAGCTAATATGGCAGCTGCTATCCTAAACAGAGAGAGCTCCTAGAGCTGTTTACTCAGGTATGGTAAAGCATCCTGCAGCATAAATATAGTGTTCTAGCTTGCACTATTGTGGCTAATCATTTAAATAGTCATATTAATGTGATTATGTGATATTCTGATGAGTGTGTATGTATGGATTATAAACAACAACATTACAACTGAATAACTAAAAAACAAACCAAGCTGGCCAAATCATGTTTTTACTGTTTTTAGGGACGATTAAAGCATCCTACAAGGAAGACAATTTTTGAATACATTTTTGTTTGCTCTTGTTATGGGGTTTTTCTTTCCAGTGTTTGGTATTATAGGTATAACAATCAAACCCTGATTTTACGTATTTTACATACATTTTACATTTTACAGATTTTCTAGTTTTTTTCTAGTCCCTTTTTGTTTCCTATGCGTTTCAATAGGAGCCCTTCCTGGATTTAAATATGTTTTCCCACATTTTATGTCATTATTTTGCCTCATTTTTCAGTCCCATGTTTTTCCAGTGAATGTGACTTTTCCAGCAGTTTAGGTTATTTTTGAAGGTTACACTGTTTTTACAGAAACCCCCGCAATTTCACATGCTCCCGTTTTCCCAAATGTATTCATTTAACATGACATTCATGTATTGAACCATTTATTTTATATTGGTAAATGATAATTTTTATTGTTTATTTTGACAGAAAAAGTAACAAAAGAATGTGGCAAAAATGGACACTGGTTCAGACATCCTGACAGCAACAGAACATGGACAAATTACACAAGGTGTAACACCTTCACACACGAAAAAGTAAAGGTAGGTATAAGATACAGTAATAATTTATTCCTTATTTTAATAGCACTGGCATATCATACAGGCTTTTACAAAATATGGGTAAATAAAAATAAACTGTAATTTATCAAAGGTTCTAATAATAAAAAAAGTATTTCAATATATGACTGCCAAACAGAAAAATTGAAAAGGATTGCAGAATAAATATGATATTATAAATATAAAAAATTATAAATATGATATCATTAAATAGTATAGGTATGGGATCCATTATACAATAACCCATCCTCAAGGATGAGACTAGAGTGAGGCTCAGTAGGGTAATTACAGAATACCAGGCTCCCCTCGAAAAAAAATTGAGGAGGGCCGCTCAAGCCTCTATGCCCACCTGCTCGCTTCCCAACCACCTGCTTGAGAGGATGAAGGGAGGGGGGATTTCTCTACCGGTATAGAGGAAGCAAACCCCGCAGGTTCTGCTTCAATTTTGGGGTACCACTGAGTGATAGATTGCACCTCAATCTGGTAAGTAATCTAGTGTAAATATGAACCTGGGAAACAGAGGAGAAGTGAGGGGTGAGATAACTAAACACTCAGTTGGGTTTCTTTCTATACTTAGGGGGTTATTTATCTCAATATTGGCTGCTACAAACTCCGATCTAACCCACTCGGGTTTTTAACGCTTATTTATTATTACATTTTCCAGAAAATCACCTTTGCGGGAAAAGCTCCGATTTTTTCTGAGTTTTCACCCGAAAGCTCCAAAAACATTGTGAAATTGCCCGAAACCCCCGACACAACCAAAAATCAATGGGACTGTTCCCATTGACTTTTATGCAACCTCGACAGGTTTGAAATGCCGTGTTTTTATATTCAGGATTTTTAGCCCTCTGGGTTTAATAAATTCCGAAAAGTTTGTGATTTTTTTAAAAGCCTATTATAAAAAAAAAATCATGAAATTTTTCTGATTTTGGAGAATTTTTGGTATTCGGACTTAAGTGAATAACCCCCTATATGTTTAACACTGAACATTATTTTGCTTTATTTTAACAGACAGCCTTAAATCTGTACTATTTGACTATTATTGGACATGGACTATCCATTGCATCACTTTTGATATCCTTGGGAATCTTCTTCTACTTTAAGTAAGCCTTTCAGTTCATTCTTATAACATTAATATTAAATGTAGCATTAATAGCTTGAACACACAAATAATTACATCGGTTTTTTGGCAAACATTTGTTTAAGGGATATTACTTTGGTATTTTGCAATACTTTTGATCTAAAATAAATAAATAAATAAATAAATTCAGTACAATAGGTAAGACACTTCCTGCTCTGAAATTGCAACCAGTGCAGTGACTATGAACCCTACAAAGTAAGCAGACAGTTTTAGCTGGGAGCATATTCCATAACAGTTAGGAGTTTTCATTCATTGCACCTTTCCCTGTGATGCTGGTATGGAACTCAAACTGTTAAAGGGATCCTACCATTATTTTTATGGTGAAGTTTATATTTCTAAATGACACTTTTTGTTTACATTACAAATATTGGTGTGTAGGCAGCCATCTCATTGTGCCTGATGAGCTATTGTTTCTCCTACTAAATGTAACTACATTTAACCATTGTTCTGCTGATGGGCTGCCATGGCAGAAAGGGAGGGAGTGATATCACTCAAACTAGTAAAGAGTGACTGAAGTTTATCAGAGCCCACGTCACATGACTAAGGGCACTTGGAAAACTAACAACATTTCTAGCCCCATGACAGCTTTAAGCTTTAACAGTATAACAGAAGCATATGAGTTATGCTGTTTGTACTATCAAAATTGATAAATGAAAACTGCAACTGAAAGCAGTATTTATCTCTTTCTGTTATCTTATTGCGACTCTTGAAATAATGTAGCAGAAGTCAGTTGTTTTCCAGGTCTGTTAATCAGCTGGCTTTTGCTACACTGATTCAGGAATCCAAAGCAGCAATTGGGAGAACAAAAGGTGACAGAGGGGTGATGCTTTCAATTTCAGTTACCTTTACAAATCATTTTAAAACCATGTAAATGTATATTGGAAAGTTGCCATTGCCTTAATTCAGTAGACCGGAAGCAGAGTTATATCATGGTATTTTTAATAAAGCATTGCAAATAGTAAACTTTGTGCAGGATAGAGCTTATCTCCGTGCACTGTACAATAGATTTTTTACTAAAATATTTTTAGTGTTACAGTTCCTTTAAATTCTGTTGCTAGGACTTGCCCAAAACTTTGAAGTCCTTTCTCTTTACCACAACATCTGAGCCTCTTACTCTTCACTTACATGAGGGATCTTGTGGCATATTCCTACAATTAACTTCCCTTTTGCCTTGCAATCTGTATGCAGCAAAGAATGTATAATTCCCATGCTCCCATGGTATTTGTGGATGTTGAGTATGAAGAGTTGGGAGAGTGATGGATGACTGTAACTTTGTCATTGGTGGGTCAGTGATGCTGTAGATTCGACTGTAGTGTATTTAGTGTGTGTATTGTATCAACTGAATATTACTTTAAATGTAAATATATATTTTCTAAATACAATATTTAATTGTTTTTTTTTTCCTTTTTAGGAACTTGAGCTGCCAGAGAATTACACTTCATAAAAACTTATTTTTCTCCTTTGTTTGCAACTCTATTATTACAATAATTTCCTTGTCAGCAGTGGCCAACAACCAAGCTTTAGTGGCAACCAATCCAGTAAGTTGCAAGTTTAGATATTGGCTGTTTCAAGTCAATTAAACCTATTGAAATTAAACAGGGAATTAACTTTTTACTTTCATGAACAATTAATTCAGTTTTACATGTTCTTTCTGGTGATGCACCATATTCAGAATTCAGTTTGGGTTTTGGTCGAACCCTAACAATTTCTTCCGAACTGGTAATCTTTATTCAGTTGAACTCAATCAAAACCCTTTAAAAGTCATGTGACCTTAAAACTCTAGACAACCAAATCCTACTGTTTTTGGTTACATTTGATGCATTTTTTAAACATTTAAAAACATACACACAATTTGGTTTGAATAATTGACATACCATCTGAATTATCATTCTGAATTATCATTTTTTAAATCCAAAATGTATGGATTCAGTATATCCCGTTCTTTCCTTGCTGGCTTGGACTCAACACTTCCAAGATTGGAAAGCCCCTTTCTGGTTTTATATTTTTATTTAACTATTATAATCATATTCAACATGCAATACATCGTATCTATATTTTTTGATGACACAAAACTATAAGCAGTAGAATTAAATTAATTGAGGATGTGTCAGAACGCTTCAGTTGTTTTCCATGGATGATTATGACATATTTCCTCTTTTGTCATTAATGAACTATTGTTATTTTGCTTGTTCGCAGGTCATCTGCAAAATATCCCAGTTTATCCACCTGTATCTGATGGGATGTAATTATTTCTGGATGCTGTGTGAAGGAATATATTTGCACACTCTAATAGTAGTGGCTGTTTTTGCAGAAAAGCAACATTTAATGTGGTACTATTTATTAGGATGGGGTATGTATTTAAAAATGTCTATATTCATTAAATTCTTTGTTTAAAAAGAATGTTTTATTCAGATATTGTTATCACTGAATCCTTTTAAAACTACTGTTTGAAAGCCCCTATTCTCTCCCCTGGACTTTGCTTGCGAAGAAACTCTCAACCCACTAGCAACACATTCCGATTCACAGCCCAGTGTTTTTATTTATATTATATTTATATTTCCTCTAATCACTTTTATATATTGACTGTATGACTGAAGCACACACTGAAGCACACAAGTTATTGCTGCCACCATCTTAGAGGGGTAGTTCACCTTCAAGAAATGTTAGTATGTTATAGAATGGTCTCTTCTAATCAATTTTTTTGTTTTAATTTTTTAAATTTATTGAATTATTTGCCATCTTCTGACTCCTTCCAGCTTTTTCAAATGGGGGAAACTGACCCCAGGAACAAAACAACTATTGTTGTTATTGTTAATTTATATTACTTCTCATTCTATTCAGGTTCACTCCTGTTCATATACCAGTCAGTCAGTCAAAGCACTCCCTGGTTGCTAATTTGAAGCCTAGCAACTAGATAGCTGCTGAAATTACAGACTGTAGAGCTTCTATGTAAAAGGGAAATAATTACAAATAATAAAAATAAAATTAAAGGTGGACAGCCCCTTTAATCAATTTCATGTTGTTTTATTTTCCTTCTTCATACCATGATACATTATATCATTACATTTTGTGTGTAAAATAATATCACAAGATATTACATTTTGTAACAGACAAATATGATTCATATACATCTTGCACAGGGGACTAGAATTAAGTATACTGGGAAATACTGGGAAATAGAAATCTGTTAACCTTACAAAACATTGCCCAGATTCTTTCAACCATAAGATCTAAATGCCTGGATATAATTTTACCATATCATCTTTAAGTCCTGTTAGATTGCAGTTGATTTGTTCAAATTGAACATTTGGTTTGCCAATGTATCTGGTTGCTAAATACTACCAAACCCCTTTCTTCCGGTCTGATTTTTTGTAGCTCGAATAAGAGTACAATGGAATTTTATTGTTCTTTTGCCCATACACTGCCCATACAAAAGAACAATAAAATGCCATTGTACCAATATTTCAGCTACAAAATAATCAGACCCAAAGAAAGGGGTTTGGTAGTATTTAGCAACAAGATACATTGGCAAACCAAATGTTCAATTTGAAAAAAATCAGCTGCTATCCAACAGGACATAAAGGAGAAGGAATGTGCTCTTGCACTTGGGGGTGCCAAATGTTAGGCACCCCCCAAGTGATTGTATTTATCTGAAACCCCAGGCCGGTGCTCCTATCAGCAGAAAACTGCACCAGCCTGGGGTTATTCCAGCGAGCACCACGGAGCGATCCTCTTCCAGCTTCTTCTTTCTTTGCGCGGCTGCACATGCGCAGTTGAGGGAAAAACAGAACTTTAACTTAAAAGTCGGCTATTTTGTTGAACTGCGCATGCGTTTGCCCCTGGAAATTGGAAGAAAGAAGAAGCCAGTGCAGTTTTCTGCTTATAGGAGCACCGGCCCAGGGTTTTTTGCACCCCCAAGTGCAAAAAGACTTTCCTTCTCCTTTAAACCATGGTTCATAAACCATAACGTTTTGGTCTGGCTATGATCATCTTAAAGATGTTGCAAGCACTCTTATAGGGTATGGCAGCATAGGCATATATAAAAGACATATAGTATATAACAAAATAATATTCAATGTTTTTAAAACACCTTGCAGGGAAATCCAACCTGTGGCCTGCTAAGTACAAGTCAAGAAGTAGTACAAGTCAGAGTTAAAAGCTCAAGGGTCACAGGTTGGACAGGTTACACATTTCCCCGCAGATGTAGGCTCCAAACTTTGTGTGTTACCCTCTTCCTTTATTCTGGCCATGGTGACACAGCAAATTAAACCGGAATTCCTCCAGGCACATATCTCCACCATTCCCAAACCGGGTAAGGCACTAGACCAATGTCATAACTACAGACCTATAGCTCTGTTAAATACAGATCTCAAACTTTACTCCAAAATACTGGCACTTCGTCTGAACAAAGTTTTACCGTCTCTTATACAATACGATCAGGTGGGATTTGTGCCTGGATGACAAGCTCCTGACAATACCAGGAGGCTTCATAACCTCCTACACGTAATTAAAAGGGGACAGATTCCAGCTCTAATACTTTCACTTGATGCGGAGAAGGCGTTTGACAGGATCCACTGGGGATATATGATGAGCACCCTCACTAAATTCGATCTAGGGCAATATTTTCTGAAGGCAATAACTCCACTTTATTCTAACCCTTCTGCTAAGGTCTTGACTTCGGGGATCCTGTCGGACGCCTTCACTGTTTCTAACGGCACTAGACAGGGGTGTCCGTTGTCCCCTTTGATCTTTGCCTTAATGGTAGAGCCTTTAGCCATTAAGATAAGGCAAAATCAAGACATTCGAGGGATTCCAACACAGTCTGGATGTCACACTATAGGTCTGTTTGCAGATGATATTATACTAACTTTGACCAATCTACATATCAACCTACCTAATATCCTTCGTGAGCTGCACTCTTTTTATTTAATATCCTGGTATAAAATAAACTCCCAAAAAACTCAGGCATTACCAATCAATATCCCTACACTGGTAAAGCACCAACTCCAAAGTAATTACTCATTTGAATGGAGAGACACTTACATTACATATCTAGGAATTGCTCTTCCTAAAGACCCAGAACTGCTATTCAAGTATAACTATGTTCGTCTCCAGAAGTCTATTCAAGAGAATTATTCTAAGTGGAAACCTCTGTACATCTCTTGGGTGGGTAGGATAAATGCTGCCAAAATGACTATCTTACCAAAAATGTTGTATTTCTTTCGGACTATACAGATTGCCCTCCCTTCGTACTATATTAAAACATTGCAAAAACAAATGAATGTGTTCATATGGGCAGGGAAGAAACCTCGTACAGCTGCTAAAGTATTACAACAACCGGTTGCAGTAGGAGGATTGGGGCTTCCAAATATCAGCAACTATTATAGAGCTTCATTATTGGATACGGCCATGAAAATGCACAGTCCAACCTCTTGCAGACAATGGTTGGATCTGGAAACAGCAGAATCACTTGCTACCACTATTCCCCTTCTACTGTGGACCCCACTGAATCTCAGACCTAAGCAAACTTTAGCCCTACCCACGAGTTGATAATGAGAACTTGGGACAAGGAAAGAACTAAGTTGGAACCTGGTAAAATCATCTCTCCCAGGACTCCATTATTGAGTCTCCAATTCTTTCTACAGGACTTGCCTATACAATCGTGGCTGACTAAAGGTCTGCATCTAGTTAGAGATTTATATGGTATAAACAAATACATGTCATTCCAAGAACTCCAAACTAAATACCAACTTGCAGACACCGATAGATATACCCACACGAGAATAACGCATCTGTTACTGTCACACATACCTAGTTATAAAAGTTGCCTGCTACAATCCAACTTTGAGCGACTCACGGCCTCAGGATGGTCATCAAGAGGAACTCTTTCTAGCACCTACAAGCTTTTGGTCATGGACCCTCCAGACTACAAATATCCCTACATGTTAAAATGGGAAAGAGATCTACACCTATCCTTTACTCTGGATCAATGGCACGAAGCAGCGCAGATATTATCTGGGACAACCAGATGTACAAACCATATTGAATCTTATAAGAAATTATTATACAGATGGCATCTGACCCCAATGAGACTACACAAGATCTCACATACTCACTCACAATTATGTTGGAGAAACTGTGGGGACACTGGAACTTTACTACATTTATGGTGGGACTGCACACTCTCTCAGCAAATATGGAAGTCGGTATTTCATTTTATATCAAATGACCTTCACATAGTTATTTCTTTTGAGCCACAAGTGGCACTCCTACTGCTGTTTCCAGAACAAATCCCCAGACCTACTAAAAAATTGCTCTTTCACTTGTTTAACTCTACCACGACTTTGATAGCTAAGTATTGGAAGCCAGGGGGCCCCATCCAATTAGACCAAATTATTGCAGCTGTTGATGTCAGAGCGGCTATGGAACATATGGCAGCTCGTAATGAACACAGAATGTCAAAATATGAGGAAATCTGGACACCATGGCTAACCTACAGAAAAGGGCAAACTCCAACCCTGTGATACTGTTGCCATGTTATGATCCCTGAATCCACTTCTGAGTTTGAATTTTCATTACCACATTGTGAATGAATGCAGTCTGGGTTAGGCTCTAATATTACTTTTATAATTTTATACTTTTTTTATCAGAATGCTTTTTTAGGATCTACTTTCTTTTTATTTCCTTTCATTATTATTTCCATTTTTGTTATCAATGCCGTTAGAGGTCTCTTCTTATTGCTTGTTTCCGCAACTTGATTTACAGAATATTGTACCTGCTTACCATGGTGACCTTACTTTTCAAAGTGTGTATAAGGTCTAATGCATGTATAATGTGCTATTCTGTTTTTTATTGATAACCTCTAATAAAGAGAAGTTACAAAAAAAAAAAAAATCTGGCCATGGTTGTTAACAGCTGTAGACATTTACAATGTATCTGTCTCTCTTTGATCTTATTATACACACGTATTTCAGTTATATATTTTCACTTTTTGTTAATTCAACAACTTACCCAATATTTTATCTTTACTTGTGTGGCAAAAATTCATGCACTTTAATTAAATGCTAAGAAATCAATTAAAAATAGGTGCTTCAGTTGTGTTGCAGTACCAGTCTATTTATAATTCTTATTGTGTTGCCCAAAATTAATGTGGTGTCTTTCATCTGCTACAGTGTTAAAAATGTTAATCTTGTTACAGGATTTCCTTTGATTCCTGCATGTATACACGCTGTGGCCAGAAGTTTATATTATAATGATAAGTAAGTCTGTTATCTGGATGGATTTATGCATTGGCAAATATAGCTACATTTGAAGCTATACTAATTACATGTTTGTTTCCTGTCTAGCTGCTGGATTAGTTCTGAAACCCACTTGCTGTATATCATTCATGGACCAATCTGTGCTGCGCTGTTGGTATGTACTTTTGTAGTATATAATAAACTAGCCGGTTGCAGAGGCTGATTACTGGCTTCTACTGTACATTCATTTCCAATTTCCATGTACATTGGATGTAAAAAGAAATAGTAGTTTTACATCATTGCATGACAGAATGACCTACCAAGGGAAATCCATTTCTGTTGCCGTTCAGTCCATCAATAGGGAAACACTTTTATCTAAACTTTGCCTTTTCATTATAATGTACATACACTGGTTTCACTTCCATGAATGGTCTTCACCAATGTCCCTCCCCAATCACAAGCCAACTGTACCCGCAGACTTAATTACAAAAAGAATTTAAATGGCTTTATAATTTGATCCTGCCTTATATGCCTTGAGCACCATATTAAAAATGGAAATGCCCCACTGCAATATACAGGTATTACTGTCTTCATTTATATTTGGATATATTAACTGGTCCCCAAAGCTTTTATTATTGTAAACTTTCTAATCTGAAGGCAAGGTCACCGTATGGCATAAATGAACATTGGAGCTTTATTTGCAATTACTGAACACTCACAATTACTCAGCAATATAATATATGTGCCAGCACAGCAGAAAAGGTTCTAGTATATACATAGGAACTAAAGATACCTTAGTTTTAACTAGGGATGCACCATATCTACTATTTTGGATTCGGCCTAACCCACAAATCTTTCACGAAAGATTTGGCCGTATACCGAATTAGGGCTGTGAAGGGGAAACATTTTTTACTTACTTGTTTTATGATAAAAAGTCCAGTGATTTCCCTCCCCACCCCTAATTTGCATTTACAAATTAGGATTCGGTTCGGCAGGGCAGAAGGATACCAAATCCTGCATTTGGTGCATCTCTAGTTTTAACATATGTTCAAAATAAAAGAGATATGCTCTTTTGAATATATTATATATATATATATTTTTTTTTTTAAATATTTTTATTTGTGTAGTTCCTTACAGAAATATACAATCACATTACAGGCTGTTAATATCAATATACATAATCCCGATACCTTCACAAAACGGTACGTACCGGCCATGATACAGAACTACATTTTATGTATAAATGCGAACCACTGTTTTCGTTTCAATAATAGTGTCAACAATTTAACATCATACCACAAATCGAAATACAAAACAAACAAAAAAACCCCAAAAAAAAACGGTCATCATAACCTAACTGGTGGAGACCCAGTTACCATGGACTGAGAATGGAAATCAAGTACATATAGAGTGCCTGACTGCCCCGCTATCGCAACCCGTCAAATGCCGCCCGAAACTGTACCATTAAACCTATACCTAATCCAGGGTTGCCAAATTTTGTTAATCGTCTGTAACCTGTCCATGGCCAACCCCGAAAGCCTTTCATTCACGTATATCCAATCGACCTTATTTTTAAACATAGTGTAATTGACAGTGGGGCTCTTCCAGCATTTCGCTATCGTTTGTCTGGCCGCCAAGAATATGTGATTCAACAATTTACATAGAATTTTCGGGATATTTGTAGGAGGTAGTCCCATTAAGGCTTCGTAAGGGTGCTGCCTTAGATTAATTTGAAAAACCGAAAATATTAGTTGATAGACCCTCCTCCAGAATCTAATAACCCTCGGGCACGTCCACCAAATATGCCACATCGTGCCTGGCATCCTACACCCTCGGAAGCAATGGTTGTTAGAAGTGCGGTATATCTTCGCTATTTTAGCTGGCGTTAAGTACCACCTAGTCAAGACTTTATACCCTGCTTCCAAAAGGACCGTGTTAATGGAACTATATTTTAAATTAGACCAGACCCTGAACCATTCCTCCTCTGACAAAGAAGTCCCTAGTTCTTTTTCCCAGAGTTTAATATATCCCAAATTAGTAACCTCCTTGGGCGATAGCATCCATCTATATAGAATTGACACTGATTTTGGAGGTATGGTTTCCCTTGAACACCATCGTTCAAAGAAAGTTTGGGCGGCTGCACCCGGTTTTTGCAATAGCCATCGTTCTTTAACCCAATGCAACAATTGAGAAGCTCGAAATAGTTCTGAGTCTGGAAGGTCTTGTGATTCTCGTAAGTAAGATATAGAACAGGGGCCCCGTACGGTACATAGGTTAGCTAATCTGGTCAGTTTTCTAGAAGTCCACCAAGTGAAAGACTGGGAAGCGATCCCTGGAGTAAACATAGGGTTATATAGAATCGGGGCTACAGGGAGGTACGGAGAAACCAAAGCGAACTTCTTGGCAAACCCATCCCACAGGGAGAGCGTGTGTAACAAGCTAGGGCTGAGATTCAATGGTCTGGCCTTACGAGGGGCCCACACAAGAGCCTCAGCGGAGTATGGACGTGCCAAGAAGTTCTCGAGTTCTACCCACAGCGGGGGTAAGTGTTGTACATGAAGTGTTGGGATCTGTGCTAATTGAGAAGCCAAATAGTAAGTATGGAAATTTGGCAAGCCCAGGCCTCCATCCAAGGGTCTCCTACAAAGCTTAGATTTATTTACTCTCGAGGAACCTCCCTTCCATATGAAAGCCAATACACTTTTTTCAAACTATTTCAAATCATGAACTTTGATATTCGTGGGGAGGACTCGAAACAAATAAAGGATCTTTGGAAGTAATGTCATTTTGATCGCTGAAATGAATATATTATATTTTTAACAGCGAATTGATTTTGATTAACATTATTTCATGAATAGGTGTGTAAACAGACAATTAAGATGGTAACACAGCTATGCCCTTTAATTCAATGTCCAGCCCTCAAACTCAATATCCAGATAAACAAGCAAGGAGCCCTGACACAGCTGTGCCTAAAATATAGAATGGAACATTTAAACATAGTAGATGGGATTGCAAAAAAATAGTGCACCCAAGTGAAACCTATCCGACTGCTCTTTCTCTTCAGAGAAAGATAAATTGGAGATCCAGATAAACTATAATTCCAGTTATTTGCATATAACCTTGATTTTTACACACAAATGAAACAGTGTTGGGACAACCTTAAATGAGAAGAATTTGGTGTTTTTATGGATAACAGATTTTGCAACTTTAGGCAGTGTTATTCAAGTCTACTAAAGCAAATAAGGTACTCTCCTGTATAATAAAATCAATTTACTTGAGGTATGAACACATACTTTTCCCTCTTTATAGATACCTGGTAAGGTCTTACCTAAAGTATGTAGTACAGTTTTGGTCCCCAGTCCTTAGGAAGGATATTGGTGAGCTGTGAGGAGTGCAGAGATGTGTAAATAACTAGTAAAAGGAATGGAAGGATTAAACTATAAAGAAAGACTTGTCAAAGAGAGAGAGAGAGAGAGAGAGAGAGAGAAAGCATATTGAGACTTAGAGAGTGTTTGAATTCTATCTTAGGGCATTGTGCATATGATGAGTCTTTCCTCAAGCCTGCAAATGTATTAGATGAAGAAACTACAAATGTATTGTGTTTTTAATTTGTCAGATATAGCTGATAAAAGTATATAAAAAGTTTATAATTTCTCATAATATATATATATCTTTTCAATTTCAAGGTAAACCTGTTCTTTCTTCTGAATATTGTACGTGTTCTGATAACAAAACTCAAAGTTACACATCAAGCAGAATCAAACCTGTACATGAAAGCTGTGAGAGCAACGCTTATCCTTGTCCCTCTTCTTGGAATTGAGTTTGTACTGTTCCCCTGGAAACCTGAAGGGCGGATTGCAGAAGAAATCTATGACTATGTTATGCACATCCTTATGCATTATCAGGTAAACTTCCTTATTAACTTTGTTTTCTTTTGTCATTATGTATACAAAGGTTAAGCGTTTTCCGTATAATGGATCTTTCTGTAGTTCTTATCTGCCTACTTTGTCTAGTAAAAAACACTAAATCCAGTAAGATTGTTTTAGCTTCAATAAGGATTAATTATATCTCAATTTGGTTGAAGTACAAGCTACTGTTTTATTATTACAGAGTAAAAGGAAATCATTTTTTAAACGTTTTTATTTGATAAAATGGAGTCTATGGGAAATGATCTTCCTGTAATTTGGAGCTTCTTGTATAATGAGTTTACGGATAACTGATCCCATACCTGTTATAATAATTTTGTATAATATTACCATACCAAATGTATGAAGGTCAGGAAAGGTCAAAAAAAAGTGAGACAAAAAAAGGGGCTGATTTACTAAACTGCAACTTTTTTGGTTCTGGCTTTTTGTCACCAAAAAAACTAAAAATTGCGGGGGGAAGAAGCTCAATTTTCTGAGATATAATATGCAACAAAACTGGGACAATTCTGAATATACGCCAGATGTCCCTTTTACAACTATTTCTTTGTTTCTTGGTTTTTGAGGTATTCAGGTGTTTTTGATGCTGGCTTTTGTGCAACAATACGATAAAGTCATAGTTATTGTTCAGCAAGTCAGAAAAGCAGTGGTTTTTGTAACTTTTCAGCAACCTTTTCCTTTTTTTTCTGTTTCCAACATTTTTATTGGGTTTTTCAATCAAACAAGATTAAGCTATTTAACTTCATACACATATCATGCTGTTTACAACACAAAGGCATAATAAATTTGTGAAAACATAAAGATTATACATATATATTAGTTGAATGAGTCCCTTGACCCATACATTTAAGTTTAGTAACTAGATCTACTGTATAAGCTGCATTTGTGGATGAGTTTGTGGTTTCTTAATTTTTTTTTTTAGAAAAACCCTGGGCTAGGGAATGCTTTTGAGAAATTGCTTCTGAAATGCTGAAGCAAAATCAGTTTTAAGAAAGATGCAAATTTACTCTCGTTCCGGACCTACTCAGCATGCACAACTTAGTTGACTGGAAATGGGAAAACAGCTACAAAACTTCTCTTTTACAGTTAGATTGTCACAGGGACAAACCAGGCCAAACTGAGGCCTGCCTGGAAAGTAGTATAATTAATTGCAGACAAACTTCCAGAAAGCAGCACACAAATTGGACACCAAACCGCAGAGTCCCCTGGGGAATTCCTACACAGGATTAAAATACCATTAGGAACCCAGCTAGATGCCTTGATAACTATCCTCTCTGAAGAAATCTGTAAAATGGAGCAAAACATGGAAGCTTTGGAACAGAGAATGGAAAACACTACTACAATGTCGGAATCTTATGATCTTAGTTTCCTTTGCTGTCAACTCCATGACATACAGGATGTATCAAAGGATACAGAAAGCCATTTCAGGAATACACAAGTCCAAAAATTCTACAAAAACTTGGAGACTGGTAGCTGACTATCTGTATAGAAAATTTGCTACTGAATATGAAACTGGCTTACCTGGAAATGGACAACATTCACTAGCTCTGGCAAAGTCAGTGTCGGACTGGCCCACCGAGATACCAGGAAAACTCCCGGTGGGCCCAGGTGTCAGTGGGCCCTCATGCTGCTAAACATTTGGCCTATTTCATGGCCATTTCATATTTAGAACAAAGAGGCTAAATAGTAGGACAAATAGAGTATAGTATCTAAAGAAAATAGACTAGGAGAATAGAGGTTGAGTGAGGAGAGCAAGAAAGGAGAGGAAGAGTGGGCCCCTGGTCTAAGATTAATTGGTGGGCACCTGGTCAAAGGTTTTTGGGTGGGCCCCTGGTGTCCCAATCCAACACTGGGGAAAGTCAATACTAAATGGTGGCTCCTAAGATGATATTATGCGTAATTACTTTATTTATAATATAACAGAAGCAGTTATGCAGATAGCCAGGCAATGTGAATTATCAAGGGCATTATTTGGCTACTGTAATTTCTTCTCTGGCCCCAGTAATAGTAACCAAGAGATTCCTGTCCATTTATTTCTAACTTCCAATACTTCCAGTACTCTCTGCCTCTCATTTTTATAATGTACTTGGAGGGTGGGGTTGTTGTTACTAATTAACTTTCACTTAAGAAGATGAATTCTCCATTAATTCTACTTTAACATTATATATAAAAAATGAACAAATTCTGCTGTGGTTTGGTTTATGCATCCCATCCCAGGGGAACCATAGTATCAAAGCACTTAGATCTGACAATAAAATAATGAGTTGAGTAATGTAGAAATGATGCAGTTAAAGCACGAGTTAACTTTTGGAAGGCCAGAGTCTGTGGGGATTCTCTACGAGAAGACCTCCCATAACCCTCTACTGTAGTGCCTGCAATCTTGGGTGCACTTGGGCATTTTTTATATTAAAACTGGCAAACAAAATCCATGATTGTCCATCTGGCATTACCTTTGCTAGTAGTTACTAAACATAGGAGGGCTTGTTAAATACAGGTGTGCTAATAAATAAATAATTTATATGAACAAAAGACATTTTACAAACATTTTAATTTTTTTTACAGGGTTTGTTGGTGGCTACAATTTTCTGCTTTTTTAATGGAGAGGTGAGTAATTTATTCATAGTTTGATGATCTTTAATGAAGTATATGTATGTATTTTGTGAACATATTCATAATAAATATAATAAAGCAGCATTGATGTTGTGTAAGAAGATGGGCTTTGGGTTCTGCCCTGAATTCCCATCCAGTTTGTAGGCTCAACAGGGATGTGCTGCACCTCAATGACTCTAAGGGGGGAATTCACATAAGTGGAGCTAACCCATTTTTGGAGTAAAAGTTGTGTTAAAATGGAGTAAAATACTTTCTCCATATTCAGAAACAGAAATCCACCTAAATTACAGACACTTTTATGAATTTGTCTTTCAAACGACATAAAAACGGCACAAAAACTACATTTTAAATTACATTTTCTCCCAACATTTTAAAAAGTGGAGTAAAGTACATTATAACTCTTCCCCATATGTCAGATCAATTCTAAGATAACTTGCTATTCTTTGGTTCAGCCAATCTTTAGATCACCCCTCTTGTAGGTTTCCCCCTAAGTGTCAGCACGCTCCATACAGCATCGGACTGAAGTTCTGGAGCCCACCGGGTTGCTGTGTCAGGGGCCCCAACACCCTACCCCAGGCACTACCCCCCTCTATTGGCCCCCTCCAATGGCCACCCACCCTGTTCCTACCTTTTTCACCTCACATCTTGAAGGAAAAAGGTAGGGAAGGTCATGAAGTGGTGTGGGTCTGGGCCACAGTGGGGTTTCCCCGATGTCCCACTAGCCCAGTAAAACCCTGGCTCCATGCATGACAGATCAGAGCTGCCCCCCTAAATCTACCATCAAAATGGCATCTTTGTCCCCTACTTCCCCTTTTAACTGTTACATACCTTTCTCCCGTCTTCTTTTTCCCACGTAACCCCATCTTCAATGGCCCCTGTCAGTGGCTGCTCAGTGATCTACCTTTCCTCCCTACATTTGCACAAGATGCCACCTGATTCTGCAATTGAGATTCCAAACAGAAACCCACCTGCATCTATATGTCCCCTAGATAAGACTGCTGAATGCATAAAGACTTGCATTGAGTGGCACCATCAAACCCACTAAACATATACTGAACCTGTTACTTTGTGCTGTAAACTACCTTTCTAGTTTTAATGCCTTTTAGTTAATACCTGCTAAACACTGATTTATATGCAGCACTCACTGTAATTGTGTTAGTAATAATTACAAATATATATATATATATATATATATATATATACACACACACACACACACACACACACACACAATACATATATACACAATACAAGAGGTCCTCTGTCTTAAATATATTGATAATGGGTTGAGTGCAGAGACATTTTGTGCATACTGCTACTGAAAAATGCCTTACCCTTTAAACAAAACAGGGATTGTTTGTCCATATATTGCAATATATTTAAGCTGGCCAACTACGTCAAAGTCATCCCATATCTGGCCAGTCCTATGCTCAGTTTTATCTGATTTATTAAGAATTCTATTGCTTCATTATACATTTTACAACTAAGTTAGGACTAAGTTTTACCTGCAACTTACTAGCTGCTTTCAAAGTAAAACTCCCAAACTTGGCTGCCCTTTTATTAGACACCAGTGGGATCACCTGACTATAGCTGGGAAGGGTGGGAGCTACAACATGGAGCTGGTCACTGCTCCTGTATAACTATAACAAACAAGGGAAAGTTGTGCTCACCACTAATTTTTAAAACCATTAGGCGGGGGTGCAATGAGGCTGTGACCACAAAATACATTTCCTTGTTTGTTATATATTGTTATATACACACACACACACACACACACTTGTGTACCTAAAATAGCCTGAAATCTAAATTAGTAAAAGTAGAAATATATCAATAATGATAAGGTAATGTAAATATAATCTTTCATGTCACTCCATAGGTCCAAGCAGTCCTAAAAAGACACTGGAACCAATACAGAATTCAGTTTGGAAGTTTTGCTCATTCAGAAGGCCTTCGCTCGGCTTCATATACTGTATCTTCAATCAGCGAGATCCAGGGTACGACATATACCCATGATTACAGTGAACATTCAAATGGAAAAAACTGCCATGATATGGAAAATGTGTTTTTTAAAACAGAAAAACAATACATGTAAAAATATATTTACCAATATCAATTCTCTATTTTACCCAGAATTAACAAGTTACATATCAGTATATTAATGTTATACTTTTTTTTTTTTATTATTATTCTTGCTGGAAAGAACCTTCTTTAACTCTGTAGATTCACTGTACATTTTGACATTATAAACTCTACTGCTCTTTATCTAATACGTTTGGACAGATATGTTCAGAAGCCAAAGCACAATCACTATATGATCTCACATTTTTGGAATTCTGTTTTGGTTTCTGTGACCTGGAAAGTTACATAATGACATGAAGAGCTATCCAACACTATAGATTCTGTAGGTTATTTATTGCCCTTCCAAGTACCATTCCAATTTGCACTGGAAGGTTAATCGAGCCTTTAATGAAAAGGGTTATACAATTCTTACAGCTGATTAAAAAAATGTGTTTGCTTTTTCTGAGAGATACTCCTTATATCTATCTGCAAACATTATAGCTCTGTTCTATTTCACAGAATAGGAAGTCATCAGCGCTATAGCAAAACTGCAGTAATTTGCATGAAACATCTCCTAGAAATGGCAGAAACGCCTACACAACAATTTTTTTTGGAGAAATATTTGTACTACTTCACCTTTAAAAAAAAATAAAAACATTTAAAGGAAAACTATACCCCCAAAATGAACACTTAAGCAACAGATAGTTCATATCATAGTGTCATATTAAAGAATCTTACCAAACTGGAATATATATTTAAGTAAATATTGCCCTTTTACATCTCTTGCCTTGAACCACCATTTCGTGACTCTATCTGTGCTGCCTCAGAGATCACCTGACCAGAAATACTTCAACTCTAACTGTAACAGGAAGAAGTGAGGAAGCAAAAGACACAACTCTGTCTGTTAATTGGCTCATGTGACCTAACATGTATAGTTTGTTGGTGTGTTTGTGAGTACAGTGAATCCTACGATCCCAGGGGGCGGCCCTTATTTTTTAAAATGGCAATTTTCTATTTATGATTACCCAATGGCACATACTACTAGAAAAGTATATTATTATGATAATGGTTTATTTACATGAAGCAGGGTTTTACACATGAGCTGTAAATGCAATATCTTTTTATAGAGACCTACATTGTTTGGGGGGTATAGTTTTCCTTTAATGAGCAGTTAGACATGACATAATTCTAAGGAAACGTTAAATACATTTAAATATACACTACATTTCCACTGGCCTTGTAAAAAGTCTGAATTTGCTCCGAAGTGCTAATATATATTTTATACCTACAGCGTGCCTTAAGCTTTAAAAGCTGCAATGCAGAGTTCTGAAGGAACCACTTTGTATGGTAAAGTAACAAGATGTATTTAGAAATACAGTTGGTCTTTTCAATTCTAAACATAAACAAATTTGATTGTACTCTGAATGCGTACGGGATGAAAAGCGCTCTCCTCAAAGCCTACTATAAATATGAAAAGCACATTGTTCCCTGTATAACAAACATATAACAAAGGGATTAAAAAAATTAATCATATTTAAATAAATAACAAGTTTGGTTAGACCTACAATCCTTAGGTTGTACCATCATAATAATTTACAGGGATGTTATCCGTAAACTTGTTATCCAGAAAGCTCCAAATTACAGGAAGGTCATCTCCCATAGACTGCATTTTAATCAATTCTAATTTCTGAAAAAAATTCTACTCTACTACTACTCTACTAATTTAATGAAGGCAGTATTAACCCGACTATTACTAAAGAAGCTTTTACAGAGTATCACGTGACCAGCACAATCTGCCACAAAATATTTGTTAATATTTGTCCTTAACACTTCAGAGATGTAAGTATTTGAAACATTTAACAGACGTCTTGCAAAAATAGATGATGATAGGAGCCCCGCTTCAAATTGTTATATGTGGTACATAATTAAAGATTCTAGGGACATTGAAAACGCCATGAATTTCTGATCCTCAGACCCATAGGATGAAGCAGAAGAAATAACTAAAGAGCTGGAGAGAGGGATAGACTAAAATAACATCAAGAGACTTTTTCTCAAATGGTTGAATGTAAACACAGGCTTAAAAGGTCAGGACTATGCAGTTGAGCTTTTTTTTCTTTTTATTTAAAAAATTCTGCGTGAATGTGAAATAAGTGCAGGGATGTGCTTAAGATGTAGGGGGCAATTTTCCAGGAGCCCTCTCCTTATGAACCCCATACTTGTCTTTCTCTGGGGCACCGTTTTACCTGACCTTTCAGACCCGTAAGGGACCCATAAATAGAATCCAATTCTCCCAGAGCATTGAACTGACCCAGGACCTAGTTTTTTATTGTTTTTCCACCAAATCCCCTTTTATCTGTAACCACTAACTTTTCCTCTAAATCACTCCAAGGGAGCCAGCCACTGAAAATTGCAAACATGTAGGTAATAGAAAAAAAGGGCCAATGTATTACTAATACAAGAAACCCACTTAACAAAAAAACATTACCCAAAATATCTTCCCTGCAGTCTACATAAAAATACAAAAATGGAGGTCATTGCATTCTCTATATTATGACTGGATTCTTGTAAAAGCAGTAGCATCAATTTATAACATAAAATAAAAATTGTCTGACAAAACTTCAGATGCTGGTGTGAAAAACATTATTATAGAGGGGACTTTGGCAAAGTAAAGAAACAAAAGACATTAATCTCCTAATTTGTCTCAAGACTCAAAAGTGCCTTTATAAAGAGTCTCTCAGTGTTTCTTCAAAACTTTAACACTTCAACACAACATTAACACAAATGTGACTAAGGGTAGAACGACACGAGCGTCCTCAATTCGATTTCGGTGGATCCGACGCAGTGCGTCAAAATGCAGGCATCAAGTAGGATGCGATGGAAAATAAGGTTAGAAATACAAATGTTGGTGTTGCAGTGTTCATTTGATGCGACACAACTGTCGGATGCAGACACTGCACTGCAAGTCATGTTGTGTCAGATGAACGCTGTGACAGCATCCGACATTGCTATAGCTTACCTTATTTTCCGTTGCATCCAACTTGACGCCTGCATTTTGGCGCACCTCGTTGGATCCGCCGGAATCGCATTGAAGACGCTCTTGTAGTTGTGTAACAGGTAGATGGGTGGGCTACCTTAAGATCACAGTTACCGCAGACCTGGTTGGATTGGGATCATCTCCCGGCAACTCCCAGTAGGCACGTGTTATATGTGACTGTTCACACTCCACATGGAGGAAGAGTTAACCACACTGATCCCATACCCAAAGCTTGATCTTTGAAATAAACTTGGGTGCCAGTGGTTCTTTAAAAACAGATGGAACACTTTATTGCTGGACATTACACAAAGGGGCCTATTTATCATGCTGTCTAAATAATGGAGCAAAGCATTACTGGTGATGTTGCCCAGAGCAACAAATCAGCAATTAGATTTCAACAGTTAAAAAACAAAACACAGATCTGATTAGTTGCTATGACAACATCGCTGGTAGTGTTTCACTACACGTTTTACACAGAATGATAAATAGTCCCCAAATTCTCTCTCTTTGGTGGATGCTGATGGAACACAATGATGCACAAAATGTTACTTACTCAATATCAGATGTAGTATTCACAACACCCAGAAGTAGCATTGCCTGCTTTGATGAACAATCTCCATCACTTAGGCGAAACCCAAGAAGTGTATTACTCCAGGAATCTAGCTATTGCTAAGCCTAACTGCTTGGGTTCGTATAATGACAGCATTGAATCTGCGGGATACTAACCCTTATTAGCCTTCTCGTAACTCCTCTACGTATTACCCATGATCCTGTCTTTCACTCCTAGAGTGAACTATTACAAATCTAACCATGAACTTCTCCTACTGGAACCTCCCTCTGCTAATTAAGTCATTTTTAGGCAACGCCCCTTCCACTAAATATATGCAAACTGCCACCATCATTATGATCCCAAAGCAGGAGAAGGATGTTTATATTGATAGATACAGAACCATAGCTAATCACTAAAATGCTAGCTCAGGGGTCCCCAACCTTTTTTTAACCTTGAGCAATATTCAGATGTAAAAAGAGTTGGGGAGAAACACAAGCATGAAAAATGTTCCTGGTTGGTGGAAAATGAGTGCTGTAATTGACCATCTGATATCCCTATGTGGATTGTTGGTCTACAGGAGACTCTGTTTGGCAGTGCACCTGTTTTTTTATACAACAAAACTTGCCTTCAAGCCTGGAATTCAAAAATAAGCTCCTGCTTTGAGGCCACTGGGAGCAACATCCAAGGGGTTATGAGCAACTTGGTGCTCACGAGCCACTGGTTGGGGATCACTACTCTAGCTAATAGATTTGCAGCAGCGTTGCCCATATTAATCCACAAAAATCAGTTGGTCCTACCAACATGCCTTTTGGGTGTGGTTGGCTCCTTAGTGCACTATTAGATCTTTCATGAGAATACAAAAACAACTGGTAGAACTTCACTGAATGGGTCATCCCCTCTTATACATTGTAGAGGCAGCCGATCATTTCATAACTGCATTGTTGTCCTGCCTAAATAAGTCTGTATATAAGTATTAACTTATTTTGCCTCAGACACACAGGGGTCCAGTTAGTGTATATAACCCCCCCAAAAGTGGGGATGTACTGCAGACAACTAGAGAGAGATGAACTATATCCTCATGCATATAACTGAAATAGTAAAATATTTTGTTGGATTCATTTATATTAAAAATATCTAGCAGATAGTTTCACCTAGCTAAAATTCATTTTCAGTATTTAAACCGATTTCTTTCCAGATGTGCATGCTAAAGATATATCCCACATTATATGCTTTATCAAATTAACTTTATATAATGTTCTTTAAAATAGTGAAATTGTATGTATGTCCAATGCTACCAAATTGCTATTTATCATGCATGTAGTTTAAACATTATAAGCCACATACTCTGTTCTTCCAATGCACAGTATTTCAGCATAGTTGCATACAAATTATTTGTTCAGCCTTTTTCCAAAGCAAATCATGTACAACAATTAGTTGATCCAGAGGAAGGCAATAAAAACACAGCAGCTATATATATATATTTGTCTGAATGTAGGAACAAAAATCTTGTTGAGTCCAAAAGGGCAAACCGAGCACTTCCTGGATCATCTTTTTGCGAAGTATTATTATCAGTACACAGAAAAAGTGGGTGTGAGAACGACGAAGAAGCAGGTAATGCAAAATGTGTATTGGGGTCTGACCATGTGCGATAGAGGGGAAGGACTTGTAAACTTGTTTGTAAACACTTGTGCCTTGCAATCTTGGTGCGGTAGTACCACAATGTGATAAAATGCATGTTTTACATACTGTTACAGTTTAGTATCTAAGGTTTAATTACATGCACTTTATAAAGGGACTAGCTAGGTTATTGGCTATTTGAGGATATTAATATTTGAAAGGTGTACTTTTAGTATGTGTGGGTATAAATTATTTACACATTGTGTGCTTCTATCAAACAGTCGGGGGAATGCTCAGTATTTTTCTCTGATTCGTTGCTTAATTTGTACTCTGGTACAATGAAATATGTGAAGGTCCTACCATTTTTTGCACACAGCCACCTTTTCTGTGTATTTTAATATGTTTGTTTTATTAAGTGATAAGCCAATAAAGTGTGTTTTTATTTTGTTGAGTCCCATTGTTTTTGTTTTTTTTTTAATTAAAGGAGAACTAAACCCTAAAAATGAATGTGGCTAAAAATGCCATATTTTATATACTTTAGTTATTGCACCAGCCTCAAGTTTCAGCTTCTCAATATCAGGCCTGGACTGGGAGTCAAAATAGGCCCTGCCATTCCAAATACAAAGAGGTCCAAACAGCCCCCTACCAGCCCACTATATGGTAACTTTCTATGGAACCATACAGCAGTCCCTCTGGCATTTGCCAGAACCCACAGATTGCCAGTTCGGGCAGCAATGATCCAGGACTTCAAACGTCACAGGGGGTCACCATCTTGGAAAGTGTCTGCGACACTCAGCACCGATTCTGACTAAGGAGCCGCCTGAGGTGGCTCCTGCAATGCCGCCCCCCCCACCAGATAACGTGTCAGGAGGGGAGGCAGACACACTATTGCGGAGAGCACAATTGCGCTCTCTCGCAATAGACCAGCCGAATTTCCGGTTCAAAAACCGGAAATTCGGCTCTTAAAGATGCAGGAGCGGCTTTTTGCCGCCCCTGCAATCCTTTCAGGCGCTGCCGCCTGAGGCGAGCGGCTCAGCTCGCCCCATTGGTGGCGCACCCCTGGCGACACTCACATGCTCAGTGGGCTCTGAGCAGCTGTTGAGAAGCTAAGCTGAGGGGTCGTCCAAATTATCAAGAAGAAAATGAGGTTGGTCTGTAATATAAGCTGATGCTACAGGACTGATTATTAAATGCTGATGCTAATTGGACTGGTTTCTGAGCTACCATTTAGTAATTATCTGTATTAATTACTAATCAGCCTTATATTGTGACATTTCTAATCTATGTGTACTGTATATTGTATATTATATATACTGTATTGTATGTTGTATATTGTGGGGCCCTAAGCTCAGTAACTGACAGCAGCACAGAGCATGTGCAGTGATTCAGCAGAAAAGAAGATGGGGAGCTACTGGGGCATCTTTGGGGACACAGATCTTCGCTGCTAAAGGGCTGTGGTTGCCTTGGGCTGGTTTAAAAGCCCAAAACATAATATACAACATTTCTAGCTACTTTTTTTTAGTTAATCATTAGTTCTCCTTTAAGTCCTTATGGCACCTGAGGGTGAGGAGGCTACTTCTTTCAGGTGTTCCTTCAGGATTGGGATTCTAACTGTTTATCAGAATGCCCTAATGTATTTGTGGGGCTCATGCTACCTTTGAGAAATTTATGGAAAAGGTATTGGAGGACCTGTCACCCCAAGAGTGCCTAGTAAATCTGGATGAAAATCTGAATAAACGTCTTCCTCTCTGGAAAATAACTGAGGGTGTCTGAATTTACCTGGCCATGGTAAGTAGTGGAATCCATAGTTCACATACAATACACAGCACAGAGTAGGTCCTCTATTGTATACACCGAAGAAATACATGGCTGCTTTCCCACTTGCCAGAAAATACTGGCGTATCCAACACTCTTTTTACCATTGCTTTTCAGAGCAGTACCTTGAGCTGAAAATATAAACATTAATTTGGGTCAAAGCCCTAAAATATGATAAATCCTTTGAGGACACAGTTTCTCCATATGCTTCACTTTGGGGCAACCTGACAATGAAGGATTTTACTGCCACAATACAAGTTTTTTTAAAAAAATAAAAAGCTCCCCACTCGTCCTGGATTTTTTTTTTCTCAACAATGCATTTTTTTCTAAAAATACGTAATAGAATTAATCCAGCACACATAATCTGCTCAAGGGTTACTACCCGTGTTTAATGTCAAGCCAAACAGGTTACAACGTTTCGGGGGCGTACCCCTTCGTCAGGCCCCCGAAACGTTGTAACCTGTTTGGCTTGACATTAAACACGGGTAGTAACCCTTGAGCAGATTTTCGTGTGCTGGATTAATTCTATTACGTACCGTTTGTTGGAGGTGCCGTCCTCCTATGATCCATGCACCGTGGACGTTGAAAGAGGGACCAGGTGTGCACCTGCATTTCGTTTGGCTGAAATTTTTTTCTAAAAAACCATGATCAAGGGAAAGAAAATCACAATTGTGGTCAAGATTTTTTGATAATCATGGTAAAATCATAAACTCAAAATGAATAAATATTTGCCTTAGCAATTGCCGAAATCCAAATCCTTTCAAAAGTGCTGGGATTTCCAAACTGTATGATGGGTTTGGCGCATCCCTAACATTCAGTTATGTTTTGTATGATCAATTTGATATGTCTCATAATATGTATCTATAAAATATATGGGTTGGTGCCTTATAAATCTATTACGTTTCCAATTTGACCAGGAATCAGCCATTTAGAGACTCAAAGCAAGAGTATGTTGTTTACAGATAAAAATGTTAGGTTGATAAATTATCGAATATAAAATAAATGTGATAAAGGAAATATTATTTATAAAACAAATCAATTACCTGGGGTGCTGCATCACTGGAGGTGCAGTTCACTTGCATATTTAGCTTCTGCCTTATTCAGACAGCAGCACTCAACCTTCTACAAAAGCTGGCCTTTGAGGTGATATCCATGACAATGTGTATATATATATATATATATATATATATATATATATATATATATATATATATATATATATATATATATATATATATATATAGACACCTGAGGATGTGCCTAGGGCAGCAGCTTTAAAGGAGAAGCAAACCCTGTAGAAAAAAACACGTACTCCACATAGACCCCCCTCCCTCCAGGCTAACTGCCCCCCGGGGGAATTGCCCCATACTTTATACTTACCCCTCGTCGCAGATTCTGGCAGCGGACTGGGAGATTGGCAATCTCCGTCAATTTCAGCGCATGCACAATTGTCGAAGACCGGCAACTGCGCATACCGATCTCCCAGTCAGCTTACCAAGGACCCGGAAGATGGATGCCGTGAAGTCTGCTGCCAGAATCTGATACGAGGGGTAAGTATAAAGTATGGGGCATTTCCCCGGGGGGAGGGGGCAGTTAGCCTTGGGGGAGGAGGGAGAGGGTCTACGTGGGGTGGGGGGGGGGTACAGGGTTTTTTCTACAGGGTTTCCTTCTCCTTTAAGGGGATGGCCCTCGAGTGCCAATACATAAAAAAAAAATATTTTTTCTTGTGAAAAATAAAAAATCAGTTAAGATCACATTTTTGTGCATCACTGGCAGAGATAATGTCATATGTCTCCAACACCCTGGGAATGCAGAGATCCGGTGACTGGTTTAATGCTGGGAGACAAATGCACCCACTGTTAGTCACTAAACTACTTGGACATTTACATTTGCAAAGTAGTTGTAACAAATGTTGTACACCAGTACATTTTCAAATATGTATTAAATTAAAATCTCTTTTTTTTTTTTTTTAAATTATCTTTTATTACAATTTCAGTAACAAAAACATTAATTAATCTCTAGTGCCAGATAAACAACATAATGCTATAGAACAATAATACAGAGTTAGAAGCTTTTGAAAACGATGTAATGAATAATAGACATTTGTAAAGAAAATCATGTCAAAACAGAACGATATTGAAAACAATAGAACTATGAACCTGCTCTATAAGAAGAACCTTAACCACAGAGTTGCATTTTCACTGGATTATTCGGCTACTGATCAGAGACATGCTTTCCGCCTTGCATTTCTCTAAAGGCATTATAAAGAATTTTATTGGATTCTTAGTTTCTCTGATGGATCTATAAAGTGGAGTAGACCATATATTTATAAATGCTAATCTGTACTGATGTCCAGGATTCGGTTCGGGATTCAGCCAGGATTCTGCCTTTTTCAGCAGGATTCGGATTCGGCTGAATCCTTCTGCCAGGCCGAACCGAAACCGAAACCTAATTTGCATATACAAATTAAGGGCGGGGAGGGAAATTGTGCGACTTTTTGTCACAAAACAAGGAAGTAAAAAATGTTTTCCCCTTCCAACCCCTAATTTGCATATGCAAATTAGGATTCGGTTCGGTATTCAGCCTAATCTTTCGCAGAGGATTTGGGGGTTCGGCTGAATCCAAAATAGTGGATTCGGTGCATCCCTAGTACTGATCATTACTACACATGAATTTGCAAGATGCATTTTCTCCCTAGTTTTCCAGGCATTCCCCATTCTCTTTTCAAAGACTGGACTCTTTAATAATTCTTTTAAATGGAATGCTAGATAACCCAGGCTGACTAAGTCAGGTTCAGCTTGCATAAAGGCAAGGTGGTATGGGCGTCCCTGACTGGGCATTTTAGGGCAGCACAGCTGCAATACACTATTGCATGGCTACCTGGAAATATTGGTGGATCACCATGTACATAAGAAAGAGGGTACTTACATGGTACACACTTACTACATCAGTGTTTTTATATTCTCTCTCAAAATCACATATTGGATACAAAGACTATCTGTGAGATATGGAGGAAAGTAACATTGTTTATAGATATAGAGCAGATTGATGGCATAACAATGGTTGAGGATAGATCTACTTTTTCTCACTTGAGTTCAAGTGATGTGTCTAGAACATAGGAAAGAATTGGTGATAGTATTATCTAAGGTTTTCTTTTGTTTTAAAGTTCTAAACCAGCATTTTCCAGTACTTAATTGAAACATTTTCAGATATTTCCAGTTAGATAATGCAGTGAAGACACCACCGGCCTGCTGTCTCTATCCCCCAGATTTTTTAATTTAGTTAGGGTATTTTTATAGGATGACTAAACCGTAAAAATGAATATGGCTTGAAATGCAATATTTTATCTACTTATTCAGTGTTGGACTGGGATGCCAGGGGCCCACCAGAAAACTATGAGCCCACTTTCCAAACTATTATTCCTCCTGTCCTCACTCAACCTCTTTATTCTCATAATCTTTCATAGCTACTTACTACATTCTTACATTATTATGCATTTTTTTCCATAATAAAAATTGGCCAAATGGTTAGAAGCAAAAGGGCCACCTGGGAGTTTTCCTGGTATCCCGATGGGCCAGTCCGACACTGCACTTATTGAACCAGCCTAAAGGTTCAGCATCTCTATAGTAGTAATGATCCAGCCATCAAAGTTGTTACAGGAGTTTTCCATCTTGGATTTTGTTAAGAGTGTCAGTGACACGCACATGCTCAGTGGGCTCTGAGCAGCTGTTGAGAAGCTAAGCTTAGGGGTCGTGGCAAATTATCCAACAGAAAATGAGGTTGGCTTGTCATATAAGCTGATGCTACAGGACTAATGATTGATGTTAATTGTGCTGGTTTCTGAGCTGCCATGTATCAATAATCTGTATTAATTACTAATCAGCCTTATATTGTGACATTTCTATTCTATGTGTACTGTATATTGTGAGTGGGTCCCTAAGCGAAGTAAGTGACAGCAGCACAGAGCATGTGCAGTGAATCAGCAGAAAAGAAGATGTGGAGCTACTGGGGCATCTTTGGAGACACAGATCTGCACTGCTTAAATGCTGCTGTTGCTTTGGGCTGGTACAGAAGTCCAAAACATTATGTACATTTCTGCTCTACTGCTTTAGTAAAGTTGTAGTTCTCCTCTCTTCCTAATCCTTACTTAAAAACATTTGATCTCAAGCATTTGTAACTGTTTACTTGACAAAAAGGTTTTGTTGTTCAATAAATGGGCAGAATGTGTAGCTAAAACAATTTGGTGGACTGAAGTGGCCAAATCAGCTATGGGTATTACTTGAAGGAACACTAATAGATTTTCACAGATATCAATATTACACCAGGCATATATTTGTATCAGTGTATCATGTCTTAAAAAGGCTGGTGTTCAAGAGGATTATTACCCCAGGTTTTAGATGAAAAGGGCAGATCTTTAACACGTGATCTGGAATTGCTCTATAGTGAGACATTTTTGGAATAAAGTATCTGAAATGATGTCAGTAGTTTGAATTCCAAAGGTAACAGACGTATGTATCCTGGGAAATATCAGGTCACTTCCTTTACAACACAACACATAATTCATCAAGAAAACTCTCTTTCTTCACAGGACAATCATACTAAGAAAGTGGCATCAACTGGTACATGCATCTGTTACTGCTTGGAAATCAATGATTATGTGATTAAAGCTCATACAGTGTACCAAAAATAAAGCAAAATAGTCAATATTTCATATGAATTGTGATGTTTGCCTAAACTCGGAAAATACGCTTTAGAGTTAGAGAATTATGCAATAAGGTTAAAGGCCTCTCAAACTCTAACCCTCCCCTTTGTGTTCTGTATCTTAGCTGTGCATGTAAAAAAAACTCAAAGTAACTAAAAAATGTCATAAAAGCTGAAACTATTTTACAGAATAATGCAGATAGTGGGAGGTGCTACTACTTATGAAATAGAAGCTTTACACGTTATACAGGTTTTCATTTGCACCCTTTATATTATGTGTCCGTAATTCCTTCACCATTTTCTTGTGGCTGAAGCTGTTCTCTTTCAGTCTCCTCCTGTGGGGGTCGAACACGTTTGAAGAAACCCAACTACAATGAGAAAATAATTAGATATCAATATTTTTAGAAATGTATGAATTCTAGGTACAACGTAAACAAAAGGGTTCAATTCTAAAAGGCTTTTTACTGTGGCAAATTGTCACACAGAGAATAGAACTGACAGATGAGTGGGAAAATATATGTATTGTGCCTCCAACAACCAGGTCCTTTCCTGAACTCTAAGTTGTGTTACTTTCCTTGTAGGAACCAGATACAGCAAACATAGCAGTTTAAGGGTTCCCAGTGGGGAAGCAGTATACAAAGGAATTGCCCCTTTAAGATTTTGTTTAATGGAATTGGTTGTATGACCTTCTTCATCAAGGATTCACATTTCATTGTGTCACTCACTAGTTGTGATAAATGGGTTCAAATGAATCATCCACCGAAGAATATCAGACTGTCTTAGGGCCATGGCACATGCAACGCTTAGGGGCATATTTATCAAGGGTTGAATTTCGAATTGAAAAAAGCTTTGAAATTCGAATGAAAAAAAAAACAACCGAAATTAAGTCAAAGTTTCTTTTTGGTCGAATAGTTCCCTTTTCGATCGAATAGGTCCACATTCGCTGAATTTGAATTGTACGAATCAAAGTAATAGCGCATTCGATCGAATTCGATTCAATGTTTTTCCCCAGAAAAACTTTGGTTTTTCAAAGTCCACCAATTGACTCCAAATAGGTCTAGGAGGTCTCCCATAGGCTAAAACAGCAATTCGGCAGGTTTAAGATGGCGAATCGTCGAAGCCGATATTCGAATTTTCGTTTTTTTTTTTTTTTTTTCAAATTCCAATAGAATTTGGACTATTCCTTAGTCGAAGTACACAAAAAGTAGCTCAAAATTCGAATTATTTTCATTCGAAAATTCACCTCGACCTTTGATAAATCTGCCCCTTAGATGCGAATACGTGTGGTCGTTTTCAAAATGCTTCTATTCATCCTAGATTGCTTCAAATTCAGTTGAATAAAAAGCATTGTGGGTGAAAGTTTGTGTTTTCTAGGGCCACTACCAGGCACCACGGAAATGTAAATGCTCTGGGGTGATTAGTGGTGTTTTCATCGATACTGGCAACATGACAAGTGTGTTACCTTTAGAACATTTAGACTTTTACATAATAGATTTGTTGCATTTTTGCTCCTTACCTTGTACATTATGAACACCATTAGTGATAACAGCAGCAAGCCAGATAAGACAGCAAGTATAATCACCCATATTGGCACTGGCAAACTGGCAGCCTGATTAACCCATAATATATTTGTTGTTACCTGTAAAGAGGAAATTAAACACATAAAATCTGTAAGCAATAATAAAAGTGAAAAAGCCATAATGCCATTTATATTTACATTGTATCAGTACAATAATACTAAACTGACACAGGAGTCCTCCTTGCACACTTATTGACAATAAGAGCCATTTGCGATTTGTGTAACTGCAAGTGCAGCTGATACCATTCATTAATGTAATGTCAAAACACACCTCTTGCACTTCTGTATAGTGGTATTAAGCATTGTTGCATCTATCCTGTCTTCTGCTGAATTGTGCCACCCTGAAAGTGGCAGTAATTCCAGGGATGCCGCAGAGGGTTGCATTTATAGCAGCAGTTGACTTGAGCCAAAGGAATCACATTCTAATGTCATTTTAATGCCACTGAAAGTTACATAATTCCCACTCACTTTGATTGAATATGCAAGTTGTTGCTTACATTCTATCACTCACAGTTGCATTTGCTGTAAAACTTTGGTAGATGCCACATCTCACACGGCCACAGTTACACAATTACACAATTACACAGTTACACAATTACACAGTTACACAATTACACAGTTACACAATTACACAATTACTAGGTGAAAGCCTCATAATGAACAATGAAAGCTGAAACCTGTTGAATGTCCCTCGAGCAAAGTAAAACATGTCCTTAAGGTGGCCATAGATGCAAAGATCCGCTCGTTTGGCGATGTTGCCAAACGAGCGGATCTTTCCCCGATATGCCATTAACAGGCATGGCTATATCGGGGGTAATCTGATTGTTCGGAAGTACGGCCGAACGATCAGATTACGATGTGCCATGAGCTCCGGCGGGATCGGTCGGGTCAAAATCAAACCTGACCGATCGACCAAACGACCGATCTGCGCCGGACGAAAGAAGTCGGCACACGCCACACACGATCCGAAAATCGTACGAATCCTCGATTCATACGATCGGATCTGTGTGTCTATGGCCACCTTTAGTTTCATTATAAATTTAAAAGCAGGGCTGTAAAATACATAATAAAATAAGCCTTATTGTTTCCATCAGCTGATGTTGGCCAATTCCAGACCTTGACCCTGGACTCTGTAGTATATTTATACTAATTTCCAGCTCAACAGGCGCATTTAGCTTCATGTGTAAAATGCTGCAGTGCTGAAAAACTCCCAGCTCAATGACCAGCGTTGATAAGGCTAGTGTAAGAGCAAGAGCCAGAAGAAACAATTACTCTTAATTGCTATAACTATTTGAAAAGTTCATCAAGTTGTTAACTTAGCTCCCAGGACAAAGACCACTTAGCCCTTGTGGGTAAAACCTAGCCTTATCCTTTCATATCCTGGGCCAATCAGCCCACAAAGGCATTGTTATAATTGGGGCTACCGTGCAATTCCTCAAAGGATGAAAAGGCGGCACTCCGGTAAGATAAAAAGGTGGTTTTATTCCACCAACATCACCTGACGCGTTTTGGGAGTAACTCCCTTAATCATTGGCTTCCGTGCGATTCTCCTTTTCTGCCAAATATGAGAACAATTTGATCTCCCGGCATTCAAATTGCTTCACTAACTTAGACTTAAAAAACACTTCTTTCTCATTACAAGTTTCAGAAGATGATTTTTTCCTTATTAAAATAGGGGCCACACTACGGGTCTCATATCAATAATGCATCAGCTGTTTTTAATGAAGGACTGGGGAGAAACCAACACCAATGAGTTTTATTCATCAAACAGGGTAGAAGTATTACGCCCAGAATTGGAACGTTAGCCTCCCATATATTCTGGGGACAACATGTATTTAATTTGCCTGGGGATCATACATTGATTGTTCCTGCAATGTGTCCTGGGATGTTTATACATGAAACTGCCAATGCACTTATGTGCCATTTATTCTGGGGTATGATAGATAGTATTGGACTTGGGATACTATAAAGAATATTAAAGAAAATTTTTGTTACGTAGCTACAGAACAAATCTCATTTTTATGTAACTGTAAATTGATTGATTTGCTGTGGTCTGCTTTAAAGTCATTATTCATTTGGCAACATGGAAGGTAAAATTGCGTAGTAGGCCACATGTGACTGTAGTTAGGGTCAATCCACTGAATCACAGAAGAGCCTGCTTCAGATTGGATGAAGATCTCGTGCATTCTATAGCTGGGGTCATTGGTCAAATCAACTCAGGTTTGATCACTGGTAAATCTTCTACAGTCGTAAAGTTTGGACTGGAAATACAGGTATGCGATCCATTATGTGGAAACCCATTATCCAGAAAGTCCAGAATTACGGAAAGGCCGTCTCCCATAGATGCCTTTTTATCCAAATAATCCACATTTTAAAAAATTATTTCCTTTTTCTCTGTAATAATAAAACAGTAGCTTGTACTTGATCCCAACTAAGATATAATCAATTCTTATTGGAAGCAAAACCAGCCTATTGGGTTTATTTCATGTTTACATGATCAGATTTAAAGTATGAAGATCCAAATCACAGAAAGATCCGTTTTCAGGAAAGCCCCAGGTCCCGAGCATTCTTGAAAGTAGGTCCTATACCTGTACCAAATATTATAATCAGATATTCCTATGTGTGGCCACCTGTAGTTACTGTATATGCAGTAACTATATAATGAGTCAGTGGTATAATAGAAGTAGTTGTTGGGCCCAAAAGAAAAATCATTTTAGGGGCTTCCAAAACTTTCAGAATAAGAGATTTTTTCATGAACTTAGTGAAACTGCTCATTAGTCGGTGCTTCACTGGGGACCCTATACTTCCTGGGCTTCCCATTAGTCCCAGGGTCTGTTTCCTTTATAGTAAGCAGATAACTACAGGTTGAATTCTCTCTAACAGAGCTCACCCAATACAATCCCCCAACTTGTATACAATACATTAATACTAATTAATTCAAATGAATTAGAATGAATGTATTATTATTACTACATTAAATAGTATTAGTATTATGTATTAGTATTATAATACACAAAAGCCATTAATATCTTGTAAATTATATCCTTATAAACGGTGAGTTCTAATGTCATCAGTTATAAACGGTGAGTTCTGATGTCATTTCTGTCACATGACTCACTGAAATTTGTGTATTATAATAAATAAAGTACTCCCACCTCGGAGTTCCATGACCTGTATAAAAACACTTGGCCTTCGGCCTCGTACTTTTATATGGTCATAAAACTCCTCGGTATCTTATAATATCCTTATATTTTACAAGAGGGGGTACTTTATTCACTATATTATTCATTCGTTCTAATTACTTCTAAGTTACCACAGCATACTAAATTAAATTGAGCCTGATATTTTTGATGTTTTGTAAGAATATTAAGAACTGGAGGCAATGTAATATTTTTGGTTCATGGATAAACTAGGCAAGCTTAAATATAACATTCTGAATATTATTAAAAAATGACATCAGTTTCCACAATGCCTTGTACAAATATGTACTCTGAACCAGCCATGCAGAGATTAGCAAAGTACAGACAGAACTTGCTTTCAATAGCATATTACATTTCCAAATAAAAATGGTTAAAAATGTAAATACTGTATACATTGGAAAGATGTTGAGAATTGCATTTGCCGCTTTATTGGGAGAACGGAATGCCTAACAGCACTCAGAAACGACAGCATGGACCTTTTCAACATAGGATGGACTAATTGGGAAGTTTAGTTGGACTACATGGACTATTTTTGCCCACGTAACATTTTGCTCTTTGCAGCATTATGAGATGATTAAGAACTCTAAACCCAAGGGGGACAACTATGGGGCAAAGCCACAGTTATTAACATACAAGCCTTCATTCTTATATAAAAACCTAGCTGGAATATGCCTCAAAAAAGTTATTTTTTCATTTATAGTTATCTCTTTTGTTTATTTTACGTTACTTCTGAGTTACAAAAATCTAGTCCTCCCGATTGATTTGCTGTGGTCTACGAAACTTCTATAAAAAGAGTTAAAAAAAAAGAATTGCTAAATGTATTACACCTTTATAAACTTACCTATGAGTCCAGGGGCGCCCTGATGAAATTTGACAACATATGGGGCCCGTGGGCTGACATAGATCCGAACCCCCCAGATTGAACCGTGACTGGACAACCCTTCTAGGCAGAAACGGGGGAGGTTTAATTCACCCTGAGCTGCCCAAAAGAACACTTAGGCATTATGATATAACAGTAGTCCATCTCTATCTAATAGCAATGTTTACCCTAGTATGCTCAGAGTCAACTTGTGTTTTACACCCACTTTGTGTACCTTGTATGAATCAGTCTGCTCAACTGTTTGTAATGTATGTATGATTTATCTGTGTTCAAAAAGAAATAAAACTTACCTTTAAAAAAAAAAAAAAAAAGAATTGCATTTGCTTTTATTATGTAAAGTTTTATATTCAGGTTCAACTCAGTAATAGATTACACGCAAACTTACCACGGTAGAATTCTGGATATCTGGTATATGTATGTTTTTATAGGGGAATTCAAGAACGCTGAATGACGCAGATGACTTTAGAGAGTACGAATGATTCTGGTTCCCATTCTGAAAACAAATATTTTAAGCATTATATTAGAGTTCACTGTAACTTGGATGGATATGTGTGTGTGGAAAATGTACTTACTTGTAAAAATGTTTGCGTCCATAGTCTTGATCTCACATATAATATTGCACTCTTCCCTTTGTCTAGTCGTCCAACATGGCATTCAATCTTCAGACACTCAGCTTGACCACACCCCTGAAATGATATCAAATGATATAAATATACTGAAATGATGACATCTACAAATGATCTGTCATTTTACATAGCTGCAAAACATTTCAGCTGATTGCTTACGTGTGCGTAAACCACATGACTTGCATTCCCTAAAGAGATCTGAGAAAATATGGAGTACTAATAGAAGTAACATGTATTTATGGACAGACTGTTAACCAGTGGTCTCCAACTGGTAGCTTGCGAGTAACATGTTCCAATTCAAAGTTGCGAGAGGAAACCAGCGCTAATCCAGCATGGGGTATAGACAACAAGAGAATAATTCTCATATAGTGTAGTATTTTTGTATCAATGTAATGCACCACTTTGTGAAATTAGAGTAATATAACAGTGCCCTTTATAGATTATACTGTTTGCTGTGCCACTTGTAAAAATTCACACAGTGAAGTGAATCTTATGTGAGGGTACTCACAAACGTTTAAACGAGGTTTTGGCGTTTAGAAAGATAGTGTAACAGTCCTCCTCTCACTGCTCTCCAGATCCTGTAGCTTTAAAACAATGCGCTGACATAGTGTAAAACCATCACTTTTTTAATCTCAAAATAGCATTAAAAAACACACTCACAATGTGGATGTTACACTATGTCAGCGCATTGTTTTAAAGCTACAGGATCTGGAGAGCAGTGAGAGGAGGACTGTTACACTATCTTTCTAAACGCCAAAACCTCGTTTAAACGTTTGTGAGTACCCTCACATAAGATTCACTTCACTGTGTGAATTTTTACAAGTGGCACAGCAAACAGTATAATCTATAAAGGGCACTGTTATATTACTCTAATTTCACAAAGTGGTGCATTACATTGATACAAAAATACTACACTATATGAGAATTATTCTCTTGTTGTCTATACCCCATGCTGGATTAGCGCTGGTTTCCTCTCGCAACTTTGAATTGGATTCTGTACAGGTCTGAGGGAGAACAGACCCCTTTGGGAACCGGCAGAGGGAGCGGACTACCAAATCCTTTAATATCCTTTTTTCACTGTGTGCGAGTAACATGTTGCTCACCAGTAAATGCTTATTTTTGAATTCCTGGCTTGGAAGCAAGTTTTGGTGTACTTCCAAACAGAGCCTCCTATAGGCCGACAGTCCACATAGGGGCTACCAATAGCCAATCACAGCCCTTTTATGGCACCCCCAGGAATGTTTTTCATGTTTGTTTTGCCCCCCATCCCAGCTCTTTTTTACATTTCAATGTGGTAAAAAAGGTTGATGCTCTTAATGCACACAGTCTACATTTGTTATTACATTACATGTACTATTCTGGATTTTGCATCCTATCTCACATAATAATTGTGTAATAATGTTGTGAAAAAAAAAAAAAAAGTTCTTTAAAGTTGTTCTACTTGTATTTCTTTAACAAATGCAGAACAACTTTAATAGAACATTTTTGTTATTTTCTCTTTTAAATATAGAAGGAAAGTGCTTAAAAAAGCAATGTTTCAGGCTGGTTTGTGAAAATTTCTTCAAAAGGTCCCACCCATCTGTTCCACTTCCAGTGGCCTCCTTTCCAAGGCTATGCAGGAAAGCCAGCAAGCACTCAGCACACTGCACTGGTAGCATAGGAACTATTCAGTAGCTGACCTGATAAGCAAAGTCAAAGTCAGTTTCCTATGCGACTGCAGGGTAATTGGCTGTCCCCCTCCTACTGTGCTACTGGCAGGGACAGTTTTTAAAGAAAACATTACTTTTAGGCCCAAAATGAAATCAGCACCATGCATTATTTATTATTGCTTACAAGTTTAGAATGGGCTTTTAGTGATGCTATATGTCTAATTTAATTCATTGATTATGTTCTGAAGAATGGCCAGACACGTGATCTTTAAAAGCCTTATAAGGTTCAGAGCCATGGATTAAAACTGGTTTGAGGTTTTGTACGCCTTCAATTTTTGTCTCTTTCCAGCTTTCAAATCGGGGTCACTGACCCCATCTAAAAACAAATGCTCTTCTGTAAGGCTACACATTTATTGTTATTGCTACTTTTCATTACTCATCTTTCTATTCAGATCCTCTCCTATTCATATTCCAGTCTCATTCAAATTAAAGCATGGTTCTAGGGTAATTTGATCCCTAGCAACCAGATTGCTTAAAATGCAAGCTGGAGAGTTGCTGAATAAACAGCTAAATAACGCAAAAAAACAAAAATAATCAAAAATGAAAACCAATTGCAAACTGCCTCAGAATATCACTCTAGTTTACTCAAAGGTGAACAACCCTTTAAAGAGGCTCCAAAAATGTGTTGGCCAGTCAAATACAAATCAATACAATACAGAAAAATGTAAATCTGAAATCACAATGTAGAGTACCTGCAGGTTACCCGCACAAAAAGCGGGTACCCTGCGGAATGAGGGTAGGATTTTCAGGTGCGGGTATAGATGTGTGTCTGCAATTTGGGTTGTGGGTCTCATCTAAATTTCTTATCTTATGTTATATTGTCTATATTTTAGTCCTTTTAATATTTTACAAAACTTTTTCTATCCATGCCCACTTTTGATTGTTTAATGGTGGCCGGCAGGTTGTGGATAAGGCAGTTGCAGGTTCCGTGTCAGTTAGAGGATCAAAATGGCTAAACATGCAGGTTGCGGTTCAGGTTTTAGAAACTGGTTCCATTCAGGACTCTACCACAATGTAATGCCCTTTCTGCCAATTTAATGGAGAAATATCAAAAAGACAATTTCAGGATGTGATTCTACAGAAGTTTTAAAAAACTGCCTTTTGGCAAAACAGGCAATTACTGAACATCTATATTTTGAGGCAGTATTTGGTGGTGTGTACTACACAGTGATAGTGCCACTAAATGTCATTCCACATTGTCCTTGCAGCTTTGCCTGAGAAACACAATAGAACAGTCAGCCTGTGCTATAACTGTGATTTTCCCCTTCTGAGGGTCATAGGGAGCAGAGAACTTGTGAGGAGGACAACAGGGTTACACTTTTTAGTGTTCCTGGAAAAGTGGTCAGAAGAAACCAGAGCAGTTTTAGAAAGGTGTCCACAATGTCAATGTCTGGTTTGCCAGACCAGTACCCAACTTGGAACTGCTGATATTTAGCTTACCCATAACCTGCTACCTGACCAGCAGTAGGGTATATGAGAAAGCACATTTGGTAACTTTTGGGAAATTATGTCCTAAGTCACTACAGAGGTCCACAGATTGCTGGAATGGCCTGTAAATTAGGCAATTTCCACTTTTATTTGTGGGTATCGTGTGAGTACATAACCTGTTTCATTACAGGAGACAGGAATGAAGATAGAATAGGCAGGGGTCAGTTAATGCTTGCATTATTTAAAAAAAAAAAAAAAAAAAACACCTTCCCACAAAGTAAAAGGCCTAATTGTTAAATGCAGTAAGTGTATTGTTATGGGGGCTAGAATGGATCCCTTGTATGCAATGTTCACACATTTTGGGTCCAACACACAATTGTTGTGCACTCCATGGGATTTAATGACTTACTTCTGACCCATTTGTAGCATGAAAAATGAGAATGAAATGGCTCTAAAATAATAAAGGATGTAAAACAGATTTGATAACTATCCATCATATTTTTTTTCATCACTATTGCACTTCCTCTTTACGACTTGCTAATGAGGGGATTGGTTTGATACGGTCTAGTAACTAGTAGCAAGTAACTAGTAACTAGTAGCAACTTTATGTAGACAGGTCAGTCTTTGCCTCTGACAACAGGTATCGCCCCAATTGAAATAAACTAAAGAAAGGTGCAAAAGCTCATACAAGGGTCTGTAAAGGTCCATCCATTGCAGTAAGATCACGTCGATTACGTTGGCGGTTGTCAGGGACTCTAGATTCATTTTTCTCATCAGATTGTGAAGTTGAAATCTGAAAAATAATAAAATAATATTTTCATTATAAAAATCTAAGTGATAAAAACCTCACAAAATCATACAAAGTATAAGAATGACATTCTACCTTTAAGTAATGATACAGACTTTAGCTAAATTAACCATTGCTAATGTCATAACTACAAGAGTTCATCTATAGGAAGAGATTTATATTAGATTTTAAGGTTTGAAACCTCAGTAAGTTAGAAGCTACAAAAGTGGGTGTGTGACCTGTAAAACTACAGCTCAATGTTAATAAGTGTTTAGCAAGTGTTAACATTAATAAGGTGTGGAAAACTAAAAAAAAAAATTGTATAAAAATTGCTTTATACAGCACTTAGTAACTGGTTAAATTGTCTGTCTAGTTCAACATTTTTCCTTCCTGACTCCAAAATGACAACTGAACCAGTCCCTGAATCAACTTTGAGGTAAGAGCTATTTCAAAAACACTGTATTCTAATAACCTGTAACTAGAATGATTGCCCTTGTGTCTGCTGGAAAGACCTTCTCGTAAATAAAAGGCAAAGAGATTATTATATGGTCTCTTTATATATTTATATGTAGTTATCATATCCCTCTTTAGGTGCCTCTTCTCCATCGTAAACAACCCCGACTCGGCCATTCTTTCCTGGACTTTCCATACCCCTTACCAGCTTAGTTGCCCTTCTTTGGAACCTCTCAAATGCAATAATATCCTGTTTAAAGGGATACTGTCATGGGAAAAAAACATTTTTTTCAAAATGAATCAGTTAATAGTGCTGCTCCAGCAGAATTCTGCACTTAAATCCATTTCTCAAAAGAGTAAACAGATTTTTTTATATTCAATTTTGAAATCTGACATGGGGCTAGACATATTGTCAATTTCCCAGCTGCCCCAAGTCATGTGACTTGTGCTCTGATAAACTTCACTCTTTACTGCTGTACTGCAAGTTAGAGTGATATCACTCCCCTCCCTTTTCCCCCCAGCAGCCAAACAAAAGAACAATGGGAAGGTAACCAGATAACAGCTCCCTAACACAAGATAACAGCTGCCTGGTAGATATAACAGCACTCAATAGTAAAAACCCATGTCTCACTGAGACACATTCAGTTACATTGAGACGGAAAAACAGCAGCCTGCCAGAAAGCATTTCTCTCCTAAAGTGCAGGCACAAGTCACATGACCAGGGGCAGCTGGGAAATTGACAAAATGTCTAGCCCCATGTCAGATTTTAAAATTGAATATTAAAAAAACTGTTTGCTCTTTTGAGAAATGGATTTCAGTGCAGAATAATGCTGGAGTAGCACTATTAACTGATGCGTTTTGGAAAAAACATGTTTTCCGATGACAGGATCCCTTTAAGCACTGGAGACCTAAACTGCACAGCATATTCCAGATGGGGCCTTATCAACACTGAAGAATGCCCCTCTCCTCCTGCTAATCTATGCCCTTTTAATCCAGTTTAAAACCTTGCTTGCTCTTGAAGTTGCTGACTGGCATTGGTTGTTACAGACAATTTTATTATCTACAAGTTCCTTTTCCATTATGGATTTGTAATACAGATGCATTTAGGGTATAATTGGCTTGCATATTTTTATATACCTGGTGCACAACCTTACTCTTAGCAACATTTAGCCACTCAGACTGCCAGTTTGTCAAGATCCTGTTGCAAGGATGCCTCATCCTGGATGGAATTAATTGTCTGCACAGTTTTGTGTCATCTGCAAACACTGATACATTACTTACAATACCCTCCCCATAGTCATTAATGAACAAGTTAAATAAAAGTGGACCCAATGCAGAACTATGGTAACATAGTAAATGAGGTTAAAAAATGAACAAGTTTAACCTTTTAAGTCTATATATAACTTGCCTAACTACTAGTTGATGCAGAGGAAGGCAAAACCCTCCATTTTAAGAGGGGGGAAATCCTTCTTGATTACAAGATGGCAATCAGACCAGTCACTAGATCAACTTGAACTATGAGGGAACTTCCATAACCCATTCCCTCACTTGCTTAAAAGCCATCCAACCCTTCTTAAATTCTTAAAGCTATCCTATGTATCAGCCAGTGTGATTCAGGGAGATAATTCCACATCTTCACAGCTCACAAACCCTTCTGAATATTTAGACCCTGTAGGAACACAATAAGAAGCCTACTCAAACTAGAGAATGTACCACTGACAACCAACTTCTTTAAGCAATCCTGTAGCCAGTTTCCTATCTATGTACAACCATGTAAAAACAACATTACTAAGATCAACAAACAGTTGTTTGTATCATGATAGATCACATCAATGGGACAGCCAAAGTTAATGGCACTGGATGATAAATATGTTGTCATTGCAGAAACTTGGCAGAATGATTTACACAACTGGCCAGTAAATATAGAATACAACGCCTTGTTTTGGAAGAAGATGAGAGATAGAAAAGGAAGATGGGAATGTTATGTAGGTTTTAAAAAGCATAGGAAGAAGTCATAATCAAAAATAAGAGGGCTAAAAGCCTTATGAGTTACATGGAAAAAATGTAATGATAAAATATATGACAAAACACCTGTATATGTGTGCTTGTGTATGGACCTTTGATTCCATTGGTTGGCAACATTTAGCCAATCGGATATATGCAAATTAAGCAGGAGAGAGAAGGCATGCGCAGTGCAGGTTCAGTCCAGAGATTCAGACTGAAACTGCCCAGATTGTTCACCTGTTCACACTCATACAAACTGCTGGAGGGGCACCAGCACTATGTCACTGTATGTAGTACATCTTAGTGCTCCTGATAGGTTTCCCAGTCTCCTGCCTTCCCTATGCGAACATAAGCCTGGTATTTGTTCTGGGAGTTTAACATTGGAAATTATTGTTAGGGGCCCCTATGGTGTTAAATCATGTGCTGGGGAGCTGTGTTATCCACAGGGGACTGTGGTGGAACTACCAGGGGAGCAGTGGGTGCAATTGTAAAAGGGCCCGCACCCCCTGCGAGCCCGACGGCAGTTTGCACAAGCGAAAAAACGCTGAAAAACCCGCTTCCAGAGGGGGATGGGCAGGCCCGGCTGCATGATCTGCACCCCATAGTTACATTACTGACAGGGGAGGAGGAGGCATATGGATTTAAGGGTATGTCTTAATATGACTTTACATTTTTCACATTTGAGTGATGAGTGATATCCCTGCAGTGAGCATCAACCATTGATTTTTTGGTGTGCTACCACAGTTAATGTGGACATGATCGGTGTGGTTTAAGTGGTGTGGTTTAAAAACAGGGAGTAGCTAACACTTGGTTTCTTCCTACCAGGAAAAGAAAAAAAATTGTTGTTGTTCTTCTTCTGTTTTTGACATATTAACATTTAGTACATTAAAATGTTAAGAATGCAAAATACTCTCTTTTTAACATTCGTTTAAGAAATAAGGCTTACAATGAACATACTTTTTGTCTATTTTAATTAAAAAGTATATACTGCATAATTGTATTATTTGTTGCACTAAATAGGGCAAACATCTAGAATTGAAAGTAAAGTTACATGCTATATCCTGTTTAAAATCGAAACAAATCCCCAGGTACCTAAAATGTTCATTAGCTTCTCTAAGTGCACTGTTCCTCACTTTTTTCGTAATGTTAATCTTAATAAATGACTATTTCAACAAAAAAAACTTACCAGTCCACTGAAAAGCCCTTGTAATAAAGAAGCTCCTCCTTTCCACCAGCTGCAGCCTTTTAGGATGCGATATTAGCTCAATGGACATCTGATTTGTTTTGATAATCCCAGAACAAAAAGGAAATAGAATGTGGCTTTGTTTTAAATTGCTGATTTTGCCCCAACTTGTGCAAGAAACAACAAAAACCATACATATAACCTAATGAACATAATAGGCAAAAAGTATGTTCCGAACAATCACCTATATGTTGAACTAATACTGAAAGAGAGTATATACCCCTTATATCTTAATCCAAACAGTGAAATAAACTGAATATAAGATACCTTTACCTTAACATTCAAGGGGTTGATTTCCACATCAGAGGTACAGTCCATGGGTCCGTCAGTTTCATATTTAACAATATAAAGCAAAGTGTCATTGTTGTATCTGTAAGGCCACTGCAGATTAAGGATTGCTTTACTAAACCCACTTGGACCATTATTTCGTAACTGTGAAAAAACAAAACTGAAATGAATCAATAAATCATCAAAAAAAAAAAAAACATTTTCAGAGAGCTTAGAAAACTAAGAAGAATATATCACTGATTTCATGTATGTTCTTACTTATAAATGGCGTGTATATGACGACAATAAATACAGTTTATACTAAATTTGCCAGGGCCAACTATTAATTCTTATTTTTGGATTCAGTCACTCTGAAAAATTGTGAAAATTATTCTCAAGTGCCTGAGTGACTGAATCTCAAAATAAGAATTAATAGTTGGCCCTGGCAATCTGCATACTGAATTATTGTCCAGCATTTAGCGCCACTATGTCAGAGAGTGCTGCAGGCCTCATTAAAAACCACACGGACGGTGACTCTGGTGTCTTGTGTTTTCATTGCACATGCTCGCCTATGGAAGTGATGTACCTGCACATGTGCACATGCTCTTCTGAAGCTCCTGAATGCTCACTGCATGAACACAAGCTTCCTCTGCCCCAACCGAATGCTTTTTGTGCTTGCACACATTGAATTCGATGGAGAAACTGGAAAACCAGGGGGAATGACATATGGTGACAGCAGAGCAGAAGAAGGGGGTCCAAACTAGGTAACTTTCATATAATTGGAGGAGTTAACATGTCTCAAACCATAAGTTTGAGGTTTATTTTAGAAACAGTGTTGGTAATAAGGAAGGCTATAACAGCAATGAAATAATATAGTAAGCTAAACCAGACAGTAGATGTACTTTAATAATACTGTATATTGTATAAATATATTGGTTGCAATGGATATTAAGAATAATTCAACAGCATAAGGTTTAAAGGGGATCTCTAGTCAAAAAAAACAAGTAAACTCATAACCAATTTACTTGCATTCATAATATATTCATCATTTAAATAATGCAAAAAGCTTGTCCTGCTTCTCCCTCTGCCCTAAGAGTCATTCATAATGATCTTGTGACAGCCACCGGCTGGGCTACTTAGTTACGAGAAATTATTTGCTCCATGTTCCACTGCCTGACAGAAAACTCTGACCTTCTTTAATCTTAGTGAAACTTCTGTTGCAATGGCCAAAGAATGGCAGTTTTCATCCTTTGAGGCAGTGGATCACTGAGCCAAAAATTCCTTCCGAGCATGGCTGGCCGGCAGCTCTCTCGATAAACACTGCTCAGGGGGAGAAGAAAGACAAACTTTTGTGGCATCTGCCAATTGGTGATCCGATAATTTATGTGTGGAAACCCCAAGAATCAATTTTAGTTTTATGACTTTTAATTCCCTTTAAATATGCGAGGTGGAAACTATCTATGCACTCCCTTAGGACACCATGGACAGTAAAATGTGGATAATGGGTGACAGAGAGCTTTTTATTATCAAAGTATGTTGTGCCTGTGTAACCTGCATTCTGCACTGCATGAACTTTACAGCATAAATGTCCTGTTTGCAGATGCTATTTGTTTTATGTGGCTTGGGTGGGGAAGATATGCCCAACTTATATACATGGCAGGAAAATGTAGGCTTTACATGTCCTTTAAGTCTTAAATTATGTAGCTGAAAAGCATACAGTCTATAGAAAAAATACCAGCTATTTATAACTTTTATGACATTCATCTCTTACATTTTTATATAAAAAGAACTTAAAATTACCTCAAAGATGTGTTGAACTAAGGGTCCAATATCCTCTTCTGTTACTGGATTCACTTTTGGTTCCCAATTTGCAATGGGTAAGAAAACCTCATTTGGAGTTGAGACACTAGTAATTTTTAAATAAATGTACAAAACAAAAGTCAATCTGTGGGAGGGTTATTTTCTAATTTTTTAAACAAAAAAAGCACAACCAAACTTCAATACCCAATACACAATACAAATGGCACAGTAACCTTGCCTTTAAAAGGGAAGTTCAATTATTTTATTAGTTAGCTTGAGAAAAGGCAATGGAACAGCTTGAAAAGTTACTATTTATCTAAGCCATGATGAAATAATAAAAGCTTTTTAATCTTTTTGAGTTGCTGTCCATCAACAATGTGTGCTTAAGCTGCCTAGATCTAACCCGCCATTGTGTCCTCACATATATACTAATGCCTGACCTGTTTATCAGTGATGTTACCAGTTGGGTGGGATGGGCAGCCATGAGTATATAAATGCAAGACATGAGTGAACATGTGCTCAGTCTCTATCTGTACCTCCCTCTGAATCTGTACAGGAACCTCATAAATGAAGTTAGAATGTAATAGCATCAGGTCACACTACACTTCAGGGCTGTAAGGTAGCCAGGGCTAGTGCGTAAGAACAATACTGTCCAAGGAAAAATGGTGACACCCACCAGCAGAATTGTATTTACAGATTTGGGAGGGGAGGGGGTTAGGGTGGCGGCCCTCAGATGCCTATATAGCAAAAAATTAAAAAATAAATCATCCCACAATGCTGCTGGATATATGCACAGTACAGCGGGACCATTTACACATGCACAGAGGGACAGGGGTAGGCTACGGTCTGGTGCCTAGGGTAATACCAGACCTAAATAAAGCTGGCCTGGACTGCAGTGTAGTAGAATTCAGAGTACAGTGTATTCCCTTGGTGCACCACTGAATTTCCACCACACTGGGGCTACAGTGTGAGATTGTCCATCGATCCATTTACCCTCCCTAACGTTTAGCCTTCACATATATGAGACAGAAGGGATTTTTAGAGGCAAACAAAAGAGCTTGTGATCTAGAGTTTGTTACAGCACAAAATAATTTATGAATAGCTTTCATACAGTACTTACCCTCGAACTTCTACAGCTGCTAATACTGCAAGTGCAATCTCTATTGATTCAACAGTGCTTGAATTTTCATACTGGTTTGAGCTATTAACAAAAACAACAATTCAACTGCATGTTAAGCCCATAAATTATTGTTGAATTAATATTTTATGCATTCATCTCAGATATAAAAATTCCCTAGCTAGGTATTTGAATATATTGAATAAGTTTCTATCTATACATTACAATTAAATTCAGAGAGCTTTAATTTGATCTGCACAGCAAGGATTGTACTGGTGAGGTTCTATTTTATTGTTCTAGCACTTTTGCAAGGTCTGTCAAACATGGGTATTAATATGAAATTGGTCTGCCTTTGGCTGATAGAACAGCCTCTAATATTCTAGGAAGGGTCTCTATTAGATGATGGTAGCAATTTTGCTTTCGTTTTGCCACACAACATTAATAAGGCTTGGCACAGGCCAATGAAAACAAATTGCCACCAATATATATATTAGCTTGGTGTAGACTTTTGTCATTGCATGAAATTTAGACAAGGCAAAGCATTTGGTAGTTTTCATTAATGACTTGGGCCCGAGAACATACCTTCGAATCTGCAAGTCAAACTTCACCGAGTTGTCCATTTCAGTCAGCTGATGAACACTAAAAAGCAATGCTGCTTTAATCTAAAATTAATACATAAATACAATAAAATCAGACATAGAATGCAACTTGGAAGATGAAGAAAAAGTAAAAAGACCATGACAACCACTACAGTGATGAATTTGCAGGACTTGCACGTGACTTACATGTTATAACTGAAGTTAGCATAGTTCACATGCTCCACTTATGTGGACAACAGAAAACTAAAAACAGAGAGGACATTGTACCCCACAGCTGAGCTATACTAAAAGAGTTAATTGAATGTGTATTTCCTTGTCCTTTAATATATGCGTCTTAATACTAAAACCCAAATTAAATGTTGCATGAATCTCAATTACATCTACTTACAGATGTTATATATAACTATATACTCTTTATTGCTAATATCATAGTCTTTCATATGCAGCTTTCATGAAATAAAGGCACAACAGTGGAGTAGATTTATCACAGGAGACCTAGTAATACAAAATAAATAAATCACCAAAACCTGCGGTATCTAACATCTGAGAACAAATGGTGAAGACAACTCAGGATGTACGTAAATGGTAGCCAATTAAAGGTTTAATTCATAGGAAGGCAGCATTTGCAGCTCTTGACTTTTACTACTGAAATTGTGAGTGAGTGAAACAACAGTAGAAACCCCCAATGAATCATAATAATAAGTGATGTGTGGGTTGTCAAAAATGAACCCACATTGCACCCGGCCCTCTCTGATGTCATTGGAGGGGGTGTGACAGGCCCAATTATATAAATTCTCCAGTGACATCAGAATGCCTATCATAAAGCAGTGTCGTATCACAATGAAAACAGACACATAATCCTCCATATAAGCAAATGCCCTAAAAAAAACACATCTCACATAATATGACAAATTGTTTCTAGGCAAAAATAAACACAATTTTCCTGGCAATGTCATGCCTTTAAATACCCTTTATATTTATATATATATATATATATATATATATATATATATATATATATATATATATATATATATATATATATATATATATATATATATATATATAGATATAGATATATATATATAGATATATATATATATATAGATATATATATAGATATATATATAGATATATAGATATATATATATAGATATAGATAGATATAGATAGATATAGATAGATATAGATAGATAGATAGATATATGATATTTTGCTAATGTGCAGGTCAACATGTATAATAAAACATGCATTTTTGTGATCAGCATAGAAAATGGGAGAACAAATAATGTAGAAAAGACTTTTATTTTATCATTTCATAAAAAAGGTTCATTATATTCATAGTACCTGAGTTCCGGCTTTCATAGGATTTCCAAGATCACAAACCACAAGATTTGTTTGATTCTCAGTCTTAAATGCACAAGATAACCTTGAAAAGGTCTAGAATATTAGGGGGGAAGTTAGCAAATGTGCCAAAAACATAGAAAATACTATATCAAGTAACTAAATCTTGATTACAAGGCTTGTGAAGTGATGATAATCACTCAAAACTAGAATGAAAGAATGTCTATGATCACAAGAAAAAGTTAAGTCAAATGCCTCAACCCAAGCAATGCACAAAGGACAGGTAAGAGTCTGTAATGATTTAGTGGAGGATGGTGAAATCTGGTGTAAAATAATAATAAAATAAGTAAAATTCTCATTTTTTCCTATGAGTTAGTTTTTTATTAATTTCATTTAGTTTATCAAGCTATACAGTTTGGAATTTTAGTAGCTATCTGGTTGCTAGGGTCCAATTTATTCTAGCAAACAAGCAGTTGTTTGAATGATATACTGGAGGATAAATACGAGAGGGCCTGAATAAAAAAGATAAGTTAAAAAAATTACAATAAAACTGTAGCCTCATAGAGCTATAGTTTTTTTTAAGACCTTAAAATATATATGAAGGAGGAGAACCATCTTTTGCAAGCTACTAGTCACTGCCATACTGTTCTGGTACAAACTGCATTAGCCAATTAATTTCTCCATAGTCTTATCTCTCACCTCATTATTTCGAATAACTCCAATAAAATCTGCTTCTGGTGGCATCTGGACCACAAGTTCAGCTTCATAGGCTCCTTCCCCTTGATTCTGAGCATTGACAATTAAAGTCAAAGGACTATCATCACCGATGAAAATTTTCTTTTGTTCACTAACCAATAAATAGAGAAAAACAAAAATTTGATTACATTAACATCAACTTGCGTAAATGTAATAAATCAAAAGGTTATTGTAATCAAAACAGCTAAATGATTGGCATCATAACTAGATTCATACTAAGGGGGCGACTTGTTATCTATTGATGCTGGTTGAGTGGGTTGAATTCATGTAAGAAAATGCAAAGAAAAGAAAAATCAATGGATGTGAGAAAATGAAAATAAAACATTATTTTGCCTGCACCCAACTGCAAGTGTCGATGTGTAAGCCATAAAACATTATTTCCTATTTACTTTGAGGTCTTTAGAAGTCACATGTTTGGTACCCTAAGACTACGGTTCTTGGTTTTACTATTCTGGAATGTTACCTATATACTCATGAGCATGTGGGCGATGCATTTCTGTTTTTCAGTGCTATATTTGGATAATTAATCTAGTGAAGCTTAATTATTTGTAATATTGTTGCATTGTTTAGAATTCAGCGAGAAATCTAATTTCACAGAATTCAGTCTAAAGTATTATGAAAAAAGCTAAAGTTGTATTAATTTGGGGTGCTTTAAAAGGGTTGTTTATCTCAAGTCCTGCCAAATAGGTAGGAAACTGCAAAACAAGCACTTTTTTCCAAGGATTGCTGCTGTTTCATGATAGGGTGTAAGGCAGTTTAGTGAGCAGATCCTCAGAAGGATTTTGAAAATGTGGGCAAATAAATAAATAATTTGAAAGTGATCTCAAAAGTGTTTTAGGTCAGTTAGTGCTAACAAATTGTATTCCCTTAAGTAAACAAGGAATTGCAGATTTCCTTTTACAATCTATGTTTCTAGATATCATACTTGTTAGTCTGTCCATGATAGCGGTTTCCCAGGCCTTTGCTAGTAAGCTCCATTTTATTACCACCTGAAATTCTTTAATTCAGGAGAAATTCTGCTGGGTCTTTCCACAGTGGAAGACCTGTAATAGGTACTTTTTATTAAGGCATATATACTCCTTTCCAAAACCTAGTAGCACTAAGTACCGCTAATAAAGAGCAGGTGTACTGAGGCTATTTTAATTCAAATGTTTCTCTTGGCTGCTCAACAAAGATAGCAAACTTAACTTCACTACAACTTCCATGTTTAAGCCAAATGAACACTTTCTATACTCACCTTTCAACTGACAATTTCAAACTTGGTTTGCATATATTGTCTTCACCACAATCCAACAATATGTGTGCCTAGGAATGACACAAAAGAAAACATATTTGCACATTACTAATAATTATTATTATTTTTTGTATTGCTTGTGTATATATATATATATATATATATATATATATATATATAAAATTCGCAATCTGTAGCACTCCCAAGTTTTAGTCAATGCCTAGGTGCTGGTTAAAACATAAACAGCAAGATGATCAAAAAAACCGCACAACCAGGACTTTCATAAGTGTTGAAAAAACAAAAATTACTTTATTTTCGACGTTTCGGCTCCTAACTTAAGCCGTCTTCAGGAGGTGAAAACTGCACACACAACACACATATTTAAATGCTAAAATGGCGCCAACCATGAAGTGATGACGTCATCACACCACTGTGTTTTCATTGGTGATTGTGAACACAACGTGTATAGCCCCCTAGTGGGTGGGTTCAAGAAAATGGTGTTCTAGTGTCTATAGTTAAGTCCAATTCAGGACTAATAGAAAAAACCATATATTAAAATTAATGAACAGTGACACTTGTATTAGCGTGCTGCTATCCGGTGTTGCTAAGTGAATTTAAAAACATTTCTTTAACATAGCGCACACATGGTGCGCTATTGATCTCTTGCCCCCAGGAATAAAACAACAGCGCATATGTTTTACCTTATCGCCGCCTCTGTAGGGCACATACCTCTGATCAATGCAATAGTAAGCCCCTTAAGCCCGCATCATAAACCAAATCCAACAGCCGTCCGTGGCCTGAGCGAGCCCTTCACGGCCCATCAGCATCCAAGCTTCTGATTGGAGTACGTTCACCCATCAATCACCCTGTGGCTCACAGTGTATTCGTCCCCCTGCGTTAGTGTGAAGTACCGGCCCCTCACCGTAGCACCGTTCAGCGTGTGTCACCGGCTGCCAATAGGAGCCGGTGTTCACGCCAATCAGTGTATCTTGCAGGTATGTGTCAGACTCGCGATAGAACTCATCACCCGCAGCTCATCTGGTCTTCATCCTTATTTGGCGATATACAGCGCCGGCCACTAGCAATACCACCGATCAGCGTGCGGTACCAGATCTCCGTATATTTCCATAATGCCATCTATCTGCACAACGCTCAGGCATACGACTTCATCCTCATCAAAGGCCCCCTTGATCCGACCAAAAAGAGCAGCGTGTGGCACAGGTTGTCCAAAGGACCACCGTGCTCACGCCAATCCATCAGTCAGAGGGGAGCCCTGTTAGCACATCGCATCGTGATCGAGCATCTTCTTTGAGTCGTGTTTTAGCTTGAGCGATCGAACGGCCGACCTTCAATCGCCACCCTTCATATTCCATATTCCATAGGGGGTATATCAATCGCCACCCTTCATATTCATATTCCATAGGGGGTATAGAGAGCAAGACTAACTAGAACTAGAATACTGTTTTTCAGGTGTCTTGCTCTCTATACCCCCTATGGAATATGAAGGGTGGCTATTGAAGGTCGGCCGTGAGTAGTGATACATGCCTCTGCGCATAAGTAAGTAAACCCTGACTGCCCTACCCATCAGAAATATGAGCACAAAGATGCAAGATTGGTGAAAGTTCACAACCGATGGACGTTCGATCGCTCAAGCTAAAACACGACTCAAAGAAGATGCTCGATCACGATGCGATGTGCTAACAGGGCTCCCCTCTGACTGATGGATTGGCGTGAGCACGGTGGTCCTTTGGACAACCTGTGCCACACGCTGCTCTTTTTGGTCGGATCAAGGGGGCCTTTGATGAGGATGAAGTCGTATGCCTGAGCGTTGTGCAGATAGATGGCATTATGGAAATATACGGAGATCTGGTACCGCACGCTGATCGGTGGTATTGCTAGTGGCCGGCGCTGTATATCGCCAAATAAGGATGAAGACCAGATGAGCTGCAGGTGAAGGAGTTCTATCGCGAGTCTGACACATACCTGCAAGATACACTGATTGGCGTGAACACCGGCTCCTATTGGCAGCCAGTGACACACGCTGAACGGTGCTACGGTGAGGGGCCGGTACTTCACACTAACGCAGGGGGACGAATACACTGTGAGCCACAGGGTGATTGATGGGTGAACGTACTCCAATCAGAAGCTTGGATGCTGATGGGCCGTGAAGGGCTCGCTCAGGCCACGGACGGCTGTTGGATTTGGTTTACGATGCGGGCTTAAGGGGCTTACTATTGCATTGATCAGAGGTATGTGCCCTACAGAGGCAGCGATAAGGTAAAACATATGCGCTGTTGTTTTATTCCTGGGGGCAAGAGATCAATAGCGCACCATGTGTGCACTATGTTAAAGAAATGTTTTTAAATTCACTTAGCAACACCGGATAGCAGCACGCTAATACAAGTGTCACTGTTCATTAATTTTAATATATGGTTTTTTCTATTAGTCCTGAATTGGACTTAACTATAGACAGTAGAACACCATTTTCTTGAACCCACCCACTAGGGGGCTATACACGTTGTGTTCACAATCACCAATGAAAACACAGTGGTGTGATGACGTCATCACTTCGTCGTTGGCGCCATTTTAGCATTTAAATATGTGTGTTGTATGTGCAGTTTTCACCTCCTGAAGACGGCTTAAGTTAGGAGCCGAAACGTCGAAAATAAAGTAATTTTTGTTTTTTCAACACTTATGAAAGTCCTGGTTGTGCGGTTTTTTTGATCATTTTGCTATATATATATATATATATATATATATATATATATATATATATATATATATATATATATATATATATATATATATATATATATATATATATATATATATATATAATGCTCCATAATGGATGAAGAGTCACACTCACAGGTCTCATAAATGGTGAAAAAAGGGTTTATCATCTTAAATATAATAGATGTTAGACTTTACAAATGAGTGAGCAAAGTAAAGTCGATAGACTTTACTCTACACAATCTAGGCACACCTGAAATACTACAGATTGGCTAAAATAGTGCTACCAGTGCACCTTTACTCATTGGGGAATAATTTCAGCACAGTGTAGGAGATTAAAATTGTAATGCATAACAGCCAGTGGCCCAAATCACTCAATGGTAAACAGCCAAATATTATTAAAACATCACATATACTTTTCTGTATAATGAAATTAAGAGGACATGAAAACAAGAATCAGAAACCTGGATAGACAGGACTGATAACGTAATTAGAAAGTCCTCAAGGCATTCAGAAGAGTAAATGATCACACAGGCAACTACAGATGAGACAATTAATTTGTTTGTGTTTCAAAGGAGAAATGCTCATCAAATCCCCCCCTAAAGGACTTTTGGAGAAAAACGTGGACCAAAAAAATGCAGAAGCAAAAATGTACAAGTATTCTGAGGTTTCACAATAAGCTTTGCTTCAAATATGGTTTCTACAGAAATAAACAAGATATTTATTTTTATACTTTGTATATGCGAACATAAAGAGAGGTCAGAAACAAAAATCTGGTTGGACAGGACAGATAATTTTGCAAGAAAACACCCAAAGAAAACTGTAAAGGACTATAAGATGCCTTTTAGTGGTACAAAGGTTGGACTGGGGGGTCGATTCAACAAGGGTCGAATATCGAGGGTTAATTAACCCTCGATATTCGACTGGGAATTGAAATCCTTCGACTTCAAATATCGAAGTCAAAGGATTTTAGCACAAATAGTTTGATCAAACGAATAATCCTTCGATCGAACGATTAAACCCTTCGAATCGAACGATTCAAAGGATTTTCCAACGATCGAAGGATTATCCTTCGACCAAAAAAACTTATGAAAGCCTATGGGGACCTTCCCCATAGGCTAACATTCACTTCGGTAGCTTTTAGATGGCCAACTAGGGGGTCGAAGTTTTTTCTTAAAGAGACAGTACTTCGACTATCGAATGGTCGAATAGTCGAACGATTTTTAGTTCGAATCCTTCGATTCGAAGTCGTAGTCGAAGGTCGAAGTAGCCCATTCGATGGTCGAAGTAGCCCAAAAAACACTTCGAAATTCAAAGTTTTTTTTACTTCGAATCCTTCACTCAAAGTAGTGAATCGGCCGCTAAGTGTCACAAGCTGCAAGCAGTCTGGGGAAAGTAATATAGAAATTACCATTCTGGTAACCCATGGTACAACAGCTGTAATATCAGAAAACTTGGATATCTAAGGAAACCCTTAGTACAACCATTGACAAAGTTAGAGACATAGAAACATATGCTTACAAATAATGTTGTTCAAACCATATTTTAACTGCAGTGTTCGACCAATGAAATATACGGTATGGCTCATAAAATGCAAAGGCCCATAACCATTCTGTATTTCCCTTCTTCTGAGACACTGGGACAGAATATATCACCAAACTCTCAAATGATCAGGGGTACCTCCTGCTTCATAAAAATGACATTGAATGGATTGAACAACACCATTTTGTTTGATAAATTGATGCTGTGAAATACAGTCCCTTATTGTTAGTATAGATTGCCCCTTAGATGCACAACATACAGGGGCTATACCAACCCCTCTGCCCCCCAGAGGCGGATTTCATACTGCAGCCTTCCTCTTCCTACCCACACTCACCATTACAGTGCTGGGGGGGGGTGACATTACTAGTGCAGAGAGCTCTATGCACTAGCACAGGTACATTTCTGGTTAGCTAAAAATTTTGTTCCTAAAGTTACCAGGAGTGACTTTTTGCCGTCTCAGGTAAATTGCAGGGTGCTGTTGTCTGAGGCGAGTTGAGAAACTCACAGCTCCCCTGACAATATACAAACTTGAACATGTATAGTACATTTTAACAGTGTAATATCTGCCAGGGGAAGAATGTTTGATAACATAGCCTATTGTGAACAATGTAGCCAGGGACGCATGCCTATTTTGGGTGATGACACACTGGGCAACTAGTAGAAGCAGCTACTTGTCTGACATGTAGAGACCCATAAAATGAAAATAGTATTGATTGGATTGGAAAATAGAATTGATTGGAAGTAAAAAAAGTGGCAATGTGCCTTTCTACTCCAAATTATTGAAATATAAAGCTCTCATAGCTTGCATATTACACCATTATATGCCCAACATAAAATACCAACATAAAACTTAGTGAATATGAATGTTAGGGCTACTTGCTTCATCATTAAAAATAGAGGTTCTTAATGTTTTATATTTCAATCTTACATATCCAATAGAGAAACAGAACATTCAAGACTGGTTCATCTCATATTAACTCAATATTATACAGTGGGTACATTATTTATTGAAAATAAAATTACTTGTTTAGTTATGTTTGCTGGAGTAAACTGGTTTAGGATAGGCAACAATCCACTTGAATCAGATGTAGATTTATAATCCATTTGGAATTCCATGAAAATTGTTATGGGAGTAAGCTTGTCTCTAAACTCAGAATCATCCTGAAGAAGAAAAGAGATAAATACATTTATTTGAAATTATCGTCACACAAGTTTGCCATGCTAGGTAATTATATGTTATCACAGTAAAGCGTTAAACATAACACAGTCTCTTGCACATCTTACACACAGGTTAGATCTAAGTGCATTGACAAAACAAGACAGTTCCAACATCCTAACAACTTGCTGCCACCATGCACACTTAAGGCTGTATGAGACCCTTGTCAATGCAAATGTTCACATATCTCTGCTTAGTAAGTAGTTTAAGGGTAATGGGGTCATTACCTCCATGCTTCTATGCCCAAATCTTTTTTCCCATTTGCAAAATGCCATACTTGTAACACTGGGAAACTATTCCAGTCTAGCAAGCAGCCAGTTAGCATTCACTGAAAAATCAAAATTAATATTTCTAACTAAGATTTGTGGAGAATTCCTGGGTATTAGTATGAGTCTGATGGCAAAGAAGAAGTTCAAGAAGTTTTAGCCCAAGGTGAAAAATACAGTACCTCAGCTATCCTGCATGAACAGGAAGGGTTGCCAGAGAAAAAAAATGCAAAGTGTCTATGCCTAAAACTTTTTTTTTCACATTTCATAAATCAAATTCTTGTTCAACATAATTGTTCCATTTAGAAAATATTTACCCTTAAAAATGCTTGCAGTTCTTCACAGCGCATACTGCCTCCATTTTGTATAGTCATGTTCTTAGAGTGGCTGGAGAGCCTAGTATGTAGAAATAATGCTCTTCGTATAGCTCCCTTTTGCTTATGTTTATCCAGCAATAAATCTACCCGGAAAGCTAGTAAATGAAATAAAAAAAAGATTTTAGCAACAGGGAACCTATTATCCATGGTACATTCTTAGCAGAAAACCAGATATTTTTGTAAAGTACACATTCTGATAAATCCAAAATTGGTAAATATATTGTTCTATATCCGTACAACACACCTTTGCTAAAGTTAGACATTTTTATGCCCATTTCTGATAATCTACTCAAATCTAATACTTCAAAGCATTTCATAGGGTGCTACTGCTAATATAAAACAATGTCAATATGAAAGTCAAGAATCTTCTGAACAGTTTGAAGACCAAGATATGTGAAGTTACCAAGACATGTGACATGTAGAGGCCTAAAAGTAATGCATACAGATCTCAAAGTGTGCATTTTAGCTACTGCCAAAAGACACTGCCTGTGTGCAATGTGACTGTATGTATTAGTGATGTGCGGGTTGCCTTTTCCTCTTCCCGCACCCTCCCAACTATAACCCGGCACGCTCTCTCCCCTCTACTCAAGCCCCCCGATGTCACCAAAGGGACGGGCAGGCAAAAGTCTATAAATTGACGGGTCGGAAGTCGAAGTGACCCGAAGTTTTTTGCGGTTGTTGGCCTGAACCTGCCCAACCCGTGGGTTTCGGGCCGGCCCACTAGTAAGTACAGTATTTCTATATGTTTACAATTAATGTCTTTCTTTTGACTAATTTCCTGACATGGATTTGGCTCTTTTATAAAATAGAAAACGGCATACTGAATAGGGATGCACCGAATCCAGAATCCGGCCTTTTTCAGCAGAATTCGGATTCGGCCGAATCCTTCTGCCTGGCCGAACCAAATCAGATTCCTAATTTGCTTAAAGGAAAACTATACCCCCCAAACAATGTAGGTCTCTATTAAAAGATACTGAGTAAAACAGCTCATGTGTAAAACCCTGCTTCATGTAAATGAACCATTATCATAATAATATACTTTTTTAGTAGTATGTGCCATTGGGTAATCATAAATAGAAAATTGCCATTTTAAAAAATAAGGGCCGCCCCCTGAGATCGTACGATTCACTGTGTACACATACAAACCACATGTAAGGTCACATGAGCCAATTAACAGACAGAGTTCTGCCTTTTGCTTCCTCACTTCTTCCTGTTACAGTTAGTGTTGTAGTATTTCTTGTCAGGTGATCTCTGAGGCAGCACAGATAGAGTCACGAAATGGTGGTTCAAGGCAAGAGATGTAAAAGGGCAATATTTATGTAAATATATATTCCAGTTTGGTAAGATTCTTTAATATGTCATTCAGTTTGATATAAACTATCTGTTGCTTAAGTATTCATTTTGGGGGTATAGTTTTCCTTTAAGTAAATTAGGGGCAGGTAGGGGAATCACGTGACTTTTCGTCACAAGCGAAGATTTTTTTTCCACTTTTTCCTTTCCTGCCCCTAATTTGCATATGCAAATTAGGATTCGGTTCAGTATTCAAACGAATCTTTCACCAAGGATTCGGTGCATCCCTAATACTGAACAAACGAAAATTCACAACATTAACAGATTAATAATTTCCATAGGAAATGTTTATGAAGTAACTTACGAAGATCCTGGGGTACTCGTCCTTTACCAACAGCTTTCAGACAGAATTTCACATGAAAACTATCCAAGAAAAAACACATTTAAGTATATTATGCTGTGTGTTAACTGACAGAGTATATACAATCACATGCACTTGTCAAGCAAGGGGCAATGTAGACCTGAAATGTTGCTGTAATGGTCTGTGACAGCTTGATGAATAAAGGCATTTTAACTATATGAAAAAGTGACTTTTTTTAGTGCTGTCCATGAATTGAATGGTTTGGTGACTTATGGAAGTGAGCACAGTGTGACATGCACCTAGTCATAAGGAATCTGATGAAGGTACTGACTTCTAGTCTTATCCGTAAGGAGGTATGTGCCACAGAGTTCTATATTGGGACCATTTTAACATAATTTGTTTGTCAATAACTATAGTGGAAACAATTAGAAATACATATGTTTGCCAATAATTCAAAACTATGCAGAAATAATAAATCCATCCAGAATATAAAGGGATCTAGACAGATTGGTCATTGGTACGATTAAATGTAGATATGTGTAAGGTTATAAAAATATTTTAAAATATGCAAGCCTCTTACATGCTTAGTATACCCTTACCTATGAGCATTTATGGCATAACTAGAGGTTGGTCTTAATGTTAAAAATAATTTTCTTAACATGTAACGAAACTACTTATCAGTCAGTGCCCTACTGGGCCCCTTGCAAATGCAGAGTTTGCTTATTTTATAGTTAAAGGAGTACAACAGTTCCCCTCACATCTCCATCTTCACATAGGGGGGGAATTCACAAAAGTGTCGGGAACGAAAAAATGTCTTTAAAATGTCGTAGAAAGTGTCGTAGCAACAGCCGACAAATTCACAGAGCATTTCTCCGCCAATTTTCCGACATGTGCGACACTTTTGAATTAGTGTCGTTAAAAGTGGGCGTGGTTTTTTCGGCGCCACTTTTCCCGACATTTTTATGAATTACTCGTAAACTCATTTTTTTTACCGACAATTTTTCAGACACTTTAGGCTCTCCAAAATGAAAATGTCAGACAAATTGTCGTTTAAAAAGTCTTGGTAAATGTCGTTTGTACGATGAAAAGATATACGACATTTTAGAAAATTGTCAGACTTACGAGACATTCAGAGACGGTAACATCTGCCTTTGTGAATTTGCCGTTCATACGACATTTTACAAATTTGTCGACCGCCACTTCTGGGTCACTTTTTTTACCGACACTTTTGTGAATTCCCCCCATGGGGGGGAATTCACAAAAGTGTCGGGAACGAAAAAATGTCTTTAAAATGTCGTAGAAAGTGTCGTAGCAACAGCCGACAAATTCACAGAGCATTTCTCCGCCAATTTTCCGACATGTGCGACACTTTTGAATTAGTGTCGTTAAAAGTGGGCGTGGTTTTTTCGGCGCCACTTTTCCCGACATTTTTATGAATTACTCGTAAACTGTTTTTTTTTACTGACAATTTTTCAGACACTTTAGGCTCTCCAAAATGAAAATGTCAGACAAATTGTCGTTTAAAAAGTCTTGGTAAATGTCGTTTGTACGATGAAAAGATATACGACATTTTAGAAAATTGTCAGACTTACGAGACATTCAGAGATGGTAACATCTGCCTTTGTGAATTTGCCGTTCATACGACATTTTACAAATTTGTCCACCGCCACTTCTGGGTTACTTTTTTTACCGACACTTTTGTGAATTCCCCCCATAGTGTTTTACATAGAAAAGCGCTCATATTTGAAAACCGGAGCCATAAATGCAGAGCAGCGCAGTGGAGTTCCCTGGTACCAACTTCTGCATATTTGCATCCTCTTCGGGTCTCTTCACCAACACAGAGCCTGCAGGAGCATGCGCGCAGTTGGAGATAGTCAGGAATTGGCAAACAGGGAGAAGATTGCTGCAATGCTCTGCGTTTTGAGCTCGGATTTCCAAATAGGAGCATCTTTCTATGTAATATACTGTGCGGGGAGAGGTGAGGGGGGCAATGACAGGCAATTGTGGGGGACTGTTGTACCTCGGGGGTTTAGTTCTCTTTTAAGTTCTTAATTGTCAATAATACACGTAGCTATAGCAAAACATTTACTGTCAGTGAAGAAAATGCATAAAGAGCTCCAGCTCACCAACTCACAGCTCCCATTATCCAGGTGCTTAGTCATCAGTGTAGGTAAACCTACGATTAAGGGACTTGTTCCTGAAAGCGTTAGGTGTATTCAGCAGCCTGCTGTAACAAACCTTTTTACCAGAAGTGCTGTCCAGCTGGTTATTTTTGGATATAGAAAAACAATGCCTCTGTCCCTTTTAAAAAATAACTATAAGGCCTCATCTAGAATATTCACAGCAGTTCTAATCTCTAGTGCTACAAAGAGGCATTACTCAAATAAAGAAAAGTCCAGAGAAAAGCATCTAGCTGATCGCAGTGGAACCGAAGTACCTAATATGGGATATAAATACAACCAATGATGGAGGGTGTGTCCAAGGTGGCAGTATGAAAGAGCCTATATTTTTGAGCTCCCAATCCCTGAACCATAATCCATCGCATTAAATGGCACTAACCTGCTACAAATGTCGGCAGTAAATAACCACTACATAACAGGCATTCCTAGAAGACACTTTTATGGGGAGAAATGGGACCAAGACTTGTAGTGAGCTTTCTAAACACCTTTACCAGTACAGTACAGTAATGTGACAGAGATCCTCTGCTCCAAAACAGTCAAGCACCTTGCTGCTGCATTCAAACCAGCTTTCACCTGAACCATTGTTGCTGCAGCTACCTACAGCCATAAACACCTAACACTGTAGTGCTCAAAGCTTTCAAGCCCACAATATCAGAATGCATCAACAGCATTAAGGTGTAAATATCATTGCTATGCCACAAAATGTCAGACAGACTTTACCAATCGCGATTAGAAAAGTGGAGAACGACACTAGGCCAAAGCGAGATGAGCTTCACTCTCTAATCAGCCAGACCCAGGTCCAAGTTGAGGACCTAGAAAACTGCCAACAATGTGTGCATGGTCTACCAAAATGGGGCTGAAATCTTATCTACACAGATGGTCATGTAAGGGGCCCATAGGGTCCCAGATCCACCACCGCCTCACAAGCATCTCAAAGGCCACTTCTGGAAAACCTCTTGGCAGCCACATAGTTTAAGGTTTGATTAATTTTCTTCTATAAATTAGATTGACAAAAACTTAATTTGCCACTGTTGGTTTATCGTTGTTCTATTTGTGAGTTCAGTTGTTTTTTTATTTTATTAATTATACAGGATATGATATGAAAATGTTTGTCTTATGTTGGACTGCTAAATGGCAGAATATTCTATACAAATTTTAAAAGGATAAAACATACTAAAATCTTTAACAGAATAAATAACATTTTCTTTCCCTTGAGTATTGACCTTGAGATGCAGGGTCTTGTAGTATACACTTAAATGGCAATTGATTTACGTCATTAATGGATGGTTTGCAAGACCAAATGGCAGGGGGCTCATGACCTACATTAAAAAGGCTGACAGTACAGTACCTTAATCATTAACACAAAGAGGCAACTGTTCATTGTGGACTTTAATTATTCTAAAGAGTATGCACGGCCTTACTTAACTTTTTTAAAACATTCAGCAATTAGGTTGTCTCTTAGTGAGAACACCGCAGAATTATGTGCTATAATTAATGCGCTAAAAGTAACATGAACCTGATACTATCCTTTTCACTCTTAGAAAGAGCATTGGCAATATAATGTTTGACTTACCAAGAAACTTTAGTACCGCTTGGAAGAATACATGTTTTACTTTCTGGGTTTAAGATGGTTGGATTCACCTCCAGAAGTGAAATCACAGAAATAACCGGTCTTGCCCTGTTAAAAATCAAATCTTTTAATCAATCTCAACTTTTTATGTACATATTTTTGTCACTGATATTTTAAATACATATACGTCAAAGCAAATTACTTCAAACCAGGGGCATAAATATAGAGATAGTAGACCCTGCATCCACTGAGGGTCCAAGTATGTTTATAAATAACTGTCTTATTCCCAAATATTTAGGGGGCCCTAAAATGATTTTGCTGTACGGATGGGAACATTCTAGTTATGCTACTGTTTCAAACCAAACCACCATAATGCCCTAAACATATATATTAATGAAGTGCATATTTCATTAAAGTCAATCATCCAGTCATTTAAAAAGCTTAAAAAACACTGATGAAAACTTGAAGAATGATCTAATGATGATACATCAGCACAGTAAATAACACTTATGGCATCAACATTATTTTTCTTTTAGAATATGAAGCTACAGCTCTACATTTTTGGGATTATTTATCAAAAGTTAAGAAAAATTTCAAGGGTATTTTTCAGTCAAAACTTGAATTTTCAGGTTAAAAAAAATTATACCCCTGCTGGAAGATGGAAATACAGTAGCTCGAATCTAAAAATACTCCAGCTTAATCCTGTTGAGGTCATGTTTTTCAGCAGCAGGGACTGGGAAACTAGTCCAAATCGAGGGAAAGATGGATGGTGCTAAATACAGGGATATTCTTGAGCAAAATCTGTGTCAGTCTGCCTGTGATTTGAGACTGGGACAGAGGTTCACCTTCCAGTAGGACAATGACCCGAAGCATACTGCTAAAGCAACACTTGAGTGGTTTAAGGGGAAACATTTAAATGTGTTGGAATGGCCTAGTCAAAGTCCAGACCTCGATCCAATTGAGAATCTGTGGTCAGACTTGAAGATTGCTGTTCACAAGTGAAAAACCCATCCAACATGAGGGAGCTGGAGCAGTTTTGCCTTGAGAAATGGGCAAAAATCCCAGTGGCAAGATGTGGCAAGCTCATAGAGACTTATCCAAAGCGACTTGCAGCTGTAATAGCCGCAAAAGGTGGTGCTAAAAAATACTGACTTTGGGGTGGGGTGGGGTGAACAGTTATGCACGCTGAAGATTTCTGTTATTTTGTCCTATTTGTTGTTTGCTTCACAATAATAAAAAAAATCATCTTCAAAGTTGTAGGCATGTTCTGTAAATTAAATGGTGCAAACTCTCAAACAATCCATTTTAACTCCAGGTTGTGAGGCAACAAAACATGAAAAATGCCAGGGTGAAGACTTTTTCAAGGCACTGTACATCTTCTATGCAAAATACCCCCCCCCCAAAGGATGTATAAGACTTAACTGTTTAACAAAATCAGACACCCAACTCTTGCATGAAGACATATTGAAAAGAAGCAAATGCTGATAGGAGACAAGTGAAGAGTATCTTGATTATTTCAGAAACAGGTCGTAATTTCTAATTGATTATTTTAGTATGATTAAGCTTATATTACATTTCAGAAGGACAGAGAGAAGCAGTTTTGTTAAAATATGGATGACTGAACAACATGGGATTTGCCCCCATGTTGGAAGAAATGGTTAAATTAGTAACATAATGTTTGGAACATGTCCCCCAGCAGCGAAAGCAGCTTTATTGATGCATAAGCTATTTTTATTATTATTTGCATTGTACTACTCTATAAAGATGACCTGGTTAATATCCTTTTTGGAGTTGAATGGTTCTAGTTGGGCCCCTGGGGGAATTCAAAGACAGGCTCACTTTGAGTAAGTTATTTATTCAAATTCAAGACTGACTTTCTCACTGTGAGCAAGAATCATATATCCCTGGAGGATTATAAAAATAAAAAATATAATACATGTATGATATATCACTATTTAAGAAAAGTGTTGCATGTTAAACAGCAAAGGGATTACACTTTTTGGCAGTTATTTATAGTTCTACTCTGCTATATCTGCTTTCGATCGTCAACTATTATACATGGTCACTCGTACGAATTTCCAGTCCAAATGATCTGTCCGTTTTTTGTTTGCTGATTTATATGAAAGCAAATTTATCAAAATTTATATAAATCATAAGTTTGTATCCAGTGCCAGTGCTATTATAAGTAAGACTACTAGTGAGCCTTGTATTCTAAGCATATATGCAAGGCATTTGCAGGATGTGTACATCTAATTTCGTGCAATCTTTATTAAATGTACCCATTACATTTGAACGATTTCTTTGCTGGACTTTGAGTTTCAAGGCTGGTCTGAATTCTTCATTTCACAGTTGTCTTAAAGGATATTTTGCACGGCTAAATAAACAGGTTGATATCTAAGTAGTAGTAGGAAACTTATGGGGCAGGGTTTTCTCTAATCCATGTTTAAAGTTTCAAAGATAAACAGGATGGCAAAACAAACAAGGAATTCCAAGGGTGTTATTAAGAATTTCCCTTTCTTAGAAACCAAGAATAGATGCAGAAATCTCCCTTATTTTCTTTGCGTTGGGTATTGTCAGGGCCCGAAGGCTCCGAAAGGGATTTTTGGACCAAGGAGGAAGCACAGTCCAGAACAGTTCTAGGTATCCAAAAGGGGTTAGGCAAAGAATAAACAAAGTCCAGACAAAAGGGTCAATCCAGGCAGAGAAGGTTCAATACGAAGAAACAGGCTGAAGTTAATACACAGGAATCCAATAGAATACAGTAGAACACACCCAGGAATACACAAAGTGAAACCTATATTTGGGCAGTCTGCAGCGTCCTGGAGTCTTATATAGGCCTCTTTTGGCACCAAAACCGACGTGATGATGTCATGATGTTGGCGTCATGACGCTGGTATTCCTTCTGACGCTGGCGTCCATTCTGACGCTGGCGACTATACTGATGCTGGCGACTATACTGACGCTGGCGACCATACTGACGCTGGCATCAAGACGCTGCGATGCTGGCAACGGATCGGACCGTGTGGGATCCCTGAGCGCCGCCACCTTGGATAAGCCGGCATTGGAGGACGCCGGACCAGAACGGCGGCAATGGTGAGTATTCCTTACAGGTATATTCACTACTGCAAGTGTGTGACAAAGAGGTAAGGGCACAGCCTCTCCAAATATTTCAAGAATTTCCAAAAAAAAAAAATTAGGATTTTTAAAAAACTGCTATTTGATAAACTTTTAAGAATATTTGAATATATTTTATATTTAAACCACAAAATAAATCAATCTATGCAAGACGGTTATCTTGCAAGCAAGTCTATGAACTGTTCATCATCTGATTAGGAAACTTTATGAAAGCAAGTTTAGTTATTCAAGAACAAAATGTGAAGTAACTGAAACCAGCAAAAAAAAGTTTTTATCCTTCTTTTAGAATCTGAGGGTAGCCATTTTTTGAATATGAAGGAGAGACAGCCGATATCTTGCCTACGAAGACCATCAAAGTTAAGTAGGTTGCTTTTTAAAACAAAATAGTTGGCATCTGAAATCATTCGAAGAAATTAGATACTCGAGATTACACCTTGCTAATTTATCCCCTTAGTGAAATAGAGGTATGAAGAATTCAGATAGAATTAACTTAATTTTAAAAGAGAGAAAAATAACCTCTCCTCCACCAAAACTAAAATTGCCAGTGTTCGTCCACAATAACACTGCATAAGGTACCACCCTTAGTTTAGTTAATTACCACTCCAAGTTTCACCTTAATACTGGAATTTGCCAGATTTTGTATTAAAGTGCTAGTGCAATTTATAAATAAATAACTAAGTAGGACACAGTTGATAGTACCTTAAAAACTATATACATTAAAGTGCTGGTATAATAGTTTTATGAGCAATTAATTACAGTGTTAACTCAATTGATGATTCTTAAAGTGCAGTGCTATTAAATAAATACATAAATTTTCATTAAATTAGCTTCTAGTTACTAGATAACAATTATTTAAGTGCAGTGCTAACAGATGAATTGTACCCATATATTGGTAATTCATTAATTAATAAAAAACAATGTGACCAAATTAAATGTTGGAGATTAAATTCATTCAAATGGGCTCGGTTCAAATTGAAATTAGTAGGAAGTTGGAAAAAAGAGAAGGTGGAGCTGACCCAAAAACTTCTGGCTAAATTGTTTCTAATCCTGAGACATCACAAAGAGGGAGGAAGGCAGGGTAACTAAGACTGTGGTCTCAAAATTAACTTATCTAGACTTTTTAAAGAACTATCCTAGCCTCAAAAACCACAAATCATTGGTCCCTTGAGAATCCCAGTATGGGACTGCAATAAAAGAGAGAAGGAGAGATTGAAGCTTATGCCAGTCGAACTAGAGCCCACCCTGCATGACCAATTCCGTTATTTGAATAAAGGCTTTGAAGCTAAAATTGTAAAAACAGTTTTTCACAGCAATTCCGCCAACGCTCGTTTCACTAAATGGCTTTTCTCAACTAACATTGCATAGTACGTCTATACTTAGCTCTAGCCTAGGAATTCATAGGTAAAGTTTAATATTGCACTTGTAATTTCTGGGCAGCAGGGTTTCCATGTGACACACTTCAAATATAGATCTATTTTGTGCAGTCCTTTTCTATTGGTAGACTCATTTGACATCAGCAGTGACTACATTCAGGTCCAGAGATGACATTCTAAAACTTCTTTCAGCATCTTGCAATCTAATCTTGGGCTAAATTAGATTGTAAGATGCTGAAATAAGTTGTAACCTTGGATGGTTGATAATTGTTTAAAATCTTAGCCACTTGTAGATGATCTTCCAGACTTGATTGATATCTAATAGTTTGACTAATTATGTACCTTCCCAAACTTGTATGCATCTAAAACCTCAGAGAGCTCTTTCAATAATGGCAGAGTGACACCAGACACTTAATTAGCAAAGAGAAAAACAAATTAGGTTGGAATAAGACAGGTTCTTCCAAGAGCCTCTTTAAAAATGTTTTAATCATCCTATTGGTGTACCTGATTCTAACCTTAGTTATTTAAGCATGAAATAAATGTAGGGGGATTAATTGATTTATCCATATGCAAAGTTGTATTAATGTTTATTTAAATTACACAATGGACCACTAAATGTTAATGACGCAAAACTTTTGTTATATTACCTTTAACTTTCAATATTGGTATAATGAATTAGCAACTATTCAATTAGTCTTTTCAACTATTTGTCTTCTTCTTCCTTTCCCTCTATGAGACTAAAATGTGATTGTTATTGTTACTGTGTATTTGCCTTTAGTTTTAAAACCTTTCCTATCCATATTCCAGTCTCTTATTCAAACCACTGCCTGTTTACTAGGGGCAAAAGCAACCCTAGCAAGTAGATAGCTGCTATTCAAAAACCACAAAAGAATTGTGTTTTCTGCAAATTGTATCAGAATATTATGTTTAAATCATATTAAGGGGCAGATTAATTAAGGTTCGAGTTGTGTTTTCCACGAAAATGTTTGGGTAAAAAATCAAATTTTTCTAGATTTATTATACTCCGACCCTGGAAATAGCTTGAATTTGAAAAAACACCATCTAAAACATGTCAAGGTCATGTAGGAGTCAATGGCAGAGGTCCCTTAAACCATTTGAAGGTGTAAATGGCCTTCATGATGTTCGAGATTCGTCTGTGGGTTATACTAGAAAACTCGATAACTTTGAGTTTTTCGGGTTTCGCAACTCCAACTCGCTAATTTGCATTTTTTACATTCGAGTTTTTCTTACATAAGAAACCAATCGAGTTGTGAGTTCATTCGAGTTTTGAAAAAGCTCACATAGCTCTAAATTTCAACCTTTGATAAATATCATAATTGTATGGTGAACTAGAAAACATAACCAAACTATCTTATTTGATAAAATTACATTTAATCCTTAAAAAATGCATGAGAAAGCAGATGTGGGTTATTACACTAGCCATGTACTATTGACAATATATTGATGTTACAACCTAGGTGGTATGTTTTCATTTAAGTTTCATGCATTGCTCTTAAAGGTGTTGTTCACCTTTGAGATAACTTTTTGTATGATGTAGAGGGTGATATTCCGAGACAATTTGCAATTTGTTTTCAATTCGTATTATTGAAGGTTTTTGCGTTATTTAGCTTTTTATTCAGCAGCTCTTCAATTTGCATCTTAAGCAATCTGGTAAATAGGGTCCAAATTAACCTAGCAACCATTCATTGATTTGAATAAGAGACTGAGATATGAATAGAAGAGTGCCTGAAAAGAAGGATCAGTAATAAGAAGTAACAATACATTTGTAGCCTTACAGAGCATTTGTTTTTTAGGGAGTCAGCGACGCCCATTTGAAGGCTGCAAAAAGTCAGAAGAAAAAGGTAAATAACTATAAAAAATAAATAATGAAAACAAATTGAAAAGTTGCTTAGAACTGGCCGTTCCTAAACATAATAAAAGTTATCTTAAAGATGAACCACTGCTTTAATACATTGGCTTACTAATAAACATATTCAGCATTATAAGTGCATACCTGTATAATATTGCTTTGTCAGCACCAAAGGCCCCAACAAGTAAATCTGCAATAACAGAAAAATGTTGAATAAAAATAGATTTACTATAAAAGGGTAGATAATATGTTATACATTATTTTACAGCCAATATCATGAATTACAAATATAATGCAGTGCAATGTCAAAATTATAAAACTGATCAATTATCAATATTTTAAAAAGCTATAAAATGTTTAAGAAAAAGAAAACTATTCAGCTTACAAATTTAAATTTTTGGAGGGGTTGAAAATAAATGATCTGAAAAATAGTTATTTGTGCCCCGTGATATCCCAGGTCTCATAACCGCTTAAAGGGAATTGTTAAGCTTATCCTGTTTAACTAAAAGTACAGAACCTAAAAAGTAGCTGCAAAATGCAATAACAGACAGTTTATGTAGTAATTCAGCATCTTGAAAAGTGCCATGATTACAGAGAATACTGTTTTGGGACAAACAGACTTCAGTGCAGAGGTGTGTTATTTTGTGAATCTTCTTTTTCTCCAGAAAGATAATCCTTACTGATATGGGCAGCACCTTCTAACTCTGTCTGGTTAAAACAGTGCCTAAACATAATTATAAATGGCATACCTGGATATCCATTTTCATCAACATCAGTGGCACCTTTTAAAGAATAACCAAAACTTGACGGCATATGCTGTGAAGCCCACTGTCCTTCAAGAATCTGAGAAGGAACAACACTCAAACCAGTGGGCCTTCCATTGTAAATGTAAACCAGACCTTTTTTGTTTACTCCTCCATATGGTGCAGCAATGGCAAGATCTGAATAAAAAAAACCAAAATAACATTTCACTAAACATCCAATCTCTATGTTTTACAGAGGTAATCAAAAACAACCGAGTTTATGACTAAATTTGTGTGCAACTATAGATGTACAGCACCACAGATCACAGTTCATATCTTAAAATACCTTTATTGGAGCAGTAGGTACAGACTCCAGTAGAAGCATTGTTTCAGGCTACCATAAAAAAAGCTACTAAAGTTCTACTATTGCTTCTTTTTTTTATAGAAAGTCTTGCAGTGCCATTTACTGATAAGTCATAGAGTCATAACACTAGAAATTAATGTATCATATTACATTTTATAATACTAACATGCAACAGATTTCAAAGATATCAAATATCAGGAATCATAAAGTAACCTTTTTTTCTCTCTCTCTCTCTCTCTCTCTCTAAAATTACTCTAAACAGCCCCCCAGAATAACCTAACTTTTGCTCTCAATTTAGTCTTTATTTAGTTTCTGTATTACAAGCAGCTAAACGACTTTAGCTACTTCCTTGTCTAGCAAGAAGCTCTGCCCCCTGTGCACTCCTTCTCTTTCCGGCTATGAAGATCTTAAAGGGGTGCCTGCTGGGCATGCTCCCTGCCACAGTTTCAATGGGAATCAATCAGGCATACACAGTAGGCAACTCTCTCTGCATAGAGAAAAAAGGAGAGCTCAGGGGGCAGAGCATGGGGAACGCACAACCCTTTTTGTCTGATGCACGTGTAATCCCCAGTGCTCCACTGTGACCCACTGGCCTAGGGGTGGTCCAGTTATAAAACCGGGGCTGGGCAGAGCTTCACACTTTTTAACTTTTAAAGCAGCTTAGAAAGAAGCAGTGTTTAGGTAAGGGGAATCTATGCTGAACCATTAGAAGTGGAGAAATTATACTAAACCAATACAGGGGACACGTGTGCTAGTTCTCCCTTAGGGTTGCCACAGAAAATTGCTTCTCCACAGAGGCATATTTATCATATAGGCATGAGGACTTGTGCCTAGGGCAGCAGATATGCCAACGCCACGCATATGTGCAAAACGGGCACTCACGGGTCTGGTGCTGACCTAAACATGCTAATGCTCTCCAATCTTTTTTGGCTTCTCATGAGAAGCAGAATTGAATGTATAGTTACTTCTAATGAAAGAAAATGTTTATTAGACTTACCATTAAATCCATCGCCATCAACATCTCCAAGAGGTCCAATACAGCTGCCGAATCTTGCAAATACTTCAAAACCAGTCAACTTTAGCAAGGGCTGTGGTCCATTAGTGCTGTGCTGAAGATACACAGACACTTGGCCCAATTCCTGCAGCTTTCCATCCGATCCACGATCCATAAAGAGAGGTGTCCCAATGAATAAATCTACTAACCTACAATGGAAAATAAACAAAACCAGAATAAAGCAGAGCACCAGACTGGCAGTATAGTTAATAACAGCAGTCTAGCTCTCTCTCATGGCCCGAACCCACAGGCCAGATGGAATCTGGCCGACCATGCTGCTCCTCTTGTGGGTCATGGGTGGGTTTGAGTTGAGCTCTTCTGCCTGCTCTCCCCGCCTGAGACTTTAGAATGCCTGCTTCCGGTTTTATAGACATGTGCCTGCCCCCACCCCTTCTGAGATGTGAGTATGCATGCTGGGTTTTCATTTGGAGGGGTTGAACTTGATGGACTTTGTCTTTTTTCAACCCGTTTTAACTATGTAATTACTTAACTATGGGATGTCATCGGCGGGTCTATACAGCAAATGAAGGCGGGTGTGGGTTGGCATGTGTGGGTCGAAGTTTTCTCGACCCGCAAATTACTAGACTCACACAGAAAATGTTACTATTGAAAGGTATACTTCTGGCAGTGTGGGTAATGGTATGGCTTAGCCAAGGTTCTCATGATACTAAACTGTGCAAAACTATAGTTTTCATGCATGATGCTGCTGCTTTGCAAAGAGATGACTAAATGTCAGCAAACTGGAAAATGAGGTCCAATATTGATAAATGCACTTTGGTAGAAAAAAACTAAATGTTAATTATACACTAAATAGTAATGAGTTGGGGTGGGGGTCTTCTTAATTGAAAAGCGGGTACAGTACAGGCACAGGATGCTCAGTTATGGAAAACTATGTTCATGCATGGTGACCCTGTCTGATAACTTTTGGGTAGAGGTCTTTCAGATGGTTTCATTGATTATAGGTAAAGCATTACTATCCCTACCTCGTCCTGGATTACTAATTAAACAGGAAAACTTGTCTCTCAAATACTAGTTAAGGACTTGGGTTATAACATTCAATTGGTTAACACCATCATCATTATTTTACGTAAAAGAAAAACTAATATATATACAGTTTAGGCACTTTGTATCAGTCCTCTTAGATTATAATCTTTTTGTATTTTTGCAAAAAAAAGTACGCATTTTCACAAATCCAAAATGGGTAAATATGTCTTTCTACTTCAAACTACTGCTATGGAAATTCAGGAGCTGCAGATCATTTGAGGTAAAAAGTTTATTTGACACAATCTCATGGATTCTGAACTCACCACAAGTCAGAATCCCAAACAAAGGAATCACAGGGTTTTTACAGATTTTTCTTTGTCACGGCACACAAAGACAAGCTTGTAAGAAACTGCTCCCAGAATGTTACATTGTATTTCTGCACTCAAGGAAACGGTAAAACGTAACGTTTTGAAACAGTACTAATAACTTAAGGGGGACACAATGCTATGGATGAAATCTTTCTATACAGATTTTTCTCCATCACTAATAAACCAAAAACGATTCTTAAATGTAGCAGTTTTTATTAGATTTCTAAAAGACACCTTTCTAAAAGCTTCCACTTGCAGCATACTATCTCCCACATGTGATTAGGCACCAAGGGAAAACATACTATGTATGAATGCCAGGGGTACACTTAACAGTTTGGTTCCTGTTGTGCATAGGTTTATGTAGAGAACCCGACCTATACATTCAACATACTAATTTCATGACTTACATCTCAACTATGCTTTAAGACCTCCTAACAGACTTCAAGAAAACCCATATATTTTTGGAAAGTATACATTGTGAGAAATCCAACATGGGTAAATAAGCCTTTCTACACCAAACTGAAAAGTTTTCTTAAAGGTAGTGATTTTTATGAAATTTCTGAAAATTACCTAAAAATTTGCAATGTGTCACATTTATCTCACACAATTTCTTACATAAAAAGATAAAACATCCTAAATATGTATCCCCAAAGGTGTGTATGTGACACTTATATACCCCCAAATGAAAATAGTGCATATGAATTTTCTCAGCTGCCAACTCAGCTGTTGCAAACAAAGCTCCCTGCCTGCTTATTATGTGTTGTAATACATAATATATCCCTAACTGTACAAAGACCCACAGAAAACTATACTATATGTTTTTCAGCAAACTACCAATCTAATGCCATTAACTATTTATATCAACTAGTACCTCTTTAAATCTAATCGCTTGGTCATAACTCAGTACACGGTTGAACACCATGAATACATGGCAACAATATGGGGCCTATATTTTTTTCATTAATTATTTTTACATTTCCCTAAAACGCTAGAAATTTGAGATTACCTTTTTAAATATATATATATATATATATATATATATATATATATATATATATATATATATATATATATATATATATATATATATATATATATCAATCATAATAAACCGCACTACACAGGTCTTTATAGATGCAAAAAATAGTGAAAAAGTTTATTCAATAATAAACTTTTTCACTATTTTTTGCATCTATAAAGAACTGTGTAGTGCGGTTTATTATGATTGATTTACATGTTACAGATTCTAACCAGCACCCAGGCAGCATATATATATATATATATATAAGCATCCCCTACTTCCTATTTAGATTAGAACCTTGAGGCTTAAGCCATCTAAGATGCTAGCAACACATATCTCGACAGCTGTAAGTTTATTAGCTGATGCAAAAGAATCTGATCTTCTGTGAGGGTAACATGATCGCAGAAGATATTACTTAGATAAGACTTATTATGCAACCTCCCTTTTTTGGGAGGAATGATCTGTACCATTTTATGTCCAATAAAAGGTAAACAGATCTGTTATTTTTTATAAAGTCTTTATTATTTTTTTGTGAAAGTGAATTTAGAAGTTAATGCTGAGTCATGTTACAAATTAATATAGTTCCAAAGAAAACTTTTTCTATGTGCATGTACTGTTTAAAATATTTCATGGTGGTAGTTACCATTTGTGTATGTTATAATGGTCACTTAAAAAGAACCTTGTGGTAGAAAAACTTACCCATCCCCGTTGATATCAGAGGTTGCCACAGAATAACCAAAATATGCTGCCATCTAAAGAAACAAACCACATTTAAAAAAAAAAAAAAAAAAAGGAAATAAAATTATTTGTAATGAATAAAAAGATCCAAAATAAATAAATATCTATATAAAAAACACCATATTTACCATTTGCATGGATCTGTAACTGTACAATTATATTTAAAGGGCCAGTAAGAATAAAAAAAATTCTCATTTGACTAAACATATATTTTTTTTCTAGCATGCAGGGTAAAAAATGTATATATTATGTAAAAAATATATGCCTGTGCTTACAAATTTTCATTTTCACAAATTTTTGCATACCAGGAAACTGTTTTGGGACCATTTCCGACATTATAAAAAAAACAGCAAATATTATAGTTTGCGATAGTGCGAAGTGTATGTAATAACATTTTAAATGAAAAAAATATGTTTACTCCAAAATATTACGCCACCTTCAAGCTCATCTTAAAAGTGCACAATGCACAATTAAAATTTGCAGTGCAATAAGAGACTAATGAAGAATATTACATTACGAAATGTTACTTTTTTATCTTATTTTTGCAAATTTGTTATTTTGTGACCTTTATTACATTTTCTAAATGAGTAATATTGCTGAGCATATAATACAATTAGTTACAGAGTCTCTTTACAAACTTTTGTTCTGCTGCCCAAAATTGAGATTAAAAGAAGGATAAATAAATATAAGCATTCACCTACCTGTTCCCCAGTGAAATTATACAATGATACCATACTTTTTCCATCATTAATAGACACCTGAGGAAAAAAACACACATCTACTTGTTTTACTATATTTTCCAAATAATGATTTTAACATTTTTTACAAAAAAAAATTCTGAGCATTAGAAAGATATATGTATTAGCTGGCATAAAGATCAAGCTCTATAGTTTTTAATATGGTCTATTACATAACATATATTTTCTGCATTACGAAAGATATGCAAGAATAGGGAAAATACATTTTTAGCAGTTTTAAATGCCCCCATAAAAGGATTGGACAAACTGACAAGCACTTATTCAGCATTTTGTGCGTTCATTTTAGGGGCATTTCAGTTTACATAAAAATATTAAATATTAATAAGCAAAAGTGTTGTGTAAATTTTTTAACATAATATATGGCTTTAAATACCTAAAAATGAAAACACTAAATGAAAAAAAGTTAGACAGCACAGCTAATTGGTCTATTTTAGCTCTAACACCCAATATTTTAATGAATATATAGGTATTAAAAATAAGTTTAACATTTTAAAGGAACTGTAACACCAAAAATTACAATACAATGTACTGCTGCCCTCCACAAGTAAAAATGGTGTGTTCGCTATAGAAACACAACTACAGTTTATATTAAAAAGATGCTGTGTAGCCATGGGGGCAGCCATTCAAACACAGGATACTCAGTAGATAACATTAGTTCTGAAGAATCCTGTTGCATACTACAGAGTTTAGAGAGTAAATAATTTTAGCTTTCTATTCAGCAGCTCTCTGGTATGGGATACTAGGCAGTCATATTAGTGAAATTCTAGAAGATGATTAAAAGAGGGCCTGAATGTAAAAGGCAGAAAAAGAAAGCAAATAATTAATCCCCTTTAGGAAATAAAAATGAAGACATATTTAAAAGTTTCCAAGAAAAGGTCATTCTATACCATACTGAAAGACAATGGCTAAAAAGTTTCAGCCGAACCACCAATTGAAGGCTGTTCTGTATTATAAATGATAAGTTCTTACATTTGCATTGAATGGTAATGCCAATTGGACCTTAAAATAAAAATGGCTCTACATAACCTCACCATTCCTAATGTTTTTGCAGCTCTTGGCACTCCAGACACAAAATCTGAAAGCAAAAAAGGTTAAAAATAAATATCAATAAGAAATGTTAAAGGACAAGGAAAGGCTAATTTAATGGGTGGTGTCAATATCATAGGCATTCATAATGATGATGAAAAATCAGTACATTTTGTCCCAAGGGTAGCAGTCCTCTTCATTAAAAAACTGCACTGGCTCTCTAGAAAGACCATGCCATCTTACTTGTACATGTTATGTTCTCCAACAAGTCAGCCCGTAATGTGCAAGTGAGAGCAGCAAAAGTGCAATGTATATCATTAGCCTTAGATGTGTGTATGTATGCAATATACTAAAATCATAACGTTTTAACATACTGTGCATGCTCAAGTCCAAGTCTATGCAAGGGACCCCTGGGAAATAAGTTTTTACCCAAAGAGAAGTGCAGGTCCTGGGCAAAAATGTAGGAATTAATTCTTAAAGGAAAACTATACCCCCCAAACAATGTAGGTCTCTATTAAAAGATACTGAGTAAAACAGCTCATGTGTAAAACCCTGCTTCATGTAAATGAACCATTATCATAATATACTTTTTTAGTAGTATGTGCCATTGGGTAATCATAAATAGAAAATTGCCATTTTAAAAAATAAGGGCCGCCCCCTGAGATCGTAAGATTCACTGTACTCACATACAAACCACATGTAAGGTCACATGAGCCAATTAACAGACAGAGTTCTGCCTTTTGCTTCCTCACTTCTTCCTGTTACAGTTAAGTGTTGTAGTATTTCTGGTCAGGTGATCTCTGAGGCAGCAGAGATAGAGTCACGAAATGGTGGTTCAAGGCAAGAGATGTAAAAGGGTAATATTTATGTAAATATATATTCCAGTTTGGTAAGATTCTTTAATATGTCATTCAATTTGATATAAACTATCTGTTGCTTAAGTATTCATTTTAGGGGTATAGTTTTCCTTTAAGGGAGATGACTATTGTACTGGCACTTACCCTGCAGATTAGCTTGTCTTTTAAGATCAGAAATGAGCGAACAGCATTTCGGAACACAAAAGAGTAGGTCCGGTAATTATTTCATATAATTTCTACATGTATGAGAAAAGCTGGACGAATGGGGCAATCTATATTTTGGATATACAGTTAGAGGATCTATATTTGAAAATTTTGAGCACTTGAGGGTTTTACATTTCCATAAAACCAAGCAACAGGCCATAAAAGTTTTACTACATAAAACTGAAAGGTGTTTTGCCATCATTTATGGTAAACTTACTGAAGCAAAGAAGAACAAATATATATTAGGGATGCACCGAATCCACTTTTTTGGATTCGGCCGAACCCCCGAATCCTTCGTGAAAGATTCGGCCGAATACCGAACCGAATCCGAACCCTAATTTGCATATGCAAATTAGGGGTGGGAAGGGGAAAACATTTTTTACTTCCTTGTTTTCTGACAAAAAGTCTTGCAATTTCCCTCCCGCCCCTAATTTGCATATGCAAATTAGGATTCGGATTCGGTTCGGCTGGGCAGAAGGATTCGTCCGAATCCGAATCCTGCTGAAAAAGGCCGAATCCTGGCCGAATCCCGAACCGAATCCTGGATTCGGTGCATCCCTAATATATATAAAAAAAAATAATTGTTTGTATGAAAAGGAACCCATACATTACTTATAAGCCTGCATTATGCTTCTACCAGATGCTTAGTCATTAAGATTCTTAGCCGAGATCTGGATTTTTTTTTTTTTACAACCTCAGTTTTTGGTTATTTACTATATAATTTTTTCCCATCTACTGGTTTGGTCGTTTAAGGAGCACCAACCCTCAACCTTGGGGCATCGATCTCTGGCCTCATCCCATGCTGATATTGGGGGAAGGACCTTCCAAAGAACCAAGGCCAGCTTTTTATACTGTATTTCCACTTGGTGGAAGGCAGGCTTCTGGTAAGTAGCTCTTGACATACTTGCCAATAGTTTGAATTGCATTTGTATTTTGACGTTCGATAAGAAGACCTGCATAGACTTAAAAAACAACTTGAGCAGTGTCAAAGTGACTGCACATTATGATATGGAGGAAACCGGTGGTTAAAATGTATAATCCCAACACCAAGATGATATTACAACCTGGCCATCTTAATATTGTGAAAGAGTGAAATGCCTGCATAATGTAATTAACCAGTTCGGACTTTGGACTTGCAAGCAAAACTACATGGTCACTTTAATAAAAAGGGATTTAACCACCAGTCCAATTTGGTAAAAGGGGTAATTTTTCTGTTCCCCAAGGAATGTGACAAGACTGACTAGTCAAAGTGCTGGAAAACTAGTCAAAGTGCTGGAAAACATATTGAAGGAGAATTTAAAACCAGGTCATCCATACCAGTTGTGTAGTATCCCCAGCCATCATTCCTATATAATCTAATATGACAGAGCCATTGGTATGTGAAAATCATAGACAAAGCCTGGAAATTTTATCATTAGCGCTTGGAAAAGCTTTTGACCACATAGCCTTTTTAATGTACCTTTATAACATTTCAAAGAAAATGGATATCCCAAAGGGTTTTATTCATCCTTGGGAGCCTTTTATGATAACTTTACTAGCCAGGATTAGTGAATGGTTTTATGACAAAATGTTTAAATGTGTGATGTCAAGCAAGGCTGTCCTTTGTCCCCTTTGATTTTCATCTGTCAAACGGATGAACATTTTGATGATTTAACCCACTGGTCATATTTTATCTAGTGTGGGTTTTATTTTCAAGAAGAGAAGTGAGAATAGCACCCAGCAGGAGAAAAGTCTCTGTTGTACAACAGGGAGGTAAGATTAATAAGTTGAGACAATATCTACTGAAAGCTTGCTGTTCTGGCTGGTTCTGTAAGCACAGGACTATGCATAATGAACTGAGATGGCTGCCTTCACATGATTATTAAAACCATAAATAAGTTTGAATACCATCATAAAGGGGTTGTTCACGTTTCAAACACTTGTTCAGTTGTTTTTAGATTATTCACCAGAAATAGACACCAGAAAACTTTTTTCAATTTCATTCCATTTTTTATTTTTTACTGTTTTCCAAAATTGTCCAATGTCCCTGTCTCTAGTATTTGTCTGGCAGCTCAGTCCAAGTACCAATTTTGAACTGCTACAATCTGCTAAATTAGTTGATACATATCTCAACAGCATCTATAGAATATTATCAACTATTGTATGAATTAAAACAGCTTCCTTCAATTAAAATCAGGAATTCTGCTCAGCAGGGCCAAAAAAAGTATCAACGTATGTATCAGTTTAGGGCAGTTAACACCAAACTACTTCAGCAAGACACAAGGTAAAAATGAAACTTTAAACGTCAATATTAGAAAAACAGTCACAATAGATAATTGAAAGTGAGGGGAAAAAGTCTTTATTTCTGGTGAACTATCTGAAAACAAATGATAGAATCAATTATTTGCAAAGAGCATGGTGTATAATTATATTAAAGACTACACCATCAAAAAAATAATCAAAACTATGGCAGTATCTGTTCTATCCAATTGTTGAGCCTGCGGAACAAAAAGCCTTTGTTAAATTAACTGGATATTGGCTATGGAAGTTGTTAACAGAACAAATTACATTATGAAATGGAAGAAGCCAATGCATATTTTATACTGAAAACATATATGAAAAAAACAGACTAGGTGGACAACCTCCACATAGGAATAACAGAGAAAAAAACAATGGTCAATATGAAAACATAGACAACTATCTAAGGGGTTTTGCTATGTTTATGCAGCAAAACAGAATCTTAAAAATATGTTGGACCAAAGATCTTTAGAAAGATAAACGTAGTGTCACCGTTTAAATTGGCTACAGTTTAATTGCACAGGCTGGGGCTTTAGCTGCTCTTCAAATATTTGTGTGGGAGGACTTATCACCCACTAGCTTTGTTATCATGCAAGAGACATTACCTTCTATATTGTCTCCGTTGAAATCCCCCACTGTCACAGAATAACCTGAAAAAATAATAGAAAAATGAATTCATAATATGTTTATATAGGTTATATTGTCATGAACACACAGACATTATTTGGTTAAAACATTTGAGAATGCAAAGGTATTTACATGCTATTATGAGACTAAAATGCTTTACCTATGGTCTTTCCCATTTTCTCTAATGAAAAGGTATTTTGGGCACTTTGTTGAACGAAACTTTACATGTACAACAAAGCGCCCAGTGTGTCATCACCCTAAAGGGGAAGTGTATACGGCTATACACACCTTATACAACATGAGCTAAGTGAATATATCTTCTACAGAAAAAAATAATTTGCCTATATTTTTTTTTTTATTATAAAGCAATAACATATTGTTTTTAATTTAAATATAGCTAATAAGCTCACCCTTAGGAGAGAAAACAAAACACCCTGAAATACCCTGCCTTTGCATAGCACAATAATTGCTGTATCCCTGTCTGTGACCTTCTGTTACTGCTCTAAAAAGCAGCAGTGAACATGCAATGTCACAAGGCCAAATATTCCATAGTGTCACTGCCCTGACAGACTAGTAATTCATTATGCAGGGAGGTTTTATGTGCTCTGGTAATCTACATTTTCCTCCTTTCAGAATTGCTCTAAAACAGTAAATTAGAACTTAAAGCATATGATTTTTTTCTGTTTTCCCTATTTCATAATAAATAACAAATTACCCCCATATTTGTTAAACAGTAAAAAGTCTGGTGCAGTAACCAGGAACAACCAATGACGTATCGCTTTTTAAAAGGTGATATGTAAATGCTACTGGCTGATTGGTTGGTATAGGTAATAAGAATTGTAGCAAACGATGCTCCTTATATTACATAACCACCATTGATTTAATTAAAATAGGCAAAACATATGTTCACATTCCATAAGTAAGCCTCCTTAGCTTTATCACTCATATTGTTAAGCTATTCACAAGCATTCCAATCAGCAGTTAACTAAATATTTATGAGCAATCTAGATAAAGGGTATTTTTGTGTTCCATGGCAGCCAGAACGGTCAGTGTCTTCTTTGGGTTGGGGGCAATGTGTGTATGCTTGTACTTATAAAGCTCTGCCAAATAACAAAGGTCCTGTCTTGCTTTATTGCACAGCTTATATATTTTCAGTATATACTCGAGTATAAGCCGACCCAAGTATAAGCCGAGGTACCTAATTTTACCTAGGAAAACTTATTGACTCGAGTATTAGCCTAAACACAACTACAGCTCTGTCTTATTATTATTAACATGTATTTATATAGCGCCAGCATATTGCGTAGCACTGTAAAGTAAATGTGATTATACAACTACATCACACGCATTACATATATAGAATATATGGAGTAACAAACATCACAATCAATACAGGTACAAAAAGGTGAGGAAGGCCCTATGCATAGGCATACAGTCTAAGGGGGAGGGAGTAATACACAAGGTGTGGGAGTGGGCAAGATCGAAGTAAGTGGGTGAGAAATGTGGTACTGTATGTGGTGTTGCGTTTGGTAGTTAAGCAGAGTAAGGGTAGGCTTCTCGAAAGAAGTGCGTTTTCAGAGATTTTTTGAAAGTAGAAAGGTTGGGAGAAAGTCGGACAGACCGTGGGAGAGCGTTCCAGAGGAGGGGTGCAGCCCTTGCAAAGTCTTGAATGCGAGCATGTGAGGAGGTAATGAGAGAAGAGTTGAGTAGGAGGTCAGTAGAGGAGCGTAGTAAGCGAGTGGGTGAGTATATAGAGATGAGTTCAGAGATGTAGGGTGGAGCAGAGTTGTGAAGTGCTTTGAAAGTCAGTGTCATTAATTTGAATTTGATTCTGAAAGGTAACGGAAGCCAGTGCAGGGATTGACAGAATGGCGAGGCAGAGGAGGAGCGGTTGCTGAGGTGTATGAGCCTCGCAGCAGTGTTCATTATGGACTGGAGAGGTGACAGTCTCTGGAGGGGGAGGCCAATTAAAAGCGAGTTACAGTAGTCTAGACGCGATATGATGAGAGAGTGAATAAGAATTTTGGCAGCGTCTTGGGTGATAAATGATCGTATTTTGGATATGTTCTTTAGGTGGAAGTGACATGATTTGATAAGTGACTGGATATGAGGAGTGAATGACAGGGCAGAATCTAGGATAACCCCAAGGCACCGGGCCTGGGGAGAGGGGGTGATAGTGGAATTGTTAACTATGATGGATACTTCGGGGATGCTACTTATTTGGAGGAAAGAGAACCATTTCAGTTTTAGAGAGGTTTAATTTAAGGTAGCGTTGCGACATCCAGGTAGAGATAGCGGACAGGCAGGAGGAGACGCGAGTTAGGAGTTCTGGGTTGAGATCAGGAGAAGAGAGATAGATCTGAGTATCGTCAGCATAGAGGTGGTAGTGGAAACCGTACGAATTTATTAATTTGCCAAGGGAGGAAGTGTAGAGGGAGAATAGTAATGGTCCTAGGACAGAGCCTTGAGGAACTCCAACAGAAAGAGGTAGGGGAGAAGATGATACTCCACTGTAGGAGACACTGAAGGAACGATTGGTGATGTAAGAAGAGAACCAGGACAGGGCTGTGTCACGAAGGCCAAGCGACTGGAGGGACTGGAGGAGGAGAGGGTGATCTACAGTGTCAAATGCGGCTGAGAGATCAAGCAGTAATAGTAGTGAGAAATGATTGTTGGCTTTTGCGGTTAAAAGGTCATTAGTTAATCGAGTCAGGGCAGTTTCCGTGGAGTGTTGTGGCTTAAAACCAGATTGTAGGGGGTCTAGCAGGTTATTGTCAGAGAGGAATGAGGTAAGTCGGTTGTAGACTAGGCGCTCAAGTAGTTTAGAGATGAAAGGTAGCAGAGAGATAGGTCGGAGGTTGTCAAGATTGGAGGGATCAAGAGAGGGTTTTTTCAGAATGGGGGTGACAAGAGCATGTTTTAGTTGAGAAGGAAACAGTCCAGTTGAGAGCGAAAGATTAAATAGGTGAGTTAAGGCTTTGATTAGACCAGGATTGGTATTGCGGAGAAGTTTTGAGGGAATTCCAGCAGCACACATTCCGCCAAAGCTGAAAAACTCGGCTTATACTCTAGTATATACCGGTAGATCATTAATATATTATAGTTTAGCAAAGTCTCCAAACAAATTTTGTCCGATGTGACCAGCCATGTGGAAGTCTAAAATCAGACTGATCGGATGCTCTCGTCCAATGACAACAATCCTAACAGGAGCCTATGCAGGGCCATATGGAGAGGACAGCATCAAATAGTCCTTTCCCAAAAGTATATTTAAACATGCCTGACAGATATCTGGCCAATCCCGACTAGATATTGGTCACCTAGACAGTAAGATTGGTCCCATTCTTAGGCCTTTAAACTACCAACTCAGTCTGCAGGGGTAGGTAATATTGGCCTTTGTATCGTCAGTTTTAGAGACATACATTTTCTGCAGTGCTGCTTGGAGATGGCTATGGCTGATTTAAAGGATTGGTAACAACGAATATATTTTTTCAGATTTAAACAATATATATATTTCAGTCTGTCCCTATGAACATTGTATGCTAATAATATATAATGGAGTGCTTTACGGAATGCAAAACACCTTTTTTATTATTGTCCCTTTAGTGAAAGAGAAAAGAAAGCTATACATACACACATATATATATATATATATATATATATATATATATATATATATATATATATATATATATATATATATAAAATCTTAACATTTAATATGGCATAAAATAACTCATTAAGGCTTCTGTAGAGAATAGGGATGAGCCAAATTCTCAACAAAGGATTCAAATCTACACCATAATTTGTATATTCATACCCCAATTTGCATATTAATATCACAAAATGACATAAGTTTGTCACGTTCATTTGTTCAGAGCTGTAAAGTGTGTTCATTTGTAAATGTGTAAATTTGGCCAAATTTGAATCCTTCAAAAAGCACTGAGATTTGGTCTGGAGTCATTGCATTCCTAATAGATAAAAACATGATGTTATAGCAAAAGAGATTAATTATATACTTTGCTGTAAAAAAACAAACAAAAAAAAGGAGTAAATAAAGGCAAGAAAATATATTTAAGGATCTTACCTAAGTAACTATCATCATATGATGGACTAGCAGGTCGGGTAGCCAATTGATTTTCATAAGTAATACTATATTTTCCTGGTGTGTATTTCTTCACAATTTCATCTACTTGGTCTGAAATAAGCTGACCTTAGAGAAAAGAAAACCGTGTTTTAAAAATAAAATAAGTTTAATCAATAAAAGTGGCACACTGACATAAATGAGCCTTAAAAAAAAACATTATCACTACATTTTTCCCTTATAATTAGAGGTAAACAAAACCAGACATTTACACACTACTGCTTTGAAATATCTCTGCTTTTGGCCTCCAAATAACCAATTGTGCAAAAAATGGGCACAAATCTCCCGTAAAAGTCCACTGTTCCTAGAATACTGTAGCTCTTACTTGTTTTTATTAGTGTTTTTTTATGTTTTAGTTTTGTGTACTGGAACTTAATTATACCCCCCATCACTTAACCCAAGTAGTGGGCTTCCTCTAATTCAACTGCAAATTGGATCACAGTTTAGGATAGCTTGTACCATAGGTTAGTCATCTTTAGCACAGACTGGCAAAGTCATCAAGATAAGCAGAGGCATAGTTGTTATAAGGCGAAAATTAAAATTTCACATAAGCTGTGTCTCTCTGAATTAAAACACTTTCTAAATACAACCAATTAAAAATTCTGCACCGTTTAAGAAATGACCAAGTTATTCTTCAGTATCTCACTCTCAGCAACCTGTCACTCTCCATGCAGCGGTTTGGGTTAAATTTTGATTGACAGGTAGGTCTAATAAGTATTTTAGGAGGACTCCCTTTCTTAACAGATGTTTCTAAAGCAAAAGGTGGCCATAGCATAGAGATCCGCTCTTTTGGCAATTTCACCAAAACAAGCGGATCTCTCCCCGAAATGCCCACCTTGAGGAGGGTGATAGGCTGATCAGATCGTGGTCCCTAAAAAAACATATTAGACCTAATTGTCAATCAAAATCTGACTCAGATGCCTGCATGAAGAGAGGACAGGTTGCTGAGAGGGAGAGCGTGACGAGTAAGTTGATTATTTCAGTTTTTTTCAATGCTCAACAAAGCAAGGACTGTTTTAGATTATATGGACATGAAGATTATTACATAATTGCTAGATTTATCATAGACTTCAGAGAGTTTGTTTGAGAGTACTATTTACTCTAAAGATAAAAATCTCAGAAAAGACAGACAAAACAGCATAATTAAACAAAAATTCTCACAAATAAGTTAGATTGCTTCAATAAAAATGAACCCCTTTATATTTATGAGTTGCATAGTAATCTTTAGCACAGAAAAGGTAGAATAAGAACCCCTTAGTATAACACCCTTTGAATGACTGGTCACCACTTACTTGTTGTTTCTACTACCCTCAGCCTGCTTGCATAAAAAGTATGCAACAAAAATGTTTACACATTATAGTGATACTATAAAGCAGGGGTGTCCAAACGTTTGGCTTTCCTGGGCCATATTGGAAGAAGAAGAAAAATGTTCTGGGGCCACACTCGAAATACACACAAACACTAATGCAAATTTTTGATTTATTTTATTGTAAAAGAAAAGAGGGTATCATAAACCTAGTGGGATTTTTGACATTGTGTTTGAGAAAATAATGTATCAATATCCGGTTGAATGGAAGTAGTTGCAATTCTCAGTGAATTCTAAAGGTGCTCATCAGATAATTTGGTTCTAATTTTACTCTTAGTGTGTTCGTTCTTGAAAAAAGTTGCTCACAAATGTAGGCGCTACATATATCCATAGAATAGCGGGCGATGCTGCTGAAGAATGCTTACCTGCCTTTGTAAGTAAGTATGCCCTGACGAAGCCATCCAAGGTGAAACGCGCGTTGGCCATGAGGTGAATGGACTCTGGGTTATATGCATCCAATTTGATTATGGACAAGTATGAGAACACAGTTCGGTAAAAAAATTGGCATATGACTGCTGACTCCTAGAAACGTGTCAGAATGTTGCTATACTAACAGCCCCCAAGCTTTGACGTGGTGGTTAAGCATTCATCGTATGGAGGACAAGACTTGGCAAGTATAAACTTTTAAACTTGCATACAATCGAGCTGCTTGTGTTCCCTCCATTCTGGAACTTTGAATAATAAGCACATTGTTCTCTGCAGGAGCAGCCAAAGTCGTTACTTGTTACTGTGTAGCTGATCGCTACCGAGCTTCTTATAAGTAATAACAGTTATGAATTGCAGTACTGTGACTTTGTTTCTCTTTCCAAGCTGAATGGCAGATAACAGGAGACTGATATACAAGCGCTGATGATTAACCCGCTTATATCTGCTCTTAAATAAGGAATGCCTAAATAACCCAAGCCATCATACCTCTCAGTCCTTTTAAATAATTCACTCTTGCATCTAATTGCTGCTAGGAATTACACTATTAAATGTATATTTACAGTGGTGTGAAAAACTATTTGCCCCCTTCCTGATTTCTTATTCTTTTGCATGTTTGTCACACTTAAATGTTTCTGCTCATCAAAAATCGTTAACTATTAGTCAAAGATAACATAATTGAACACAAAATGCAGTTTTTAAATGAAGGTTTACGTTATTAAGGGAGATAAACTCCAAATCTACATGGGCCTGTGTGAAAAAGTGATTGCCCCCCCTTGTTAAAAAATAACTTAACTGTGGTTTATCACACCTGAGTTCAATTTCAAAGGTTATAAAGCCATTTCTAAAGCTTTGGGACTCCAGCAAACCACAGTGAGAGCCATTATCCACAAATGGCAAAAACATGGAACAGTGGTGAACCTTCCCAGGAGTGGCCGGCCGACCAAAATTACCCCAAGAGCGCAGAGACAACTCATCCGAGAGGCCACAAAAGACCCCAGGACAACATCTAAAGAACTGCAGGCCTCACTTGCCTCAATTAAGGTCAGTGTTCACGACTCCACCATAAGAAAGAGACTGGGCAAAAACGGCCTGCATGGCAGATTTCCAAGGCGCAAACCACTTTTAAGCAAAAACATCATTAAGGCTCGTCTCAATTTTGCTAAAAAACATCTCAATGATTGCCAAGACTTTTGGGAAAATACCTTGTGGACCGACGAGACAAAAGTTGAACTTTTTGGAAGGTGCGCGTCCCGTTACATCTGGCGTAAAAGTAACACAGCATTTCAGAAAAAGAACATCATACCAACAGTAAAATATGGTGGTGGTAGTGTGATGGTCTGGGGTTGTTTTGCTGCTTCAGGACCTGGAAGACTTGCTGTGATAGATGGAACCATGAATTCTACTGTCTACCAAAAAATCCTGAAGGAGAATGTCCGGCCATCTGTTCGTCAACTCAAGCTGAAGCGATCTTGGGTGCTGCAGCAGGACAATGACCCAAAACACACCAGCAAATCCACCTCTGAATGGCTGAAGAAAAACAAAATGAAGACTTTGGAGTGGCCTAGTCAAAGTCCTGACCTGAATCCTATTGAGATGTTGTGGCATGACCTTAAAAAGGCGGTTCATGCTAGAAAACCCTCAAATAAAGCTGAATTACAACAATTCTGCAAAGATGAGTGGGCCAAAATTCCTCCAGAGCGCTGTAAAAGACTCGTTGCAAGTTATTGCAAACACTTGATTGCAGTTATTGCTGCTAAGGGTGGCCCAACCAGATATTAGGTTCAGGGGGCAATTACTTTTTCACACAGGTTTGGATTTCTTTTCTCCCTAAATAATAAAAACCCTCATTTAAAAACTGCATTTTGTGTTTACTTGTGTTATCTTTGACTATCTTTGACTAATAGTTAAATGTGTTTGATGATCAGAAACATTTTGTGTGACAAACATGCAAAAGAATAAGAAATCCGGAAGGGGGCAAATCGTTTTTCACACCACTGTATATATGAATTTTTAAGTTGAAATTTATGCTGTGAATTTTTGCATTATATGTAATCTGCGTAATGAGTTTTGCACAAGTTTTTTGATACTTTATGTGAATTAATAAAAAACCTCAATTAATTAAAATGAACTCCAAAAATCATTTAATTAATTATAAACTTTATTTCAATAAGAAGAAATTTACAGAGTGCGACAAAAGGGACCATTTTTTGTTTAAACTGCCTTTGTAAGTAACCGAACGCTCACTTGTTAACTATTTTTCCTGCATTAGCAAGCCACACACACCCCATGTACAATTTAAAGCACACATACACACAATTAGCGACCGCATACATATGCTCTCTGTGCGTGACATTGCAACATGATGTTTCCTGGATTGGCGGAAGTTTGAGCTGGGCCGCATTCATATCTATGCTGGGCAGCATGCGGCCCTTGGGCCGCAGGTTGGATACTCCTGCTATAAAGTGTTTACTTCTAACTAGGGATGCACCGAATCCACAATTTGGCCGAATACCGAACTGAACCCTAACTTGCATATGCAAATCAGTGAGGGTAAGGGAAAAATAGTGGTGCGTACGTAGCGGCTAAAAAAATATTTACTTCCATGTTTTGTGATGAAAAGAATTCGGATTTGGTTCGGCCAGGTTCAAGGATTCGGACAAATCCTGTTGAAAATGGCCGAATCCTGGCAGAATACCAAATAAGATTGTATATAACTTCAGGTTAGCAATATTCACATACCTATTATAAAAAATATTATGGTGGGGCTTTAAAAAAAAAAGTGTTAATTACAGAAGTTAAGAATATGCATAAATACAAATACTTTTATCCCTGTAAAAAGTAATGCACATTCAAATGCAAATACAGTTAATATTGAGTACCTTGCCAATAGAAACTACCAGGACCACCAAGAAGAACTCTATCGGCCTAGCAAAGGAGAAAAAAAGCATAGACAAAAATCAATCATAAATCAAAGGTAAAAAACACAGTATTGTATGAAGTTCAAGCTTTTTAAATTATCCCAAGTGCAGTGGCGTAACTAGATGTAACTGGGCCCCACAGCAAATTAATTTTAGGGCACTCAACATATCAAGAGGTTGTCCTGTTTTACTAATAGATGTTGAAATTGAGCATTATTTGGGCCTCATGGGGCCCCTATACCTCCTGGGCCCCCCTGCAGCCACAGGGTCTGCTTCCTTTCTAGTTATGCCCATGTCCAGGTGCATATAAAAAAATTATTGAACGTATATTTCTAAAGTATCAACATATTCTACAGTGCTGTACAATGAATAATAAATGTATACGAAGAGTCCCTGCTTACTTACCTCAGTAAAATCAATACTAAATCCTCCTTGACAAAATCCTTGTTCTTGAGCATCAGTTTTTGCTATTTAAAAAAAACAAACAAAAAAAAACAGATAAGGAACCAGTGTCTTTTTGGTGCAGGGCCATTTAATACAATTTAGAGTTTATACAGTGAATAATTTAACCCTTATTGTAAATGATAAGAAAAAGTTACAGAAGAGTTCCATGACTGTCTAGTGCTTTTATAAGGGTCATGGAATATGTATTATAATACACACATATTATACATGAATATCCTGTAAATTATATCGTTATAAATTGTGCTTAGTGATCTCATTGGTTATAATCGCAGCTTAATGATGTCATCTCTGTCACATGTCTCACTAAAACTTGTGTATTATAATAAAGTAAAATCTCAAAATATGAGGATATTAGAAGTCATCTGTATAAAAACACGATGCTGAAGGTCATGGAGATCTTCAATAATTTATATTATCCTTATATTTTACAAGAGTACTTTATTCACTATATAATTGCAACTACTAATAAATATTATCTGAAATGTACATTTGGTAGTTTTTGTTATTTACTTATCTAGGATTTGGGGAAAAAAGAAAGTTAACTGTATGTCTGACAGCGACAAGCAGAATTAACTTTAGGAGCAAAGGCGGGGCACGTCATCTTAACTATTTTTTTGGAATTTCATTCTGCATGACAGGGCTTGCAGTTCACCTATACATTTGGCTGAGGCAATGGCTATAAGAAATGCAGTCACAGCAGAAAGGTTTATAAGAATAAATTATGCTAAAGGATCATAATGCGGTTATGTACAATTTTTGAAAACTAGATTCAAATCCTTTTTAAAGTGATAATGACACTAAAAAAAAGTACATTTTAAAATATGAATGTACATTAAAATTTACCTATAGGTCATGTTGACAATCCGACTGTCCCATCTCAGCCTGTCTAAAGTTTCTTATGCTAATGGACTCCTGCTGCACAAATATGGCAGCCCCCTCATACAGGAACACGGGGCATCAGACAGGTAATGTAAAAGCATTGTGCAGATACTTTATGGCAAAGTTATAAGTAGTTTTCAAAGGCAATATTATGATAGATATAAAAAAAAAAAAAAAAAAAAAAAAGAGAGTTTAATTTCTGGTGTCAGTATCTCTTTAAGGACCAAATAGAAGCCTTTAATGTAAGAATAGATATGGCAAACATTAGCTAAAAGCTTTGCTTATTATTGCCTCTAGCAAAGCAATCATAACATTTAATGTATAAGGAGTCAGATTTGTCTTAAATGTATTTAGGAAATATAAAAAGCAGTCAGAAAGAGCCATTCTGCTGTTACATACTACTTCATACACTAAGGCCAAGGGCACACTGACCAGATCCTCCAACAAAATGCATATGCACGCAAAATACACTATGCGTGCCTGCACCTATCCAACGCAGTGGTTCTGGTTGCAGGTAAGCAAATAAATACAGTGTCACAACCTTAAAAAGTGCAGGTATGGGACCTGTTATCCAGAATGCTCGGGACCTGGGGTTTTCCAGATAATGGATTTTTTCTGTAATTTGGATCTTGATACCTTAACTTTACTAAAAATCATCTAAACATTAAATAAACCCAATAGGCTTATTTTGTTTCCAGTAGGGATTCATCATACCTTAGTTTGGATCAAGTGCAAAGTACTGTTTTATTATTACACAGAAAAAGGAAATCATTTTTAAAAACTACGATTATGGGAGTCCATGGGAGTCTGCCTTTCCGTAATTCGAAGCTTTTTGGATAAAGGGTTTCCAAATAATGCATCCTATACCTGTAGAAACCTTGTTCAAAAGACAAAACAAACAAATTGCTGTAGAAATGTGTAATTCTCAGCAAGTTTGGTTTACACTGTTGTGCATTATTTTGTATTACAGGTATGGGATCCGGTATCTGGATCCATTATACAGAAAGTTCCAAATTATGTAATGACTGTCTCCCATAGACACAATATCATCCAAATATTTAAAAATGATTTCCTTTTTCTCTGTAATAATAAAACTTGTACTTGATCCAAACTAATATATAATTAATCCTTATTGAAAACAAAACCAGCCTATTTGGTTTATTTAATGTTTACATGATTTTTTAGTAGACAAGGTATGAAGATCCAAATTATGGAAAGATCTGTTATCTGGAAAACCCCAGGTCCCGAGCATTCTTGATAACGGGTCCCATACCTATACAACACTATATTACGTTTTCTTTTGTGTCTTAACCTTCCTACTCCTTGATAAATTGTATATTATATTCTAAAGGCTGCAGCAAATCTGAATATTTCACTGTGCTTCTGAAGATTCTGGACCATGGTAGTACGCATAATAGCAGCCAAACTTGTCTAAATGTAAACGCTTACCCGTTAAAATATGAGTAGCATTATCTTTGTCTGCTTAACAAATAAAAAGTTGAAAAAAAAAAAAAATATGAGTAGCATTAAACATCATAGAAATATAAACAACAGTTGCATACAAGCAAGTAAATAGGAATACATACCACTTGATCTACATGGAGCATATTCTACAACTGTGGTTCCATCATTCAAATAACATGTTCCAACAGGCTCTCGTTCTTGTTTTACTTCAGTCCGCCAGTGATATAAAGGAGCACAAGCCTGAAATTTTACACGAGCAGTTCAAAGGACATGCATGTTTGTTTTATTAATGGCAAACTGAAAACAGCATATAGACAGCCTTCTGTTTATTAGGATTTAATAGAGAAACATTAATCTTAAATTCATCTTACATCCATCTCATACACACTTCCCATTTTCTGGTAAGTCTCTCTTGTTTCAAGTCAATTACAGTGCATCATGCTATTAATGTTGTTTATATTATACATACATAGTATTACACATTGGAATTATTGCCAGGTTCAGGGTTTCCTTGAATGTAGTTGCTCATAATTTATCAGAGGAGGCTGACGGAAGGCATTCCTTAGGTATGGGCCTTCATGTATAGCATCAATAACATGCATTTATATAGCTACATTTGCACCTTTTCCACTTGCAATCATAAAATTAAACTTTTATCTGTATTTATGTTGCAGAAAAAAAAGACATTTCATATTTTCCATTTTTTTTTGTTGCATAAACACATTCACTATGCTGTCATGAGAAACTGGACTGCAGCAATTCTGTCTCTTTTTTGAACTAGAGTTGATCTTGGGCAGGGTGCCAAAATAATCTTGTTGTCAGCATTTAGTGACATTTCAAACAACTTCTGGAAATATATGTATCTGTAAATATCTACTCCGTCCATTCAGGTATAGTGAATACATGTACTTCCCTGCAATTTTCATGCAGTTCCTGATATTATACTAGATTTTGATTTAATAAAAGTTGTGTTAATTTAGAACGAATATACTGTACATGTATTACAAATGAGAAGGTGCCAATGAATGATTTGTCTTCTGGGACTTCCCTCTTTCTGTCTCTTTTTCCTTTATTTAATGATGAATGATGTGCATACTCTGTTGATTACTTAGTACAGGATGAAAGGTACAGTGCAATTGACATCTTTTCATTTTATTTTTAAGGCCCAGTTTGGCTGGATAGTTTCTCTTGTTTCATAGACTTTTATGGACAACAACTTTATCAAACTCAGTATGAGAAAAATGCTTAGAAATTGCATGACAATGTGCAATACATTTGCTGAAAACCATGTGGAAGAAAGGGGCTAAACGGGGTTGTAAGACTTTTTTATACATTTTTCCAGTTTAGTTTGGTTATTCATTTTTAAGTTCATCAGCAAAAATTACTTTAGGTCAATTGCTTTCTATTTTTTATCTATGTTATTTTATTTATGACTGTTTTTTAAATATTGAAGCTTAAATTAAACTTTCACCTTCTCATGTCTCCCTGATGCGTGCGTGTGAGATACTGTAACCTGTTCTGATTTGATACATTAGGTGGTACATTTTTTATCTTTATTTCATTAAACTGTTATAATGGATACAATGGTTGCTAAGATTGCACATATGCTGCTGAAAAATGTATCAACTAATCTAGCAAATTGTAACCAGGAACAATGCAACGCTAGCCTGAAAAAAACAGATTAACATTAAACTTTGAACTGCAATTCTAGAAAAATTATCGAAAATAAAAAATGAGAAAGTAACTAAACAATTTGATTATTTTGGTCTAATATCTGAAAACAACTGAACTGAAAAAAAAAGTGTTTGTAAGGTGAACAACCCCTTTAAATCTGTGGTTTTCTCCTTGTAAGACATGCTTAGAATAGTCTGTTTATTGAGACAAAAAATGTTCACTTGGATTCCATTATGTGCCCAAGGGCTTTTAAAAGTGACCGGCATATAAACAGTTAGTCCCCTTTCTCCACTGCTACAGTGAAAATTTGTATCTATACTGCCGTAGCTAAAGTCTAAGGATTTGTAGAAAAGAACAAATTTACCATAATTTTATTGTGTTTAGCACGAACTGATGCTCCAAACCACTGATGGGATTTGAATTCAATAGACTCATTTACAGCATAATTCCGGTTTCCTAAAAAAAAATAGTTTCATTAGCGACTAAAACCTCCAGCAGTATTATTTATACACTGAAATATAGTTTCTCTATTTTAGTCACATTTTTATTTAGTGCCATCACCAACAACATCCTGTCCTCTATTTGATCATGTTCATATGATGCTACATATTTATGATGTTTTTAACAAAGACTATATTACTTTTGTGGCTCTGATTTTATACAGCAAAGAAGCCTTTTATCAAAGGTTTTTAATTTCATATTTATGGGAAAATAAATAAAATGTGACTGCTTACTTTGCATTCATAACAAACACATGCTTGTTCCCAAATAGATGGAAGATTAAAGTTCAGCATCTTTGAACACCCATGCATGTTTTGTCTAGTGTTATGTTATGCTAGTGCTTTAAGAGGTAGCCTTTAATTTTAATCTGATGTAAGGAGCAGCAAGAAAGAAAGGTTGCTTTAGAAAGAAATTGAGGAGTCAGCCAGGAAAAACTTGAGATGATAGTAGTAGGGTGCAGACAAATGAAAGGCCTACTCTTTGCTTAATGGGTAGCCATTATAAAAACTTGAAGAGTCCTGTTGTTTCTGAGGTGAGATGAGGGATAGTCTATGACAGGGTGCAGTGGGAAGAGGAGGGAGTTAGGGAGGCAAATTAGTAACAAGTTGCAGTCGCCTAAAAGTGAGAGTGACTTAGGCGCTGCTTGCAAGATAAAGGGTAGGATTTGGGTAAAAGTACTGACTTGATCAGGAGAGTAGAAGGAAAAGTCAAATATTACCCACTGAGAGTGGGTAGACTGTTAAATTAATGGGATTAATATATAAAACAATGGGATATATAAAATCACTAAAAAAAAAAAATACCATAGTGTACAATACCATGTAAAACAAATACCATACCATAAACCATACAATTCTGAAGCAGAACAATGAAGGAAGGGTTCTTACACATGTATTTCACATTAATAAATTAATAAATATATGTGTAATATGTAGTGAAAAACATTTTAAACTGGTTGAGTATTTAAAGGGGAAAACTTGAATTTTTAGAGATTTATTATACCCCAAAGCTGCTTAAACTCAGAATCTGAAAATACTCTATCTAAAACCTATCAATGTCATGTAGAAGTCAATGACACATGGTTCCTTTAACAATTGAAACTTTAACAATTTTTACCTTCACGATTTCTTTGGGGCTGTTTGAGCTGGTTTTCTTTGGATAATCCAATAAATTTGAGTTGTCATGGCAAATATTTGATAAAGTAAAATATTTGAAAAAGAGGCACGATTCAAACTGATACACGATTTTGTTGTAACGTTTTGCCACACTGACTTTATTGAGAAGAATTATTGGTAAATTAAGGGGTATGGGAGTTTGATCGAGTTTTTTTTTTATTAGAGTGAGAAAAAGTCGAGATTTAGTAAATGTTAGGAATGTTATGATGTTGTGATCTACTTGTATTTTGCCAAAGTGTTTAATACAGTGCCGAATAAGCAACTGCGTTCTAAACTATGATATGTTGTTCAGGTTAATGTTGTTTGTACATGGATAGGAAGCTACAGTATCTGTACAAAGGGTGGTTATCAATGGCATATGCTATACATGAAGTAAGGTTCTGAGTGAGGTTCTGCAGAGTTCTGTATCGGATCCACTTTAATTTGTTTATTATGGCTGGGGTGAGCATTATAAGCAATGTTCTGGTGATTTCAGATTATACAAATCTATACAGGATAACTGCCAGTGACAGTAGCATCCAAAGTCTCACCGCTATCTCTCTGCTCCAAACCATCAAACTGTATCAGACTGTTCTTGCTACAGCTTTCCCCCAAACTGTGTCCCTTTACCAGCTAGTAAATCTCCTTATGTGCCCACCATCTACATCATAACAGTTTCTATTAAAGCAGTAGTTTTTGTATACAAGAACTGCCAGCAACATCTCACTTCAACCTTATGCAAGCAAATGTGCTCACAGGCAATGATTAAGTCTTTTGGAGAACGAAATGCATAAGTAGATGAACATGTTGTTCTAAATAAATAATTTTTGGTGAGCTACGTGGTTTCTTGAGTGCCAATCCCATATTTTGTAAATACACATAAAAAAAATACTAATCAGTATTTCTTCTAAGATCAAGCCAACAAATTTATTTTCATATTTCTAGGCAGTTCACACTCAGCTTTACTGAAAAGACAGCATCAATAAATTATTATATATGAAATGTGGTAAATCTTACCATTGGGGTCGAACACAACAGATTGACAATCAGACTTTTTCCAATCACATTTAATCACATCTCCACCTTCGATAATGCCAGGTTGGGAGGTGTTTGCTTTGGGTGCACCAACCAACAAATATGACCTAAAGTATTGATGTACAAAAATAATAGATTAACAGATAATTGTTGTAAACATGATGAACACTCACTCAAATCTGCTATTAAATTTTGAATGTATAATTTACTGATCTTAAACTTAACATATGATATAGTTAGATATGCAGCCTAATAGCAAACATAATGACTGCCTACCATTAAGCATTTTTAACCTTCAAGTCAATCAGAATTGATCATCAGCAGAGATGGGTATTTTGCTGTGATTTTCTTAAAAGTGGCCTTGTTCAGCTTAAGTTTAATAAAGTGGGTTTGTGATTAACACACTTTTTGGTAAATTTTAAATCTTGTAATATCGATGGGTTTTGTTACTTCTTTAGCTTAACATGGAAATCAAAGCTACTCCATATTTGGAGCATATGAGCATATGATCATTGACCCTTCCCTCTTTGTTCTGTCAGTTTTGTGAGCATGTCCTATTCGTAAAATGTTGAACAAGGAGTTATACTGCCCCTTTAAGAAAAGCTTAGTTCACCCAGTGCATGCCATTAGCTCTTGGAATATAAATTACAAGCTATAGAAACATGTCCATGTCAATGGTCCAAATATATACGTTAAAAAATAAGTCTATTTTTATTGCCATCAGACAGATGGAACACCACTCCCACTCCATTTCAAAGCACAATATTCACAGAAAGTGAACTCCATACCCATCCCTTTGTAATGTGTTTGTTCACCCCTTGTCTGTGTGGATTTGCTCTAGGTAAGGTTTCCTCCAACAACTCAAAAACATATAGATTAATTGGCCCTTAATTTACAGCACCTTACTCTACTGCATGTGATGTGGGAATGTGAGGACTAAGAGGTAAGCTAGTATTGTAGTTGCCAAAATGAAGGAAGACAGCCCTGCTGTGATGTCACAAAAGGGGGCAGGGCCCGCACGAGTATATAAAAAGTCACATTCGGGGAGGAAGAAGGCCATGGGCGGGGCAAACTGAGGCTAAAGTTCAGCCCGAGCCCACCTGAAAAAGTCATGCAGAAGACGGAAGTCAGCCCGAACCTGCCTGCACATCACTACTATCAAGATTAGTTGAAGGAAGAACAACAGTAAGGTTAAAAAAAACAAATAAAATTATTTTCTACTTTCATGAAGTAGATGAAAAGTTCATTTGACAAATCTATTCCAGAAATAGCCTATGACTCTTAGTCAAAGAAAATTAAATTTTTCCATCAAACAGCTCCTGTACAAGAAAAATTAAATAGAAGACAAAGATGATGCAGGGTTTAATTGTGTGTTAATTGAACGGATCTAGGAGAGAGAGAAAAAAAATCTGTTTACAATGTTATCAACAATATGGAAATATGGAAGAAAATTGTAAAAGAATGGTCGAGTGCACTAGATAACACTTTTTTTTTTTATAACAAAATAATTAAAATATGTAATTTAAGGAGAAGGAAGCAGCCTAACTAGGAGACTACCAGTGATCATAGTGAAAATCAGGGTGGCCAACCAGGGTCCCTTGGTGTGGGTGCCCAAGGCTGCCCAAATTGCCTACATCAGTTAAAGCTACTATTATTGGGTGCAGAGAGGTATTCACACAATAGCCAAATAGTATTTGGCAAGGAATTACAACTTTGAGCGTGTGAGGAAAGGGGAACACCTAAAATGTATAAACTACAATGGTGTTGTTTTATAGGAGACGAGGGGCTGGGGAGGCAGAAAATGACACAAAAAGGAAGGTAAGAAATTCTGCATAAGAAAAGTCGAATGGCAAGTGTGACACAAACGTTAAAATGAACGAGAATGGCACACTGGGTAAGAAAAGGGGGTGAAGTGAATGTGAGATACAAAAGAGCAAAATATGGCACAAAAGTAGTGTAATATTTTAAAATAGGATAGGACATGGAGAAAAAGGAGGATATAGGGATACAATGGCACCCAAGAAGACAGTAGCAAACAAAATGATGAAATAAGAATGGCACATACATGGTACAAGTGGCATGTTAAAGGTGCTAAAGATAAGGAGAAATAAAATGTCACGCAAACTGGAAACTGTAGAAGAGATTTTACATAGAGGGGGTAAAGGGGTTAAGTTATCTACAAGCAAAATGGGAATGTGTTGGGATGAAAAAACAACATGTAAAAAAAACACTATTTTCTCTTTTCCTAAAAAAGCCATCCAACCCCTTGCCTTACTAGCCACTGCCTCTCACAGTATATAACATGCTTTGGGTGCCAGTGGCCTCTGCTTTACACTGTATGTGATGTGCTTTGTGTGTCAGTGCCTACTATCTCTCACTATATACAGTGGGGTTTAAAGTTTGTGAACCCTTCTGATATTTCAATATTTCAGCATAAATGACCTAAACTATGACCTGCTTAAAAAAAATTAGATAATGAAAACCTTATTAAACAAACGAGCCAACAACATTATACTTAATTTATTTATTGAAGGAATTGATCCAAATTTAAATATATAAGTTGGTGTAACTTAACCAATGTGGCCCTTTGGGCTGACTCAAGCTAGCTCTGTTTGGATAGGCCTATTTGATTAAAACTTGTATAGCTAACCTCACGCTGACAGTCACACTTATTGATGGTTGAAGTACACTGGACCAAAGATCCGGACTGAGAATTAAAATAGGCCCTGGCACAGAGGCCCAATCAGCCCACACAGAGGCCCAAACAGCCCCCACCAGCCCACTGAATACTGACTTTCTATGGCACCTTATAGCAGCCCCTCTGGCATTTGCCAGAACCCACAGATTGCCAGTCCGGGCCTGCCGGACCAAACAAGACTGCTAAGAACCATCACATTTCCCTTCAATAACATTTTTCTCAATTATTTATTTTTTTATTTTAGCTTATCTTTTGGGTGACATGTTATGCATTTTATTTTATTTGTTTCTGTATTCTATGGTACTAGGCCCTGAGAGGAGGCAACACACTTCAGAATACACGTTGGCTATCACTGGTTTCCTTGGTGTCCCACCATCTATATTCCTCCTCTACAATATCTAAAATCCTTCTCTCCACATCAGCCCTCAGATCTCTTGATAAGAGTGCATATAGCCTAGACACTTTCCACTATCATAAAAATCTACTGTTTGGGGTTAATGCACCCCCAGACCATTATCCAAGTCCCACCAGATGGTAGACTATAAGCTCATACTACACAGCAACATTCACATAGGAATTGGCCTTTTTTTTTTTTTTTTTTTTTAAGTACTGACTGACTATTATTTTGATATTTGTAGTATTGATATTGTTCTCGTTCACTATTTTCTTAACTAGCCAACATGCTGACCATCTTGGGTTATTAAGATATTGGACACTACCAGGGGAAAACCAGTCTTAAAGTGAACCAATATCAAATGCAACCAAGGTTAATTTAGGCACCCTGAATATAATGGGCCTTAATACGTTGTCTAAATGCAACAGACTATACCAAGAAATGAAAAAGCGTGAGGTACAGCTCATGCTAATACAGGGAACACTTTTTAAATTGGGCGATTTACCCAAGATGTGGTTCAAATGATTCTCCACAATTCATTCTTGTAAATCACTCTCCTCTAAAGAAAAAAAAAAAAAAGAGAACCCATCATTATTGCTGATAGTTTGGGTTTTTCATTACTTGTTGCGAGGTCTGAGACTTATATACACAAGATGGATACATTTTAGTAAAGGGTCTTGTGAATGAATTAATTAATTAATAGAAAGTTGCCTAATAAAAGTAAACATAATTCTTAGCAAAACATTTTTTACTTCCTTGTTTTGTGACAAAAAGTCACGCGATTGCCCTCCCCTCCCCTAATTTGCATATGCAAATTATGATTCGGTTTGGCCGGGCAGAAGGATTCGGCCGAATCCAAATCCTGCTGAAAAAGGCCGAATCCTGGCCGAATCCCGAACCCTGGATTCGGTGCATCCCTATTTTAAAGCTATGTGTAAACAAATTGTTTCTACTGAAAGCAACATTTGCTCAACTTCTGGTTATTATTTTTTAAACAATGTTGCAAAAGTCAATGTTCTCAGCAAAGACAGGTCTGTTAATCAGCTGCCTTGTCTTACAATCAATCAATAGTCTGAGCCTCCAGGGCAGAGAATAGAAAGGGACAAACACTGCTTTCAGTAGCAATACATATACAAATAACCTAGAAACTAAAGACAAAGTGTAATAAATGTATAATGCAAAGTTGCTTAGAATTATGCTGTTATTATGCAAACATTTTTAGGGTTAACATTCCCTATAATAACTGTAGTTTCATATACCGAATAAAAATTTTTAAAACTTTCTGTATTTCAAAAGCCTCGGATTCACTTTTGTCAATTAAAAATATGTGTGTGTGTTCCAAACTGCAATATTGGTGTTTCTAAAAGAGGCTTTATAAACAATGCTAAGCCTCCTGCTTGTGGCACTTACAGGACACTCAAACAAAAAAAGTGATCCCTTATAAAATGTATTTATCCTGCGGTAGAAGCAGAGGTCTGACCTAAGTCAATCACTTACAGGACACTGCAATGTGCAATCAATGTGCAATTTTGTACAAGATCCCAGCAAACTCTTGTAAAAGGAGGGTTGGAAATATTGGGGGATAGATATAGATAGATATAGATAGAGATATATATATATATACTTTATTTTTGAGCTACTACTGTACAGTGTTTTAATGGTGCTGAACTACAGCAAAACTTTTTTTCCACATTCCTTCTTTTTGGATGTGGTACTTTTCCCTAAGGGTTAAAGTTAGATAGCATGAGCAACAATGAGTCAGAGAGAGCTAGGAATCCGAAAGCAGTGGGGGCAGTAGGAAGAAGTTACAACTGCCTGCACGAGACAACAGGTAGGGGCAGGCAGTGGGAGTTCTAAAGAACATAACTTTTATCACTGCAGAAGCCATGAAAAGTTGGCATGCTTACAGAGTTAAAGACAGGTCCTACTTCTGTTTGTAAAATCACCCTACAATGCAAACTACACCTAAAATATCCACTGAGCGCTATGTCTGACTTCCCCCCACACCTTACTGTTCTCCCTGTGCTTTTCTACCACATGTAATTTCCAGTGATTAAGAATGCTGGGCGTATATCCCTGCCTCTCACCTATTCAGCCTATCGGAAGCAAACTGACTGAGTCAGCTTCCCAAAAGTACAGTTTGCCAGTAATTTACATTATGTATGGGCTAATCTGCATTGTTTAGGATTGGCTGCTGAGTCAAATGGTAAAAAAAAAAAAAAGTTTGCTAAGGTTTGTCATTTATTTACTCCAATCCTATGCAAACCGGTGAAATCTATGTAAGGACAATTACTGTACAATTACTGTACAATTACTGTACTTCAGTCTTAATTCCCACATGTGCAAGCAGGAGTCCAAGCTGGGAACTTGCTCATTATACGTGTGCCCCAACATGGCCACCAGCACTGGAAGCTGCCTCCTGGTCCAGGTGACATAGTGCTTGCTAGGGGTATTTTCTGCCAAAAAAACAGTATTGTTACCCCTCAAACAGAGTGTGGGTTCTATTGGCCCATGCCTCTAGTGGGTGAATCAATTTTGCTATGACAATCATAACAATGTAAGTGGCTGAGAGGGCAGGTTGTGCACAATGCAGGGAAATAAAAGATGGTTTAAGGTAGGAAAAAGACAGACCGTAAAAAAGAGGTTGCAAATTGGTGGACAGTGGGAGATGGTGCAATTGTTGGGGGTAGGGTTAGAATAAAAATGAACGAAAGGTAATAGATGATATATGACTTATGGCACAGGAATTTGGGGGGGGGGGAGAGAGAGAGAGAATATTAATTTGGGGTTGAGGTAAAGGTGGATGGAATTTGAATCTGGCAGTAGAAGGCAAAGTGCCCAAAGCAAAGCCCAAAACATTATGTACAACATTTCTTGCTATCAACTGTAGACAGATATCTGGGACATTTTAATGGTGTACTGAGCTGCAAGACAAGTTGTCATTTAATAGCAGGACAACAATTCGCTGTAGCATTGAAGCACATGGAATGGATATGGCTCAGTACGAAAGGTGCAGAGCACCCAGGTCAGGCTAGGTTCCTGGGTGCCATTCTTTTCTTCCCCGGCTCTATCTTCTCTGGCACTAACATGTATAGACTTATGCCCTCCCAGCCTGTCCCCACTTGTTACATCAGACAGGTTAGTGTAGGTATCGAAATGGTAGCAATGTGGTGAGCTAAAATGGGGTTGAGTTGGGGTCACCACGAGACAGGACTCTTCATACAATCATAGCCATGAACATGCTAAAGGACCATGAAAAAAAAAAGAAAAGAAAAAAAAAGGAGGCTGTGCCTCCCTGTTTCACACAGTTTTCCACAGGGAGGCATTACTGCAGCTCATTCTAGGACATATCATAATATGCAGGCCTAATCACAAGGTTAGTGTACCAACAAGCAGTGTGGCCACTGCACAGTAGCATCTGTGGCACAAAAGCTAAAGGCACATGAAGGTCAGGTATTTGCTAGATATTCCAAAACCCTGCCTAAGGCTAAGGCCACACTAGGCAATAGCGCCGCGATTTGACTCACGGCGACTTTTCGCCGCGACTTTTAATCCGCACTCGCTGGGGAAACTTTTGCGCTGGCGTCTATGGGGAATTGCGGCGTAAAAACACACGCGGCGATCTTTTTTCTATTGTCGCTCGAAATCGCCTAGCGAGGCAATTTTGAGCGACAGTAGAAAAAAGATCGCCGCGTGTTTTTACGCTGGCGATTTTTCGCGATTCCCCATAGACGCCAGCGCAAAAGTTTCCCCAGCGATTACGGATTAAAAGTCGCGGGGAAAAGTCGCCGCGAGTCAAATCGCGGCACTATCGCCTAGTGTGGCCAAAGCCTAAGATATTTGTTGATGGGTACTAATGCCACAAGGGCCTGCAGAGTCACATTAGATACAAGGGAATGCATAGTCTTTTTCAATGTCTTAACAATATTGTTTTGTCCTCCCTAGATTTTGCCACAACAAATGTCTCCAAGTGGTCATCAACTCCATGAGCAAAATACTTTATGGCAAAATAAGTAGCAAACAAAGTCAATACTATGATAGATGTAAAAATGGTTTAATTTCTGGTGTCAGTATCTATTTAAGATGGCTATAGACGTGCAGATGAATCCTTATCTCTGACAAACGCTGGGATTTTGCAATCTCCCAACCTACCACAAAGAAATCAGATTAAAGTAGTTAAAAGAACAAATCAAAAGATGTTCTTCCCAACAAATAGCAGTGACAGCCCCCCCTTTGACATGGAAGGGGCAATACATGCAGAGATATTATCGGTAGCTGACAGAAATTTTCTAACCTGTCCGATCACCTGAACGACCGATCGCCACGAAAAATGTCTGGACACTCCACACACAGCCTGAAAATCATACGCAACTAAGATTGGTACTTTGAAATGTTTTGAGTCTATGGCCAGATTAAGGCCTGGTTTAGTGACCATGATCAGATCATAATGGAATAAAGGTGGCCATACACGGAAATCTGGCAGATCTTGATTGGATGGGACAAAAAATCCCGTCTGATCGCGGCCGCATCTGTTCGTTGATGCAGTCCCGCGATCCGTGGAGATCCCGCGATACGCCCGTTCCCGTTCATTAGGATCCGATTGTTGGGCCCACGATCGGATCAGCCTGATATTGCCCCCCTCAAGGATCTCTCCGTGTATGGCCACCTTTAGTTGGCAGCTCTTATCAGCCTGTGTACAGTGTGTAGATTCCACCTATGCAACAGATGGAAAAAATGAGAATGCTCCTATAATGTGGTGCATAGCTGTACTACTGGTATCCCTGGACCAGTGTATATTTTCCCAAAAAAAGTTGCCTGGTCTAAGGGGACATTTTTTTTTCTTCCACAATTGAAATCACTTCAAGACGCAGAACATCGTGTAAAATCACAAGTATTTCTAACAAACTACATTTTTATTAAAGGAACACTTAAATTACCAAGCAACGTAACCTTTACTCAAGAAACATTAAACCAATGTCTTTATAAGCGGACGAAGCTCCTTATAGAACAGTCTCAAGCGCAGAACTTACCCAGAAGAACCGGTGCTTAAAAAGTCAACTGCAAAGCCAAAGTAACTTCCTTCTGCCCCAGATTTAACAAATGGATTCTCCACGTCCAGATTAAAACAATAGCAGAGTTGCCTTATAAACAAAAAGTGCAACAACAGAACTAAAGCGGCCATTTCCACACCGCCCAGAAAGTCCCCAGCCCGCACACTTGAATCACTGTTAAAAGTCCCGCAGCGCACAGAATGCACAGCTCCTTCCCTGTTGCCGGATGAGTTATCCAGGCGTCACAAGTCTCATCTCGCGAGATTGCCATTAGAAGCTTTTTGTTTTTCACTTCTTACCTGCCCTCCATATTAATAACACTGCCATCCAGGATCGTTTTTACTAACTATGCCAGGAAAATAGTTCTTTAAAAGTACAGTTTCCTTGTGTTTTGTCTCTGCTCAGATTCATCTTGTTCCAGGGAAATCTTTTTTGGTTTTCTTGGCTTCCAACAATAACTGCCACAATCAGTGCTTCCCACTTTGACCAAAAAAGGAAAGAGTTTTTGTACCTATTGGGGTCAGCTGAAATTAGGTCATCATTAGTTTTTTACTCTGTGATAAATAGCTATGATCACAATTTAGGGACAAAACATGGGCACATTTAGGAGAAAACTGAATAAATCAATTTTGGTCATTTTCACACAAAGGGGCAAACTTACTAAAGGGCGAATCTGCTAACGCTAGTGAAAATTTGACAGCATGATGTCATTTCGTTAATTTGCCGATTTACTAACAGGCGCTGGCGTAAATTCGCTTGCGAAGTGGACCTACTCTTACGCCAGGCGAAGTTGCGCTATGGCGAAAGAACCTAACTAGGCTAATTCTCTAACTTGTGTAGCTCAGACCAGCCGAAGTGCAATAGAGTAGATAGGGATTGCTTCAAAAAAAGTTTACATTTTTTTTAAGTCCCAGAAAACGCTGGCGTCTTTTATAGGCTGAAAAATATTGTAAATTCTTTTGGGGGTACCCTCCTTCCCCCCTACATTTCCTAACATATGGCACCTAAACTACAGTGGGCACATGTATAGGGCAAAATAACAACTCTATTTTATTTTATGAAGCTTTCCCAGGCTTGTGTAGTGTAATATATTTGCTGCTACATATACATCCATTGTACTTTAACTTGGCACCATAGTCAAATTAGGCATCGCTAGCGTAACTTCGATTTGCTTGACTAATTAACACTAGCGCAACTTCGCTACCTTTCGCCTCCCTGAGCGCAACTTCGGATTTTAGAGAATTAGCGGCGCCCTGGTGAAACTTCGCCTGGCACAGTGCGGTGAAGGCATCGCTAGCGCATTTTCGGTGCTTAGTGAATTTGCCCGAAAGTGTGCAGGTTCCCTGTGATGTTGGTGAAGACTGCAGTGATGACAGGGGCTTTCCCTGTTTCACTGTGGAGTTAGACCACACCAGCTGTTAAACTCATTCTGAGTTCTGCTCTAGTTTGATGTGAAGACAAGAGCCATATTTTAACAATTTAGGGACACAATTTGGGGTTAATTAAGGGTCAGGGCACATGCTCAGATTCGGGGAGATTAGTCGCCCGGCAACAAATCTCCTCTTCTTCGGGGCAACTAATATCGCGCCGGCTAGAATGTAAATCGCCACGGGATGGCTTTGAGCGACTTTTGAATATGGGGGACCTATTTCTTTATTCTGCCTTAAAGGAATTGTTCAGTGTAAAAATAAAAATTGGGTAAATAGATAGGCTGTGCAAAATAAAAAAATGTTTCTAATATAGTTAGTAATGTAATGTATAAAGGATGGAGTGACTGGATGTGTAACATAATAGCCAGAACACTACGTCCTGCTTTGCAGCTCTCTTGGTTTACACTGACTGATTACCCTGGTTACCAGTAACCAATCAGAGAATTGAGGGGGGACCACATGGGTCATATCTGTTGCTTTTGAATCTGAGCTGAATGCTAAGGATCAATTGCAAACTCAATGAACAGATATGTACCATGTGACACCCCTTCAAGTCGCTGACTAAATCAGAGTTAGAGAACTGAAAAGCAGGAAGTAGTGTTCTGGTTATTATGTTACACATCCAGTCACTCCAGACTTTATACATTACATTTTTGATTAACTAACTATATTAGAAACATTTTTTATTTTGCACAGCCTATCTATTTACACTGTTTTTATTTTCACACTGAACTGTTAGTTTAAGCTATACCCTTTGTTGTTCTCACAGTGTACAGTAGATGGAACTGTGCTGTAGTATAAAGGTCTGGGTAATAGTGATGTGCGGCTGGCCTGATACCTGCGGGTCAGTCGGGTTTGTGCCAACCTTGCACCCCCATTCCTGCTTTCCCCACCACCTTACACTGTCTGTTTCCGACTTTCGGGGATCCGGTTTTATAGCCGTGCACCTGCTTGCCACCCCCCTTTTGTGACATCATCGGCGGGGCAGTACGGGTCTATAAAAGGAACCCAGAAGTCGGGCTCGGGCGGGCGCGGGTGGTGGGAGGTTGGATATCGAGTGGGGGCGGGTCGGGAAAAACCTGACCTGCACATCACTACTGGGTAACCATGTGATTGAGATCCATTGCTTTAGCCCTTACCAAGCATGCAGGAAGGGAATGAGTAGTGGAACCTACGTACATTAAGCTTAGTAAAGGATAAGCTATACTCCATAATAGGTCACCCTAGGAGTGACAGACAGGTTATTTAGGTGAGCAGCCTAAGGCTCCGACAAGGATTAACATCCCGGGTACTAATTGCCCAGAAGTAGGGACTAAGTGCATAGACTTAGGGATGTAGAGATTCCCCTGGGTTCCACTTAGGGAAAGATTGAAAGTTGGGTGTACCTTCAATTGCTGCTCTACTGCTGCTGTGTATGTTCCCTTGCCTGCAGGGACTAAGCTGATCATTGGTGCTTGTGAGTATATGCTATCCTCTGTTGCTCTATGTTCTTGATGATTTCTGTGAACTCTTATGTGGAAGAGTTGTTGAATGAACTATGTTCTCTGGTTAAGCATAAAGAACCACTGGCGCCCAATTATTGTGTAAATAACACTTTGTTACAGTTTCACTACACCCTGCCTCCACACCGTTGCGAGGGCATCACCCCAGAGAGAAAGGTCTCATCCGGAGCACAAATATATATATGGGTAAGCTCTTAGTAGAGACGGTGCCACTCAATTTACTATAGCACTACACTTAAATAGAAGTACCTTCCATGTACTACCGCCATGTTCTTTCAGCCATTTTATCTGCCTAGTATTACATATCCTCCCTGCTCCAATTTAACAGATGTACAATCCTTCTTATCACAACACTGAACAAAACATTTTCATTATTTCATCCCATCCACTAAACTATACTAGGCCTTTCAAGTACTATATAACAGTCAATCAACATTATCTATAGGGTGGGATAATCAATGGCACCCAATAAAGAGGACTGTGTATCAGCCAATCATGTCTAAGCAATTTCCAGAGCAAAGTCAGCTGCAGAACTAGCCAAGAGGCACTTCAAAAGTAGCCCAAAAATAGCACAATATGTGCAGCGAAACAATGTCTAAAAAATAAATGAATACATGTGAAAATATGCCTTTTTCAAATTTTCAATGTCGCAAATTTTTCCATGAAGCAAAATGTGTCAGATTTGCCCGTCACCAGGGGTGTAACTACAGGGGAGGGAGAATTGGATGGGAGACTGGGGTACAGAGCCCAAAATATGGTAACTCCAAACTTCTACACAAGTCCCATTGCATGCTAGGAATTGTAGTCTTACGTTAAACTTCGCAGTTGGCAAATTGATAAACAAATACTACATTACCCAACATGCCTTGGCACATTAGGGCAAGAAAAAACTTTGGCTGGTTTTCACAGTACAAACAGCCAAAGACCCAAAAAGTAGCCCAACTCCGTAGCTTGGCTAGTTTGTACTTTTAAAACCAACCTGGACTTTAAATTATTGGCTAATTTGGCTGGAAAATCGCCACCCTGGCAACTCTGAATCAGATGGTTGCTTTTGTTTTCTAACTTGTAGGTGACTGTTCAATGCTAAATGATTGGTTGGTATGGCCAACACGTTTGTCTCCAGTGTTAATATGCCCCATAGTGTATGCACTGGATTGTAGTGTAACTGTCTTAAAGGACTTCAACCCTAAACTTAAAAAAACCATACCCCCTACCCTACATAGACCCCCCTCCCCCCAGCCTGTTAGCCTCTAACGTTTTACTTACCCCTCGATGCAGATTCAGGCATCGGAGTTCACAGGTGCTATCTTCTCTTCGGAAATCTTCAGAATGAAACTGGCATGGCAGCGCATGGGCAGCTGGAGCAATTTTCTGCTTCGCAACAACTGTGCATGCGCCAAACTCACGAAAATTACCAAAGCGCCGGTCTCATTACGAAGATTACCGAATCGGCTGCAGATGGCACCGTGAACTCCGATGCCTGAATCTGCACCAAGTGGTTAATAAAATGTTAGGTGCATTTACCCGTGGTAACACTTAGACTGGGGGGAGGAGGGTGGGGGTGTATGTAGGCTAGAGGTTTTTTTAAGTTTAGTGTTGAATTCTCCTTTAACAGTGCAGTTTACAAAACATTTGCCTGATTTCCCCATGTGTGTAAAATAAAGGCTGTTTGAAATTCCATTCAATTATATACTTGTTTTAAATGTTTTATACCGCTGGGCCCTTTTAGTCATGAAATGCTCTAATGCTCTGGCCACTGCATGTGTAAGAGGGAGTCAGCACAGAGAGCAGGAACAAATTATGAAGTTTAATATCTGAAGGGTGAGGGCTTAGCCAGGAGGAGGCAGCTGATGGGGCTGGTGAAGAGGACAGGGTGGAGGAATGAGCGAGGAATTGTGAAAGCTGGAGGTATAGACTACATGGAGGATTAATGAGACAGAATGAGTGGAAGGACAGTAGAAGTGCTAAGGCTAACGTAGGAGTGCAGCTCTGAGAAGAGATTAAAATGTTTGCTATTGATTGTGAGTAATGCTGAAGGAATGAAATCACCATAACGCACACAGGAAGTAAGCCAGACACACCACATATCTAGGAACTCTGGAACTCTTAGCACAGCTAAAAATATACATGGTGCCTCTACTGCCACATAGCATGGAATAGCTCACTGACCACTTTGTAACAGCAGTGTGACCTCACTATATAATGGCAAAGTAGCCACTAGCGAGGTACTGCGATGTGATTTTGTTAAAAGGGAGGTTTACCAAAAAGAAAAAGATACTGCATTCTACATTCTAAACCTACATCTAAAACCAAAGAATTGGTTCATTTTGTTACAAATGCTATTAAAGCAGGAAATTTGATTATATACATTTTAAATGCAGAATGGAGAATTTTATCAAAAGATCCTTTTTTTTTTATATAGATTTTATGTAGAAAACTACAGTTCCCAGTTGTAATTGTTCTGCATTCTCATTTTACCTTACAGAATGTCATAGGTCACAAATGTAAGGCACTACACAAGTAGAGAGCTCATGCTGCTGTATATGAAATACTCATCAGGTGCTTATCCCCCCCCACCTCTCCTGCAGAGGGTCCCATGTTATATCAGATCTGGAGTACAAATTATGCCAAGCTGAAGTTGTAGTTAAACGGATCAAATAGCTTTACTACAAGTTTTTGCCAAAATATTTTAAGCCAATTTCCCCTCCCTAGTATTACAAGAATTAATTCCCCCTGCTTAATCATAATTTAAAAGGCAGCAAAACCATCAACCTGGAACAAAAATTGACTTGCTTTTATTATAACACCATTTTGAATCCTGCCTGTGATCATCCAAAAACACAACCCTTTCTCTTCAAGCTAATCCTCTCAACACTATTCATACCTTCTTGTTAGTTTTCATGTCTCTCCAGATGGATGGTTGCAATTTTGCATTTTCGTTACCAGCTATATATAAATTGGACGTGCTGCGTCAAATTCGGCAGCTGGGGACCCGTTATAAACGAAGTGTTGTGACGTCAGAACAAGCCTTTATAAGGATATAATTTAGTCTGGTCCCATAGGGAAATGACCAGACTGTAGAATAAATATATATATACTGGGTATAGCAGAAAATCTGGTCGTCTTCTATGTATACCTAGTCAGCATATTTATATGGAGTATGTCAGTTGTCACTATTGGCAGTTGACTTTTAGGCTGTTTCAAAAGTTGCAGTGGAAGCCATCTATGACTATTCAGCATGAATATTCTGTATACTGTGTGTTCTGCTGCAGAAAGCCACTATTATAAAGATGGGCTGGGTGTCCAGCAGAAAATTATGGACCACTAGTAGACAAATAAGCCTATTCCATTGTTATAAGGCAAGAGGAGACTATTCTGTTCTACTATAGACAGATCAGAAAATTGACTAAAGATGCTGGGAGAGAGCAGCAGGCAAATAAAATCATGGCCTTAGTGATAAGCTGTAATGTACTAGTACCAGGCAGCACCCACACAGTGTGCAGTCCTAGGGTGCAGAGATATTGATGCATGAGAGCTGGGTGGGGGATAGGGATATAAACTAAAAAGTACTAAGATGCTATCAGGCTCTAATTCTCCATTGACACCATGTTCTTATTTAAAAGGCAATTTCCTCACAATTAAGACAGTAAATATATAAATAAATATTTCACTAACTTCACTACCCTAGTCAGTATTTTGTGAAGGCTCAAGTTGAGAAGCATCCATACTTTAGCTAAAATACTTCAGCAAAATAACAGCTCGTTATATTAAAAAAAAAAGTTTACATTTGGCATAGTCAAGTGGAAACATGTCTGCTGCTGCCTCTATTGTCCTCTAGCATTGGTGAGTACAATACAAAAAAAAAGAAAATGTAAATGAATTTATGGTTGCCCTTTAAAGGGTTAAAACCTTTGGTTTTGGGTAATTCAGTATCTAAAATTGCTCAACATACTGTGATGAGCTGTTTGGAAGGGGCCAGACAATGGCATATTTATGTGCTTCTTCACTAGCTGAAAAGTCAGTGGAAAACATAAAAACATCTAACAATCAAAACTGCAAGCTCAGCTAATAATATTTTCACAAATGCTGGGAGAAAGAATAGAGATATAGATAGTGAAAGCAGTGTTGGAACTTTTCACTTCAAAGTTTCAGAAGTTGGTCTATTAACTTTACTATTCGTATATTTTACTTCACCACTAATTGAATTCAATGTTACATATAGTAGAGGAGGTTGAAAAACAGGCATGTTGTCCATGAAGTTCAATCTTTTTGCCAGAGTTAAACCTTACTGCTGGCTAACTCAGAGGAAGGCAAAAAAAAAAAAAACCCATCTGTAGCCTCTCCAATTTGCCTCAGAGGGGGAACAAAAATTCCTTTGTGACTCAAAGACGTCAATTAGACCAGACCTTGAATCAACTTTGTTCTAAAAGTTATTTATTTTTTTTATGGAATGTTTTTATTTAGTTTTATAAAGGAGAACAAAAAACAAAACATATACAGACAAAGTAGAGAAGTAATCTGAATTTGGAGGAGCAAAAGGAGGTGCCATAAACCATAAAGTATAACATAAATAGACACTGAACAAGATAGTTACGCAAGTATGCCATGTCCACCAAACAATAATTACAAAAGATATGAAAGACCTGAATCAAAAAGCCAACCAGGTCGCTCATAGAATACTCGTAGATAACAAGCTATTGATTTGATGACTCCTGGGGGGTGAGTGATGACTCCGTGCCTGTGACCCACAAAGATTCTGTATGTATTGATTTGTATCTTGCACCGCGTTATTGTTGAGTAATAATTCTGTGTCAAACCATGTGGTATGCCGAAAAGTGTAAATCGTTAGATGTCGAGTATGAGTGGGGAGTGAGGAGATATATGTCATCCAGGTTGAAAAAATTTTTTCTACATTTTCCTCTGTTTGTAGTGGTTTCCAACCAGTCCATGTGGAAGATATGGTGAAGTTTTTGTTTAACCAGCGAAAGTGGAGGCACCGATGGGGAAAGCCAATGATGGAGAATAGTTTTTCTAGATGCTGCCAGTAATCTTTCCGCTAAGCGTCTCTCAGATCGAGACAGTGTCAGTTGCGAGGGGGGAGACCCAAAAAGAACCCATGACAAAGTAAAGGGAGCTGCCTGTTGCGTTAAAGAATTCCAGTATCCCTGCACCTGTTCCCAAAATTTCTGTATTACGGGGCAAAGCCAAAAACAATGTACAAGGTCTGCTCGAGACTGATTGCATCTCAGACAGTTATCTTTGTTTCTAAAAGTTAATTTTAATATCTTTGCCTTGTGTTCTTGTTGGATAGAAAGTGATAAAATGCAAACATCCTACTTTTAATTTAGCCTCTTTCTCTCCCGTGTTGCCAATCATGTAAATCAGGACTGTCCACCAGAATGAATACATGTATATATACAACGATAATCGTGTTGCATTATCAACATACTACATGGGAAAATGTAAAGAAACTTTTATAACCCCTTTATGTTTCTGTAATGCTGTTACATACTAATAATTTTGTTTTGCCTCTAATTTATTTTGCTCCTTGTGCTTCTTGCAAAACAAAAATCAGTATTAACTGATCACTTGTTATCAAAACTTTATTTTATATTTCAGCCAGTTCAATTGATAAAAAACAGATTTTAATAATTACTTTGCTTCTAACACAGGGAAACAGTTTACGGCAATATTAAATGCTGGGCATTGTTTCCCACAAGCCATTGCCCCTTCAACAGGTAACTACCAAATACCCCTTTTCCCACAGAAAAATGTTGATCATTACATTTAAAATACTTTACGTGCACCCATCCTACTTTAACATCCTACTTTAACATGAGAAAAGGCATAAGAAGGTATGGTGATCCAAAATTCCAGGTCAAGTATTCTGGTTAATAGGTCCCATACCTGTACTTGTGCCACCATGGCTATTACATGCAGTAGATCTTGCCAGTCAAACAAATTTTCCTTTTTTTGAAGAGCAGAAACCTAGACAATGGGATGGCAGTGGATGTGATCTTAGATTTTGCTAAAGCATTTGATACAGTAGCACACAGGTTAATTGATCAAATAAAAATTGGCCTGAACAAAAATATTTGTACGTTAATATATAATTTTCTAAAAATCACAGTAAATGGAACATATTCAAATTGGAACAGTATTGTTAGTGGCGTACCACAGGGGTCTGTCCTTGGTTCTTAAATGACCTTGAGGTTAGAAACGGTACTGTATTTTTGCCGATTATTGTGCAAAATTATTAGAGACTAGACTTGAAAATTAAAAAGTGAACAGCAAACTGGCAAATGAAGTGTGTGTGTTTATATATACTTGCTGTAAACACTGGAGGGGATGAACTTGATGGGTTTAAAAGAATTAAAACATACCATACTGTTGCCCTGCACTTATAAAACTGGTGTGTTTGATTCAGAAGCACTACTTGGTTATATGTAGTGGTATATAAATAAGCTGCGGTGTAGCTGTGGGGGCAGCCATTCAAAGGAGAAAAGGCTTAAATTACATTGCAGATTATCTCTGTAGAATAAAATGTCGTTATACACCATTTATATTTAACTTAGAAATTGACACACACATACAGTAGTAGTGTTTCTGAACCAGCAGATCAGCTGAATCGACAGATGTACATTTTAATTATATTAAAACACCTCATAATTTTTGGTGTTTCTTCGCAAAGGCACAAAAACATGAATATTTTATACATAAAATGTTTATTTCACAAATACACATATTCAGAGATAATGAATGGCATTGGTATTTGATTTTGGATCAAAAACAGTCAAACTTTCCTAGTCACTTCTAAGTTTTAACAGGTTACACCAAAAACAGGCTCTCCTAAAAATCATGCTGCAGAACTTTGTGCATTACTAATGCTTCACATAATATTCAGAACAGTTAAGTGAACGTGATACTAAATATTTTACAAAATGTAGTCGAGCTCGTAGCGAATGTATGTGTTCTTTTCATCATTATATATACGAGGATAATGAGCAATGAGGGCATCTTGCGAGCCAATATAGATCGAATTGTATATTTTCCAATATACGTCCCTCACTTTCCTGGCAGGATGAAAGAGGCCCTAGAGGAAAAACAAAGAGCAAAGTATGAGGTTTGGAGACAACATACAGGTATAATTTAAAAAAAAAAAAAAAAAAAAAAAAGATCAGCAACAATGATTCAACTTCAAAGTGTTTCATACAAATTTTGTTATTCTCGCAGGATCTACTAGGTCAGTAAAATAGATTTTGGATAAATAGAAATCATTTTACAGGCAACACGCACTGCCCCAATCTTACAAACATAGGATAACATTTTAATGTGCATGACACGGGTGGAGTATACACCCTGCTGAAGAATAAAGAAAGCAGAGGCAATCAAGTATGGCTCAATGTCCCAGTAAGGTTTCATCCATCACTAAAAGGAATTACTGAAATGTACCACCACAATGGATTTCGAATACCACTAAGAACAGCAACACATGTTCTTGGGACAAACAAGATGTTTATTTGTAATATAAAAATATATGAATTTAAGAAAAACAAAAAAATACCTGTAAGCAATACTGCACCATTCTACAAGGACCAATGGCAACTCGCAGGCCTTCGAGCGCACCCATAACAGCTTGGATTACATGAGGGGAAGTTTCAAACACATTTGGCCAAACATAGTTCAGCAAATGGTTCAGAGAATCTTCACATCCAAATCCATATACGCCAAGTGACATATGCTGAACAACAGCACTGGCTGTTTGTCTGTGCACAAGATCTCTAAAAAAAAATAAAACAGGGTGGGGGGAAATTAAAGAGACTGTAAAAAAGAAAAAAAAAAATTCCCCCTTCCCCAATAAAGAATTTATTTACCTGTCCATTAAAGCATCTTCCAGCAATGGTGTTACTGCATAAATATAATCCTTTCCCATTTCTCCAATGTATTCAAAAAGGAAAGAGAGGGATTTTAACACACCATTTTGAACATTGAGTTCTGGCACTCTGTATTCATTCATCAGTGCTGGTAAAACTGTAAACGGTGAGCAGGTTTCTGCAACAATAGCTATTGCGACTGTGGTGCAAACTCTGTTTTGTCTCTCTTGAACCTTCAAATTATTAAGAAGTGTGGCAAGGACATCATGAGGTCTAAAAGAGAAAAAAAATGTTCCATTAACACAAAGAAACAAAGGCAACCTGAATTTAAAGGGGAACTATTGCAAAAATGAAAATTTACTATAAGCTTCATCTTACTGAAATAAGATACAATTAAATATTCTGTATCTGTATCATTTCTGAGATAATCAAGTTCATCTTCACTATCCCTCTCAGCATCTGTTTCTCTTCATTTTCTCATTATGCAGCAGTTGGGTGTCATTCATTCCTTTCCTAGCAGATGTATTAAAGCTCACTCAAATAACTAATTCCAGTACAAACAAAATCTAACACAATTAATGCATTTTGCACAAATCCTGCATGTAGAGAGACATGAGGTCTGGCGACTTTATTAATAGTGTGAGCTCTAATACATTCTTTAGACAAAAGGAGCCCCCCTATAAGATATATTGGATCTAACGGTCAATGAATATCTGAAACCAACAGATACAGAGAAAGGGATAGTGAAGGTGAACTTGACAGTACAGAATTTTTTATTGATTATATATAGAAAACTTATTTCAGTATGCTGAAGCTTATATTACTGCCAGTGGAACAATAGTTGGTACATTTATTAAAACAGTTTCTACAACTGACTTTATTTGCCCCATTGCTTTAATGCCTTAAGTGCAATACAAAATAAAATCTATGGTGTGGCTATATAGTGCTTTAAGTGCCAGTGCTGTTTTATACAGCGCATCATTTATGAGCCTTCAAAGCAGCACTGCCTGAAGCACATGTAAGCGCTGTGCACCATAGCTGGACTTCAAGTGATGCCCGTGGAAGGTTGCGGACAAGACTGCCATGCATAGACACATGCATGCTGCCGCTTATACTGTCGTGATTTAATCTAATTTGATTCCAGAATTCCCTATAGTCTTTACATATGCCAAAATTTAGGTATGCACCTAATCCAAGATTCGGTTCGGGATTCGGCCTTTTGCAGAATGATTCAGATTCGACCTAATACTACTAGCCAGCCGAACCCTAATTTGCATATGCCGAATATTTCACGAAGGATTTGGGTGTTCAGCCGAATACAAAATAGTGGATTCCGTGCATCCCTACTAAAATTGTAAGAAAATTAATTTGTATTTTATTTTGGGAGACGGGTTTGAACATTTTGGTTAGGCAGGCTTAATGGCTAATATTGGTAAGTTTCTCCCCTTTCATCCACTTGATTTTGATCTTCAAATTAATATTACCATGTCCGTGTAACAAACAATCATTCTTGTTCATCGTGCAAAAGATCAAAGCTTTTACATGTATGGTCAGCATAACTAAATCTGTTTCAGGCAATCAAATTAGAGTAAAGGCACTGTGGGCAGGGGACTTCAAGCTGCTCCGCCATTATGTCAGAATATAATTAACTTTAAAGCAGCTGGCACTTTTTTTGCAGACAAATAATTGCTGAAAAATGAAGAGTGCTGTATTTTTGAATAATCACCTGCATGAAACTGCACTGGGCGGGATGGTGTCAGTATAGTATCTAAAGGTGGCCATACAAGGGCCGATAAAAGCTGCAGACAGACGAGTCGGCAGCTTATTGGCCCATGTATGGGGCCCTCCGATATCTGGACGAAAGTCGGCCAGATGACTAAAAATTCTGTCGAATCATGGCAGCATCTGTTCGTTGATGCGGTCCCGCGATCCGACTGCCGGTTACCCATCGTTAGGATCTGATCGTTGGGCCCTAGGGCCCACGATCGGATCAGCCAGATATTGCCCACCTCAAGGTGGGCATATCGGGGAGAGATCAGCTCGTTTGGAGACATCGCCAAACGAGCGGATCTCTCCGTGTATGGCCACCTTAAGCAAACTGCTTCAAAAGAGCAGTGAATTGAAACTTTTCTAAATAGACCAGATAAGTCCCAAGTTATAGTCTACTTGCAGATGACAATAAAATACTATATGACGATGATGGAAAACAAAAAGAAGGCCTTCTCAAACCCAATACAGAATCTAGAACAATTGTGGCCATGCACATACCAAAAGGATACACTATCGGATGAAATGACATACGAGGAGCTATACAACCCAGGTCAGATAGCACACAATTTTATCTAGATTTTACAAATCTAGGGAAACCAAGATATTTTACAGTAGTCAATTGACTTTCTTTGGCTATGTGAGAATATTCGCTTAAGGTATAAAGATATTGAGCAATAGAGGGGCTGAATATATGAAGCTAAAAGACGAGTTAAATAAATATACCCTTTTGCTCAATAGGTTAAATATCTGAGAAACAGTCGGTACTTACCCAATAGCTTTTGCAATATAGCCAAAGGTATTGACAGTTGCTCTTCTAATTGCTTTTTTATGCGCCTTTAGCAGTTCCAGTAACTCAAAACAAATCCTCATCCATTCTCTTGCTGACACATATTCTGCACCTCTGAAAATATTAAAAACATAAATGTAAAGATAATTTTCCTTATTTACCCAACAGATACACTGGCTAGCTCAGGGTTAACGTGCTATTTTTTGTTGCAAGTCTCTTCTGTTCCTGATTCCTTGCTTGTGATGTCACATTGGTCAGCAACTTGCAGGCTTATCACTGTGTAAGATCATGGGGGGGCCAAGTCCCTGGTTCTAGTGGCTTTCTTTCTTATTCTCCACTTACACTTTGCCTGCTCATTTGACTTTCCTGCTGTCCTGCCTACCCAGTTATTTGGTCTGTCTTTGACTTTGCTTTATACTTTAACTTGTACTCGGCCCATGTCCTTACTTGTTTGAAGGTGGCCATACACTAGGCACATATTTTCCAATCAATAAGTATCTGATTGGGAAGGATGGCAAATACAGGTATGGGATGCGTTATCCAGAAAAACTTTATCCATTTTGTTGCGGTGACAAATAGCATCATGTATCATTGGCCTTAAACTAAAAAGTTACTTCAGTACACATATACTTTTTGTAGCATACTCTGTTAATTGTCTACATGTTTAATAAACCTAAATGAACAGAAAGGGGAGTAAGTAAATACAGATAATCAGATCTGAATGAATCCCCTCCCTATCACCCCCTTAGTTGTGACTGTCTTTGTAGCTTATGCATGGGGGCAGGGGGTTCTTTCTGTACTGGCAATCTGATTAAAATTTAGAAACATGAAATAGTTTAATTTTCTCTGTTTGCCCATTTAGCACAAGAAAATAACAGCATAATCGTATTCTTATAAATGAAAATAAGTCAAAAATTAGTTTCAACATAAACCCTATTAACAAAGACATGTTGAACAAGCATACTGCCTTATAAAGGTAAAAAGTATATGTTCTACAATAGTAGAATGCGATTTCTTTTTAATTTTAGATTTTGCCTTTACTGCAAGAAATAAATAAACACCATACATATACAATAAAAAGAAAAATATATAATAAGTACAAAGTGCTATTCATTCGACTCATGTTAAACAAAGAGTAAACTGCCCTTTAAGGCTTTTCAAATTTGTACACAGCTTCTGACAGGCTGTTTATTTGCAGTTTATATGAAGTTAGTGGCAGCAACACATACAAGACTTAAAATTAAAATAGCATTTAAGCCCATTACCTGTCTGCAATACGACCAACAAGATCAATGCAGTTCTCTTGTACTTTCTCGTGCCTGTTTTTCAGGATAGGCGTTAACCTTGGAAGAAGATCTTTGATTGGAGGGGTCATCTTGTGCATGCCTAGTGTGCCAAAGTTAAACAGTGAGTAGAACAATTATTGATTAAAATAACACACAAATAAGGACACATAAATAAGAACACAATGATCCAATGCTTACCTATAACATTGACAATTGCTTTAAGTGCTCCTAAAATACTTCCCAGTACTTCAGGGTACTCTTCTCCAAGATATTCATACAAAACAACACCCAAATGTCCCATCAGTTTTTCCTATAATTAAACAGGGAAAGGTTGTTTAGTAAAGTAAACACAACCCCCAAAAATATAAAGCACAATAAAAACAAATCCAAAAAGTGTCATTAAGATAGGAGCACACACCTCTTGACAAGTTTTCATGACAACTGCAGTACGTGATATCAAGTCAGCAGCCTGCTGTCTCACTTTAGCAGATTTATTATTCAACCGCCATAGGACTGTTCCACAAATTTGTGGCAGGTAAGGCTTTACTCTTTTTCCAAGAGCATTTACAACAGTGCCAAATCCATTTAACATCACAGAATCCTAAAATGAGACAGAAAAAAAATATATATATTTTTAGAACAGAGCACACAACTGCTGCAAGTAAATTATCGTATCCAATGAAATCTGTTTTATTTTACATACCTAATTTTAAAGTTTTCCCTCATTTTACTCCAGTTTGTTGTCCCACCAACATATAATGCATATCCCTAATTTTATTTTTTTCTGGATTTTACACCATTTTTTCTGGTACCATTGAAAATGTAAAATGGGGTTCTACTGTTATTACTCTTCACTCTCTCCAAAAGACAAAATCTTAATATACATCATATTCCTAAGCCAAAATTTCAAATCTTATAGCTCGATTTAATTGGAACAACCCCAAATTCCACAATAAATGAGTTACGAAACTGAATAGTATTTTCTTCAGTTAAACAAAAAAGTTTTTTTTTTTTTTTGGGTAGAGGATCACTTTAAGGGTATCCAGCAAGCATATGCATACTGAAGCAGTTACAAGTCATTACAAATGAATGTAGAGCAAAAATAATGTATAACAATGTAGTACTTTTGCATACCTCCGTTGTTTGCTCCTGGAATGCATACAGGATGCCATCAATAAGCTGTTCCTCAAGCTTATGATCAATATCTGCAGCTCCGAGATTTCCCATTATTTTCTCAATGGTTTCCATAACCATTTTCCTGTATTGCTCAGCTTCATCCTTTAAGTCGTCTACAATTCTTGATATTATTTCAGCAGCTCCCACTTTGTTTGCAAGTTCAACTGTGGTATCCACCAACTGTATTATATAAAACAAAGAATGCAATCATTCAAGCTGCAAACTTCCTTTATCCCACAGACATCACAGTTTCTTTTAAATTGCAATAATTAAAATATGCACGCTGTGTATTTCTTCCAAGAAATGGTATAGAGCTACCACTAGACATCTGCTCTGGTACACACAGAATCAATACGGATGAAAAGAGGAGGCTGTGTGGTCATTTCTGTTTACTGGGTGTTAAGACATCTTAAAGGGGTTGTTCACTTTTGAATTAATTTTGTGCAATTGGTTTTAATTTTTTATTATTTGTGGTTTTTTAGTTTTTTAGCTTTTATTAAGCAGCTCTCCAGTTTGCAATTTCAGCCATTGCTAGGATCCAAATTACCCTAGCAACCATGCATTGATTTGAATAAGAGACTGGACTATGACTAGGAGAGGAACTGAATAGAAAGATGAATAATAAAAAGTAGCAACAACAATACATTTGTAGCCTTACAGAGCATTTGTTTTTTTAGATGGGGTCAGTGACTCTCGTTTAAAAGCTGGAAAGTGTCAGAAGAAGGCAAATAATTAAAAAACTATATTAAAAAAATAATGAGAACCATTGAAAAGTTGCTTACAATTGTATTACATACTAAAATTTAACCTGAAGGTTAAGGTGATCTTAGATCAAACCTTCTAGGCTGTGTTTGACCAGCCAAGGGGACAAGATTTTGCAGGGCATCCAGCCTAGAGATGTTTTTATAAGGTATTCTGGTTCATTCAAAACCTTATGGCCAGAGCTGTGTGCCCCTGCCATTTCAATATAATAGACTTTGTCAATGCAAACAGAATAGAAATACTCTTTTAAGCTATTGTTGTGGCAAAGTCAGTGATTTGGTTCAGGAGAGGGGATTCACTGGAATAGTGGTTATCAGCCATGGCAAATAGGTATTCTGCCAAGTCATGAAAGTGTAAGCAGGTCCAGACCTTCACTTTCTGTTACAGTGTTGTAGGAGTTTCTGCTCTGGCAGCGTAGGAAGAAGTACAAACATTTAATTAATTTTTAAGCTCGTGAAGTGTGGGTGTTTACGATGTCCAAAGCCGTGTTATGCTCTGGCCTCAGGAATGTTCGTATGGTAGGTGGTCAGCAGCAAACAACTATTTCGTGTATAATTTCTTATTTAACATACCAAGTATTTGATGCACTATATTGTTTTTTCGTTTTCTGTACCCTTTAATTTAATTTTTAAGCTTAAACTATGATGATACATTTATTTTTCCTACTTGTAATGTGTGGAAGGTATACTAGGACACAATTATGATAACACAGACCCAAATGTGCGTGCTGTCTGAAAGGGAGAGAGAGAGAGAGATTCAAAGCTCCACTGAACAGAGATTTAACAATATTATGGATTGTTTTAAATCACCTAACAGTAGTATGCAATTAATGGCCAGTTTAGGTGTTCTGAGGCCATGTTTGCTTGCTAGACAGTCAAATGTAATGCAAAAAATGATAATTGTATGCTGTGGTTTATGGAGAGAAATAAATAAAAAAAAAGCTATATATATATTTGATGTGCAGTACTGAATAAATTTGTAACATGCAACTTAGTGCACAGCTACTTATTTGTTAGTTTGTGCTAGTAACTACATGTTTTAAAGGAGAAGGAAAAGCTAAAATTACATCAAGCTATAATTATTGCCCATTACATGTATATATACTTACCAGCAGTCATTTCATCATGCAGTTTCAGTAATTCTGGAGCTTTAAATTGTTTTTAAAATAAGTGCCTGGCTGTTCTGAAAAAATATATCCCTGCTGCAGTACAAATATCCATCTACTCAGGGCACATGCATGCGCAGTTATTGTCAGTTGCGCTCTGCACAAGCGCACAGTATTCTTCTTTCTTCCCAGTTAAACGATGGAAGTTCAGGTCACATGACCAACCCGAACGTGATATATGACCTCTCTGCCCATCTACATTCTCTTATGCACCAATAAGATTAATGCTTCCCAGTTGCCTAGGGCTTTTTTTCAGCAGGCAAGCAAGCGGAGAAGCAGGGGACAGCCAAGTCACAGCAGCGTTCAGGCCTTATTGAGGTCTGTACTAATAAAGCATTCATTTGTAAAAAAAACAAAAAAAAAAACGCTGTGTTGTCAAATTGTTATACCTGCGCAGTATCACTACAGTGGTGGAGAGGAAGTGACAAGGACAGCTGAATATGGTGCTGCAAAACGAAGAAACAGCTGGGATTTTGCAAGTAATACTACAGCAGAATGGTAGCAATTTAAAAGTTTATAAGGCAGAGTTTCAGGAGAGGGGGCTAGGGGCATGTTACAGAGGTTTTAGTTTTAAAGCTTGCCGTCTACTTTAATAAGAGAGCTTCACTTTATCAGAGTATAAAGCCATCTCCAGGTTACAAAAGCCACAAGATACAATATGATGTTATTATTGTGACCAGAATTTTAATAGGCTACTTAATTATTTAACCGTAACTTTTAATTGACAGGTAGGTCTAACATGTCTTTTAGGGGGCTCCCTTTCTTAGCAGAATAACTAAAATAACCGACTCCAGCACATAACAAAAGATAACAGACTCTGGCAAACACCCTGCACACAGAGAAACAGGATTTCCATCAGAGCCGGTTACTTATTATATAGAGTGAACCCCTAGGTTAAGGGTGCAACCCCCCCGAAGGTTCTATAAAACCTAAGTCTGAATCAAAAACTGACTCCACCTACTGCATGAAGATAGAATGAAGAGAGACAGGTTGCTCAGAGGGGGAGATTGAAAAGTAACTTGATTATCCCATAAATGGTACAGAATTTTTAATTGCTTATATTTAGAAATGTTCTTATTTCCGCAAGATGAAGCTTATATAAAGTTTACATTTTCGCGATAGATCCCCTTTAAGACTGGAGTAGCTATCCTTCATAATGTATGGGAGTTTCATGGCTAATAATAAATCAAGGTGATTCATTTTATAGACTAGAAATCTGCTTTCTTTTAAAACTGTAAGGAATGTTTGTTTGCTACTAGCCACACGTCATATAGTATTTGGGTAAAAAAAAAAAAAAAAAGATTTGAAATGCTTAATATGACTAAAAGCCAAGTAAACAGCCACAACCAAATTGTCATGGATGACTTAAGATATTGACAATTCAGCAACAAGTTTGATTATATAATAGTAGGACTGTGTCTAGCATATGCTCTTTATACCAAACTATTGTTAAAATACATTTTTGTATTGCTATATGCATGAAAATGCATGAAGAATTCAATGTTGGATAACCCTGCTTGCATTCCATAGCACATAATCAGCAGACACCATTTTTTTTGGCCAACATGATGATTGGGGCCAGGACATTACATCAGCAGTAACATCCTTGGGGTTTCCACTTTAGTCCACCCTCATATGTTATTAGCACACTAGGGTAAAGAAATACACAGAAACTAGTAACAGGGTTAAAACCTTTGTGTACCTGTCTGTAGTTTCTTCTATCCAAAGCCATTCGATGCTGCCAGAAATGTTTAAAAAATGGTGGGAGAATTTCTGTCTTGATATAATTTGCTTCAACTCCATCTGTCCCACAACACTGTTTAACCACCTGAAAGGAAAACACAACATTAAAGAGCAAGTTGTTTTTCAGAAAAAACACAAGCTGAACTAGTCTTTATTGGTATTAAATGGGTCCGATTTATTTGAGAATAAAGCATGTGTATCAAAATGTATTGGTGGAGGGTGCACTGACATACATTTGTAAAAACAATCATACCTTAGACAGGGACAACACTCATTATGAATCAAATTATTAAGTTCAGACAAGTGACATCACTGAATGGTACACAAGTGTTTACTACTATAATAACAACATTTTAGATGCTCTTCCTCTGCACTGTATGTGTACAATAAAATGTTTAATTAATGCTGGAAGTATAGTAGGTTGTATTCAAACAAAATAGAGCAAATAAAGTGAATGAAACCAACAAGTAACCAAAACAGCTGCCTTAAATAAAACCAGAAAAGCTGCAAGTCATCATCTTTAGTGAGATCACAGCTTAAAGGTCTTACAGTTAAGAATGTCCACATTAATTTAGCTCTACCAGCTTGTGTGTGTTAAGAAACAAAACAACGCAGTCCTTAACAGGGCTGTTCACCTTCCAACACTTTTTTTCAGTTCAGTTGTTTTCAGATAGTTTACCAGAAATAAAGACTTTTCAATTAACTTTCTAATTTTTTATGCGTGCTTGTTTTTCTCATTTTTAAGTGTAAAGTTTAATTTTCCACCTTCTAAAGCAGCTCTGGGAAGGGGGGGGGGGGTCGCTGACTCTTAAACCCTACTAAATTGATACATTTAGTTGATCCATTTCTTATCTTTGTCCCTGCTGGGCAGAATCCCTGAATTTCATTACAAGCGGCTGTTAGAATTGATACAATAGTTACTAATACTGCAGAGATACTGTTGAGAAATACATCAACTAAATGTTGCAAAATTATAACAGTTTAGAGTCTGCACCTGAATAACTGAGCTGCCAGACTCAAACGCCAGAGACAGGAACATTTAAATGTAGATTTTTGGAAAACTGTAAAAAATAAAAGATGGAAGGTAACTGAAAAAAGTCTATTTCTGGTGATGAACCTGAAAACAATTGAACTGAAAGAAGTGTTTGGAAGGTGAACAACCTCTTTAAGGGAAAAAATTGTAAAATCACTTGTAGGTGCCAATTTGTTTGGCTTCAACTAGCGATTCTATACCAGCTCTCCCAGGGAGTCGCCAGCCAGGGGTTCTGTTTGCTAAACTTCCATTTTACCAGACTTCCACACAAGTTGATGCACAGTAGATGTTTCCACAAGATTTCTGTACTGTGCATGTGCAAAGTGATGCTCTGAAAACTGTACCCCAGGATTGTGTGTTTTTGAAGAACATCCTGAGGTAGCAGGTATGGTGCTGCCGCTAGCCACGGGCCCAGAGTAATGTTTGCTAAGCAAAGCATTTCCATTTTTGTTTAATTTCCAGGTGCGCCCTGGAAATTTGGTCGAGTGTGCAGCACAGAAATCTTGGGCAAAGTTCTGCACTGCGTCTCAACTCACCTAGAAAGCCAGGGGAAATAAAGTACACCGTTAATACTGCACCAGCAAACCGTATCCTGGGCTGGTGTGCTTTTTTGATCACAAATCTCAAATATGAGCTCATAAAGTGTGGGTGTAGATGTCCCATTTTGAATTTAATTTGGAATTTAAGAGTAACACTAATTAAAAATCAAATTCTACAAATAAATCCTGAAATTCAGACATTTCTTGAAAACCTTGTCAACCCCATTCTGAAAAAACCCTCTCTTGATCCCTCCAATCTTGACAACCTCCGACCTATCTCTCTGCTACCTTTCATCTCTAAACTACTTGAGCGCCTAGTCTACAACCGACTTACCTCATTCCTCTCTGACAATAACCTGCTAGACCCCCTACAATCTGGTTTTAAGCCACAACACTCCACGGAAACTGCCCTGACTCGACTAACTAATGACCTTTTAACCGCAAAAGCCAACAATCATTTCTCACTACTAATACTGCTTGATCTCTCAGCCGCATTTGACACTGTAGATCACCCTCTCCTCCTCCAGTCCCTCCAGTCGCTTGGCCTTCGTGACACAGCCCTGTCCTGGTTCTCTTCTTACATCACCAATCGTTCCTTCAGTGTCTCCTACAATGGCGTATCATCGTCTCCCCTACCTCTTTCTGTTGGAGTTCCTCAATGCTCTGTCCTAGGACCATTACTATTCTCCCTCTACACTTCCTCCCTTGGCAAATTAATAAATTTGTACGGTTTCCACTACCACCTCTATGCTGACGATACTCAGATCTATCTCTCATCTCCTGATCTCAACCCAGAACTCCTAACTCGCGTCTCCTCCTGCCTGTCCGCTATCTCTACCTGGATGTCGCAACGCTACCTTAAATTAAACCTCTCTAAAACTGAAATGGTTCTCTTTCCTCCAAATAACACCAGTAGCATCCCCAAAGTATCCATCATAGTTAACAATTCCACTATCACCCCCTCTCCCCAGGCCCGGTGCCTTGGGGTTATCCTAGATTCTGCCCTGTCATTCACTCCTCATATCCAGTCACAAATCATGTCACTTCCACCTAAGGAACATATCCAAAATACGATCATTTATCACCCAAGACGCTGCCAAAATTCTTATTCACTCTCTCATCATATCGCGTCTAGACTACTGTAACTCGCTTTTAATTGGCCTCCCCCTCCAGAGACTGTCACCTCTCCAGTCCATAATGAACACTGCTGCGAGGCTCATACACCTCAGCAACCGCTCCTCCTCTGCCTCGCCATTCTGTCAATCCCTGCACTGGCTTCCGTTACCTTTCAGAATCAAATTCAAATTAATGACACTGACTTTCAAAGCACTTCACAACTCTGCTCCACCCTACATCTCTGAACTCATTTCTATATACTCACCCACTCGCTTACTACCCTCCTTTACTGACCTCCTACTCAACTCTTCTCTCATTACCTCCTCACATTCAAGACTTTGCAAGGGCTGCACCCCTCCTCTGGAACGCTCTCCCACGGTCTGTCCGACTTTCTCCCAACCTTTCTACTTTCAAAAAATCTCTGAAAACGCACTTCTTTCGAGAAGCCTACCCTCACTCTGCTTAACTACCAAACGCAACACCACATACAGTACCACATTTCTCACCCACTTACTCCGATCTTGCCCACTCCCACACCTTGTGTATTACTCCCTTCCCTTTAGACTGTATGCCTATGCATAGGGCCTTCCTCACCTTTTTGTACCTGTACTGATTGTGACGTTTGTTACTCCATATATTCTATATATGTAATTCGTGTGATGTAGTTGTATAATCACATTTACTTTACAGTGCTACGCAATATGTTGGCGCTATATAAATACATGTTAATAATAACCAATGAGGTTCATAGGCTCCCAGATTAACACTCCACCTGGCTACACTTTAAGATCAAATTTATCACCAGAGGATATAACCTACATGTCGTGAATAGATTGGATCATCAAGCTGGGCCTGCAAAAACCTGTCGGACTGGGACCATATAAACGTCACACATTATCAGGGCTCAAGTGACTACAGAGCTAAGTCAGGTTGCTACATGCTTGTACCTAAGGATGCACACAGCAGCCCTACTGATTAAAAAAAGTCAGTATCCATTTAAGCTTCTGATAGTATAGTCAATCAAGCAAAGATCTTTGTGCCCAATGCCTACAGTTTATGCAGTTTAATGTACCTTTAATAGAAAAGCTCAGAGGGATTTAATTACACTTCCTTACCTTTAACACGATTTTCTTCATTTCTTCATCTGGAGACTGGAATTCTCTAATCAAAATTAACATTACTTCTCGAGTGTAGTAGTTTGCATATTCTGCATCCATAAGTGGAATTAGATAGCCAATAGCTTTTAAGAAGGCGGCAAGACCCTGTTGGAAGAGGGAAAAACAAAAACAAGATAACGTTTTTTATTCATCTAGATAACCTTTAGATAAAATGGCATGTGGTGTATTAAGCCTGCTAATGACGTTTAATATCCTCAGCAGTAAAGTGTTAAAAATGTAGCATATATATTTTGGAGTTAAAGGTTACGCTACATGGAAATGCATTGCACAGCTATGTGCTTTTGCAGAAGTGCTTTCAACCCATCAAATTAGTAGTCAGGGAAGGGTTTAAAAGGCAAACCTTTTAAAGGAGAACTAAAGCTTAACAAAAAAAGCACTAAAGAAATGTTGTACATTATGTTTTGGGTTTCTGTTCCAGTCCAAGGCAACAACAACCATTTAGCAGGGAAGATTTGTGCCTCCAAAGATGACCCAGTAGCTCCCCATCTTCTTTTCTGCCGATTCACTGCACATGCTCTGTGCTGCTGTCACTTACTGAGCTTAGGGGTGCACTCACAATATACAGTACACATAGAATAGAAATGTCACAATATAAGGCTGATTAGTAATTAATAATAATTACTATATGGCAGCACAGAAACCAGTGCAACTAGCATCAGAATTTAATAATCAGCCCTAGCATTAGGTTCTATTACAGGCCAACCTCATTTTCTTCTTGATAATTTGCAACGACCCCTAAGCTTAGCTTCTCAACAGCTGCTCAGAGCCCACTGAGCATGTGAGTGTCGCATACACTTTCAATGATGGTGACATCCTGTGACAAATTTGAAGGTCTGGATCATTGTTGGCAATGAGAAGCTGAAACTTTATGCTGGTGCAACAAATTCAATATATAAAATATGGCATTTATAGCTATATTACTTTTATAGGGTTTAGCTCTCCTTCAAGGCCTGCCTAAGTAGTAAATAATAATCAGACATGCTCATTGTTTTGACACCACTTCTGGTTTAAATTTAATAAAGAAATATCTGTACCTTTCCTCTGTGTTGTCGAATTCCCTTCCAAAGGGGCTTCAGCACGGAATCAAATGATTCAATACCATAAGGAGTAGCTGCTTCTGCCAAAGCAGCAATAGCCAAAGCACTGATAGTGCGGACTTTCTGTTGCTCATCAACCAAACCTGAAAACAAATAGAAAAATGCAGTTAATTCCATTAATACAAGTTTAGTGCCACAAACGCTGCATACACCAATTACAGAGATACAGTAGTAGGGGTGAAAAATATTCTTTAGATAAATTGCAGATAACAGCAATCACATTTCAAGTATAAGAGGGAACACATAAAATAATTATATAATTCAATGCATGCTTATCTAGCCCCACCCCCAATAACAGAAGCATATATATGTGTACTTGCATTATGTAAATTCCACTAAACTGGTATGCTTACCATGTTCAATAATTTCCACCAAACTCCTTAGATGTGGTAAAATAGCACATCCCATCAGAATGGCAATTTGCTGCACAATTTTAATTCCAGTGTGACGAGCCTGCCAAGACTTTTTGCTTTTGCATACGGCTTTCAAAAAAGGAAGCAGAGATGGAATGCCGAGTGCAGAGGCAACAACTGCAAATGCTCGAGCTGTTGTATTACGGACGTATTCATCCATGTTATCAATATCTGGTCTCATAGTTGAAATCATTGTAGCTAATCCAGCAGCCTATAAAAAGGTGAATTTTAAAAGGATAAAAATCCATATTATATTAACAATAATATGCCATACAAATCTGCAAAAGTACAAACTTGACTTGTTCACATTTAAGATTCAGAAGAATGTGTATTTAACACAAATAACATGGTTTTTTGATACTCACAGTTAAATCTGTAAATTAAATCTAATGGGGGGGCCACAGGAAACGGATGGGGTTAAGCTCCACCCTCCAGGAGACAGGACACTTGAATAATTATTAAGGAGGTGTGCCCTTTGACAGGAATAACAGAGCAACCATAACATGTAAACCAGGGAATTATCCCAGACATGACCAACGTGGTCAACACATGGGGACATAAAGCAGCCCCATAACAGTAGAGAGGAAATGAGCCAAGTTGGTGTGGACGCATTACTTCAGCACAGAGTGTAGCACCTTGCACCCAAGGGAGGTTTGTGTGTATGGATGCTAGGTTTTCATTTGGAGGGGTTGAACTTGATGGACTGACTTTTTTTCAACCCGATTTAACTAACTATGTAGTGCTGCTTTGCTGTCCATTCCTTCCTGATGATTTATGTACTGTGGTGGTGTAGTCGAGACACACACACACGTTTTGTTTGAAGCAGATTTGCCCAGTGAATGAAGCTAGCTAGTGCTTGTTAGTTTTCCGTTGTATACAACCCTTGTCTTGGAACGGAAGTGTGAACTTTGTGGTGAATAGTTTATCCTGTAAAACGTCCACTGAGCCATGAAAAAATGTACCCCACCTGCAGGATGTAGACGATCTGCTCTTAGTATGGGGGAGAAAGATGTTTTCCCCCCCCCGTCGTCGCCCCACTCCCCCTCGCAACCTGGCACCATGTTATTCTGCTCTTCCAGCATACATTTTTTGCAGTTTTTAGCTAACATAATATCAGAAGCGTGTATCTGTAGATACACGACATTTGTGAAATAAAAGGAGAAAAAAAAAAATTACCTTGGCTAAATTAGAGATTATTTCTCTGCCTTCCACTCTGGCGTAATAGTCTTCATCAATCAGAAGTGGTTCAATAACAACAAGAATCTGGAAGAACAGATTACAGTATCAAAATTAATGACTCATTTCATTCAAATAATATACAATAAACACATTGCAGGGACTCTGGTCATCTTGATTCATCAAACATGATAAACATTTAATACAATTCTTCTAAATTTAATTTCTTAAAAGGTACCAATCTGCTTTGTGACGTGCCTTTTCTCCTTTTTCCAACTAACTACCACTGTGCGGCAGCTTATTTATATAAACCACAGCAGTGCTTTATGAAGCAAACACACCAGTGCAGTACATTATATCTTAATTACTTTAAAAAACTAATTTTTGAGGTTACTGTTCCTTTGAGGTATACATTCATAAACATTAATAAAATGATACTGAAACTACATACAACTTTTGCTACCTGAAACAAGAAGAACTTAATTATAGAGGTTTAGAGAAGAGAAATAAACCTCTGTTCAAATGTAAATATCACTACAGGGCTAGGGCTTTATAAATACATAACATGTATATTAACCAAACATAAAAGTATTCTTTTCTAATCAGTAACCTGGCATTTATTAAAGAGATTTTGCTGGTCACTGTCAACAACGGTACACATAAAGCCTGTTTCTACATTTTTTTGCCCTAAAAAAAATCATTTATTGTCAAGCATGACCTACCAGTACATTAAGTTATTTAGCGCATTTCAATTAAAATATTGTACTTTCAATGCTTTATTTGAACTGTTATTGAATTTTCAGTTTTGCATTGCTGTTGACTGCTTTTTTGTGGATATAATAAAAAAATCTCTTTGAAAGTAAGAGTGCTGCTTCTGCAAAGCTCAAGATGTGGACTTGGACACAGCCCCAAATAGTTAAACTAAAACTTGCCTTACGCATTGCTCCTGTTTGATGGCCCAATGTTATTCACATGTATACATATGGGGTTATTATTTTAAATCGAAAAAGCTTTATATTTATTTTTATCACCTTTGACATTGAGACTCCAAAAGGGTTTCAGATTGAAAAAAAAAATAAAAATTTTGTTATTTGATTACAGGTATAGCATCCATTATCCAGAAACAGTTATCTGGAAAGCACTGAATTACGTAGCTATGCCTCCTGACTAAACAAGAAGACAATTTTTTCCCCCCCAACAGGACCTGCGACACATCTAAAAACACAATGATAGATAAAGTATGGCTCACAACCCAGAAGTCAAGAAACAATGTACTAGCAGAAAATAAGTAATAAATACAAACACAGTTAAACAAATCATACCTTATGTACATAGGGGCGGACCAAGTCATCAAGTTTGTACAAAATTCTATCAATAACTTTAACAAGCAAGTGTCTTTCTTGATCTTCAAGTGTTGGTGACATCAACAGAGGCAGGATCTGATTGAATAGTGGACCTGCTCCAAATTCACGAGCTTTATCAGTTATTTGTCGTAAGGCAGCCTAAATTAGATAAAAAATATAAATAAATTAAAAAAACTGACATGTAATAACAGCTTTAAGACCTCAAAATTTATAGCAAGAAATTTCACAAGGCACATGCATTAACATTCCAAGTTATAACACTAAAACTTAAACTACAACTTTATTCACAAGAAAATTAATAGCAGAAAGTTTGCTAGTCTTTTAGAAAACTTATTGTAGTTATGTGTCTACGTAATGACTGTTGTCCATCACAGCTTCCATTAACTTTTATAATATGAACATTTATATCAAATCATGCCTCAAAAATACTAGGCCAATTCATTTTTTTGTAGAACAGGATGTGCACATTAAGGATTACAATACAAATACAATACATTCTCTGTTTTCTTTCTTGCCA